>JAAAWM010012159.1:0-197163 GCA_036873465.1 Thinopyrum obtusiflorum | reverse complement strand
CTTTAGATGAGCATGCTTGTTATGTGCGACACCGTATATCTGAAAAAGGGAAATTATTATGGAGTCAAATTCAACGTTTGCAATGCTATGCTTGGAATTTATGTGAATTATATGATTTTACTTGTTGTTCTGAAAACCCTAAGAAACACCTTCCCTACCAATGTGAGTTTATTGATAATGGAATCTTATCTTCTTATGCTAAAGGTGTTTATAGTTACTATGATGTTCAACAAATTGAAGAATTTGTTGCTTTTGAGGGTGCTTATGAAATTGCTTCTTTGATTGAAAAGTATGATGCTACTTTTCACAAATCTGAAAATTTTGCTATACTTAAATATTGCTATGATAATTATGCTTCTAATACCTATGTTAAACAATATATTGAGGAATACTCCGCTGTCCAAGAAGAGACTAATATTTTGCAGGAGTCTATGGAAGAAGAAATTGGGGGGGGGGGGGGGGGGGGGGGGATGAGGAGAGCGAAGAACAAAAGGAGGAAGAGCGGATTGATCACCCGTGCCCACCTTCTAATGAGAGTAACTCTTCAACTCATACATTGTTTAATTCCCCTTTGTGCTTACCGAAGGATGATTGCTATGATGACTGTTATGATCCCTATGATTCTTTTGAAATATCCCTTTTTGATGATGCTTGTTATGCTTATGGCCAAGATGACAATATGAATTATGCTTATGGAGATGAATTTGCTATAGTTCCTTATGTTAAACATGAAATTGTTGCTATCGCACCCACGCATGATAGTCCTATTATCTTTTTCAATTCCCCCGATTATACTATATCGGAGAAGTTTGCACTTATTAAGGATTATATTGATGGGTTGCCTTTTACCGTTGCACATGATGATTTCAATAAATATAATATGCATGTGCTTGCTGCTACTACTTGCAATTATTATGAGAGAGGGGGGGGGGGGGGGGGGGGGGGGGGGGGGGGGGGGGGGGGGGGGGGGGGGGGGGGGGGGGGGGGGGGGGGGGGGGGGGGGGGGGGGGGGGGGGGGGGGGGGGGGGGGGGGGGGGGGGGGGGGGGGGGGGGGGGGGGGGGGGGGGGGGGGGGGGGGGGGGGGGGGGGGGGGGGGGGGGGGGGGGGGGGGGGGGGGGGGGGGGGGGGGGGGGGGGGGGGGGGGGGGGGGGGGGGGGGGGGGGGGGGGGGGGGGGGGGGGGGGGGGGGGGGGGGGGGGGGGGGGGGGGGGGGGGGGGGGGGGGGGGGGGGGGGGGGGGGGGGGGGGGGGGGGGGGGGGGGGGGGGGGGGGGGGGGGGGGGGGGGGGGGGGGGGGGGGGGGGGGGGGGGGGGGGGGGGGGGGGGGGGGGGGGGGGGGGGGGGGGGGGGGGGGGGGGGGGGGGGGGGGGGGGGGGGGGGGGGGGGGGGGGGGGGGGGGGGGGGGGGGGGGGGGGGGGGGGGGGGGGGGGGGGGGGGGGGGGGGGGGGGGGGGGGGGGGGGGGGGGGGGGGGGGGGGGGGGGGGGGGGGGGGGGGGGGGGGGGGGGGGGGGGGGGGGGGGGGGGGGGGGGGGGGGGGGGGGGGGGGGGGGGGGGGGGGGGGGGGGGGGGGGGGGGGGGGGGGGGGGGGGGGGGGGGGGGGGGGGGGGGGGGGGGGGGGGGGGGGGGGGGGGGGGGGGGGGGGGGGGGGGGGGGGGGGGGGGGGGGGGGGGGGGGGGGGGGGGGGGGGGGGGGGGGGGGGGGGGGGGGGGGGGGGGGGGGGGGGGGGGGGGGGGGGGGGGGGGGGGGGGGGGGGGGGGGGGGGGGGGGGGGGGGGGGGGGGGGGGGGGGGGGGGGGGGGGGGGGGGGGGGGGGGGGGGGGGGGGGGGGGGGGGGGGGGGGGGGGGGGGGGGGGGGGGGGGGGGGGGGGGGGGGGGGGGGGGGGGGGGGGGGGGGGGGGGGGGGGGGGGGGGGGGGGGGGGGGGGGGGGGGGGGGGGGGGGGGGGGGGGGGGGGGGGGGGGGGGGGGGGGGGGGGGGGGGGGGGGGGGGGGGGGGGGGGGGGGGGGGGGGGGGGGGGGGGGGGGGGGGGGGGGGGGGGGGGGGGGGGGGGGGGGGGGGGGGGGGGGGGGGGGGGGGGGGGGGGGGGGGGGGGGGGGGGGGGGGGGGGGGGGGGGGGGGGGGGGGGGGGGGGGGGGGGGGGGGGGGGGGGGGGGGGGGGGGGGGGGGGGGGGGGGGGGGGGGGGGGGGGGGGGGGGGGGGGGGGGGGGGGGGGGGGGGGGGGGGGGGGGGGGGGGGGGGGGGGGGGGGGGGGGGGGGGGGGGGGGGGGGGGGGGGGGGGGGGGGGGGGGGGGGGGGGGGGGGGGGGGGGGGGGGGGGGGGGGGGGGGGGGGGGGGGGGGGGGGGGGGGGGGGGGGGGGGGGGGGGGGGGGGGGGGGGGGGGGGGGGGGGGGGGGGGGGGGGGGGGGGGGGGGGGGGGGGGGGGGGGGGGGGGGGGGGGGGGGGGGGGGGGGGGGGGGGGGGGGGGGGGGGGGGGGGGGGGGGGGGGGGGGGGGGGGGGGGGGGGGGGGGGGGGGGGGGGGGGGGGGGGGGGGGGGGGGGGGGGGGGGGGGGGGGGGGGGGGGGGGGGGGGGGGGGGGGGGGGGGGGGGGGGGGGGGGGGGGGGGGGGGGGGGGGGGGGGGGGGGGGGGGGGGGGGGGGGGGGGGGGGGGGGGGGGGGGGGGGGGGGGGGGGGGGGGGGGGGGGGGGGGGGGGGGGGGGGGGGGGGGGGGGGGGGGGGGGGGGGGGGGGGGGGGGGGGGGGGGGGGGGGGGGGGGGGGGGGGGGGGGGGGGGGGGGGGGGGGGGGGGGGGGGGGGGGGGGGGGGGGGGGGGGGGGGGGGGGGGGGGGGGGGGGGGGGGGGGGGGGGGGGGGGGGGGGGGGGGGGGGGGGGGGGGGGGGGGGGGGGGGGGGGGGGGGGGGGGGGGGGGGGGGGGGGGGGGGGGGGGGGGGGGGGGGGGGGGGGGGGGGGGGGGGGGGGGGGGGGGGGGGGGGGGGGGGGGGGGGGGGGGGGGGGGGGGGGGGGGGGGGGGGGGGGGGGGGGGGGGGGGGGGGGGGGGGGGGGGGGGGGGGGGGGGGGGGGGGGGGGGGGGGGGGGGGGGGGGGGGGGGGGGGGGGGGGGGGGGGGGGGGGGGGGGGGGGGGGGGGGGGGGGGGGGGGGGGGGGGGGGGGGGGGGGGGGGGGGGGGGGGGGGGGGGGGGGGGGGGGGGGGGGGGGGGGGGGGGGGGGGGGGGGGGGGGGGGGGGGGGGGGGGGGGGGGGGGGGGGGGGGGGGGGGGGGGGGGGGGGGGGGGGGGGGGGGGGGGGGGGGGGGGGGGGGGGGGGGGGGGGGGGGGGGGGGGGGGGGGGGGGGGGGGGGGGGGGGGGGGGGGGGGGGGGGGGGGGGGGGGGGGGGGGGGGGGGGGGGGGGGGGGGGGGGGGGGGGGGGGGGGGGGGGGGGGGGGGGGGGGGGGGGGGGGCTGATCGTTGATTTGTTCCCTTTTATCGTTGGGATTTGTTTTGGCATCTTATTGTTAGGGGTTTTTAATGGAGATTTTGCTTCTTAATTTGTGGGAACGGGTAGGGACTGTCCTTTTTTACTTACATGAGGATGTTTTGCTACTTAATTTGTGGGAATGGTGGGGCCTTTCCTTTTTTTTACTTGTGGCTTTCGTTGTTTGTTTGTCTTTTTACGTGAGTCTTTTCTTTGTTTGTTTAACAAAAGTTGGACGTGTCAGATGCATTTTTTATAGGACGGCATCATCTGCGTTACGTAAGTTGTTCTTTTATCCTGGTGGTAAATTTTACAATATAAAGGTTTAATTAATTTTGATGATGTGGATTAATGAGAGATCATGAAAGGTGCCTCCAATTAGTAAATATAAGATTACCATAAGGATTGCCATAATTATTAGAGGAATTTCCAGAAAACGGTCTAGCGTTGAAATTACCTTTATAAGCATTATTATTAAAATTGTTTCGCGAGACAAAATTCACATCTACGGGATCATTATTTTGCTCAATCAAAGTTGATAAAGGCAGGGGGGGGGGGGGGGGGGGGGGGGGGGGGGGGGGGGGGGGGGGGGGGGGGGGGGGGGGGGGGGGGGGGGGGGGGGGGGGGGGGGGGGGGGGGGGGGGGGGGGGGGGGGGGGGGGGGGGGGGGGGGGGGGGGGGGGGGGGGGGGGGGGGGGGGGGGGGGGGGGGGGGGGGGGGGGGGGGGGGGGGGGGGGGGGGGGGGGGGGGGGGGGGGGGGGGGGGGGGGGGGGGGGGGGGGGGGGGGGGGGGGGGGGGGGGGGGGGGGGGGGGGGGGGGGGGGGGGGGGGGGGGGGGGGGGGGGGGGGGGGGGGGGGGGGGGGGGGGGGGGGGGGGGGGGGGGGGGGGGGGGGGGGGGGGGGGGGGGGGGGGGGGGGGGGGGGGGGGGGGGGGGGGGGGGGGGGGGGGGGGGGGGGGGGGGGGGGGGGGGGGGGGGGGGGGGGGGGGGGGGGGGGGGGGGGGGGGGGGGGGGGGGGGGGGGGGGGGGGGGAAAGATGAAAACCAAATTTTTGCACGATCCCGCAATGAAAATGGAAATAATTTCAATTTCACAATATCATTATCCACATCTTTTTCCTTTTGCATGCCACATAATTCTAAGAAAGTATTAAGATGGGATGCAACATCTTCATTAGGACTACCAAAAAATTGATCTTTCATGACAAGATTTAGCAAAGCGGCATTAATATCACAAGTCTCCACACAAGCGGCGGGAGGAGCAATTGGAGTACTAGTAAAATCATTATTATTAGTATTGGAAAAATCACACAATTTTTGTATTTTCTTGAGACATTGCGACTACGCAAACAAGATAGCTATCAAGCAAACAAGCAAACAATAAAAAGGCAAAAAGGTAAATGGAAAATATTTTTGTATTTTTGTAAAAATGTTTTAGAAGTGGGGGAGCTGAAAATGAGAGGTAAATGGAAAATAAAGTAAATGCAAGGAGATGAGAGTTTATGCAAAGGTACTTGATAGATGTTGATGATGTCTCCCCGGCAACGGCGCCAGAAATTCTTCCTGCTAATTGTAGCTTGCGTTGGTATTTCCCCGAAGAGGAAGGGATGATGCAGCACCGTAGAGATAAGTATTTCCCTCAGTTCTGAAACCAAGGTTATTGAACTAGTAGGAGAATCACACAACACCTCATTAGCAGTACCTGCACACAAACAACAAACCCTTGCACCCAACGCAAATGAGGGGTTGTCAATCCCTCGGCGGTAAATTGCAAGATTAAATTGTATGTGATAGATTGATAGATTGAAACAAAAATACAAAATAAAATAAATAAAAAGAAATGGTAGCAATATTTTTAGGGTTTTAGTAATATGATTTAGATAGACCCGGGGGGGGGGGGGGGGGGGGGGGGGGGGGGGGGGGGGGGGGGGGGGGGGGGGGGGGGGGGGGGGGGGGGGGGGGGGGGGGGGGGGGGGGGGGGGGGGGGGGGGGGGGGGGGGGGGGGGGGGGGGGGGGGGGGGGGGGGGGGGGGGGGGGGGGGGGGGGGGGGGGGGGGGGGGGGGGGGGGGGGGGGGGGGGGGGGGGGGGGGGGGGGGGGGGGGGGGGGGGGGGGGGGGGGGGGGGGGGGGGGGGGGGGGGGGGGGGGGGGGGGGGGGGGGGGGGGGGGGGGGGGGGGGGGGGGGGGGGGGGGGGGGGGGGGGGGGGGGGGGGGGGGGGGGGGGGGGGGGGGGGGGGGGGGGTTCTGTCACTGGGATTGAGCACCGCAAGATCGAACCCATTACAAAGTACCTCTTCCCATGGAAAGAAAAATCAACTCAGTTGGCCAAACCAAATCAATAGATCAGAGAAGAAATATGAGGCTATAATAATGATGCATAAAAGAGTGCAGCAAAGACTCAAATAATTTCATGGATAATATGATCATAAACTCACAATTCATTGGATCCCAACAAACACACCGCACAAAGTGATTACATCGTATAGAACTCCAAGAAGATCGAGGAGAACATTGTATTGAAGATCAAAAAGAGAGAAGAAGCCATCTAGCTACTAACTATGGACCCAAAGGTCGGTGGTAAACTACTCATGCATCATCAGAAGGGCAGCAAGGTTGATGAAGAGCCTCTCCGTGATCGATTCCCCCTCCGGCAGATTATCGGAGAAGGACCCCAGATGGGATCTCTCTAGAACAGAAGCTTGCGACGGCAGAAAAAGTATTTTGTGGACTCCCCTGAGGGTTTCTGATTTTTTCTGAATTTATAGTGCTAGAATTAGGTCAAATGAAGCTCTGTGGGCCCCATGAGGCACTAGGGCATGCCTGCCCCCCAGGCGCGCCCTGGTGGCTCATGGGCCCCACCAAGATCTTCTGGCCTCCTTCCGAAGCTTCTAGTGTTTATCTTGGCCAATAAAAAATCTCTAAAAAGTTTTGTAGCATTTGGACTTCATTTGGTATTGATTTTCTGTAAAACAAAAACAGGGTAGAGAACAACAACTGGCACTGGGCACTAAGTTAATAGGTTAGCCTCCAAAAATGATATATAATTGCTGTAAATGCTTATAAAAACATCCACGATTGATAATATAACAACATGGAATAATAAAAAATTATAGATACGTTGGAGACGTATCAAATAGTTACTTAGTTGTAAGCTAAATACTGAAGGGAAACATAGAGGCATGATGCCGACGGCTTGAGCGGCGATTCCAGTGCCGTTCCCGACGCACATCACGACTTAATTCATTGCCAGCTTGCAGGTTTTCTGAAGTCCCTGCATCGAGTTGCAAATGTGAGCAACTGATCCGGTATCAAATACCCATGACGTAGAGTTTTCGCTAGCAAGAAAATTGTCAATGACAATAACATGTATAATATTTATACCTTTGTCAGATTTTTCGGACTTCTTCTTTTCTGCCAGGTACTTCTTGTAGTTCCTGTTCCAATGTCCCAAGCCCTTGTAGTAGAAGCACTCAGTTTTAGCCTTGGCTCCCACCTTTGACTTGCTTTGGGAGCCGGTCATACTGGCGCCCTTGCCTTTCTTGGACTTACACTTCTTTTTGAAATGTGTGGTCTTATTCACAAGCAACACTTGCTTGTGATTTTTCCGCAATCCTACTTCAGCAGTTTTCAGCATAGCGAGCAACTCGTTCGATGTCTTGTTCATGCCATTCATGTTGTAGTTCATGATAAACCCGTCATAAGACGGGGGGAGTGAAGCAAGTAGCATGTCCACCGTGAGTGCTGTTGGAATTAGAAATTCCAAGGTTCTAAGCCTTTCAGCGTAGCAAATCAAATTGATCATGTGTTCACCAACTGAACTTCCTTCAGCCATCTTGCACTCAATCATGGTCCTTGTTACCTAATAATGTTTACACCCGGCATTGAGTTTGTACAGAACATCCATTGCCCAGATCATATCATGGGCGGATTGAAATTCAAAATGTTTTTGAAGCTCTGGACTCATGCAAGCTGGCATAAGGCACTGCACTACAATGCAGTCATCATCCTTAGTGGCCCAGACATTTCTATCATCTTCCGGGGCAGTTGCCGCCGGTTTAGCTGGAAGAACCATGTCTAGCACATACTCTTTCTTAGCACTCCTGGGGACAATCCTCAGGTTACGGACCTAGTCCATATAATTGCTTCTAGTTGCAGCTAACTTCTCTTTCTCTAACATCGGGCCTAAGCTGAACATGGCGTTGTGTGCCATTTGTTCTACAACGGTAAACACAAGTTTCACTTAGGCATTGTTCATAATTAATTGCACTAGTGATTAAATAATTTAATTCTAAAGTGCGCTCCCACTCAAATTAATATCTCTCATAATTGATTGTGAGTGAATCAAGACTTGCATTTCAATTCAACGCCATTGATGTTGACATCACTGATGATGTGAATTTCAATCGGTAGGCCAACTCGCCGGTCACATCTCTATGTGACACTTGTTCATCTTTCGATGGGTGTGTTCTGAGTTTAGGACTATCCTTCCCGAACGTCAAGACAACCAAGTGATCTCGCTGGGAGGTCTGACCATCACCCGCCCCATACCTCTCAATTCGTTCATACCCATGTGGACATGGCACACCACAAAAAGATACGTATTTCAGATGGTGCTACACTTGGAAGAACACTAACTACTTGATATTTTTAGTGAGAGAGCACCCTAATAATAGTGACTACCGCACAATCAAAAGGGTGCATCAAAAGGGATAAACAACTCAGGCAATTCAAAATTGTATGATATGGTATAGCCCTTTCTGACAGAGAAGTTTTTAATTTATGTGTCTTCAACTTGTGTGTCAGTGTCCACCTTCGCAAACTTGTCACCACCTTGTGGATGCATCAAATAATATTGCTATCTCTATGGCTGATAAAATAAATGCATTACATCAAGGTTGACACACAGGTCATTTAAAGTTACAATTATATGGCTCCAGCCATCATGATGAATCATGATACGCAGGTCATGTTAAATATTACATCATATGGTCATTTCATACATAATCAAATTATTAAGACAAATGCCATACCACATCACATGCCTTCCTGCAAAACCAAGTTAGACGCCTCTAATCAGTTTATAAAAAAAATTATTTTACGTGGCTTCTAAGGTTTTGATTCAAACCAAAGCTACCAACGTCCAGCACCAAGTATGATTATTCAAGTCGCTAGATTATCTTTGCGGGGTGAATGAAACATGAGATAAAAAATCTCAAGCCCCATAATGAACTTCATCATACACAAGAACCCCATGCAGATCATATCTGCATTGCCCTTTAGTCTGTGAAACATTCTTCTTTCTTAACTATGGCAAAACCCAAAGAACTGAAGCACATTGTTGATCTGTCAACCAGCATACTAAGGAGCAGCATAGATGATCACGGATAGCCAGAACTTTGTACCAAAATTCCACCAAGCCATCAAGATCAGAACTATGCAAATTCAAGGGAAGCAAGAAGAACATCAGGTAATAGATTTCATCTACTATCCGCAGAAATAATTTTCAGCAATAGATCTCATCTACTACAAAATTATATTGTGCAATACCCATACATCTCATGTATTCTAGATCGTAACTTGCATCTACGCATAGCACGGCTCATGATGCCACTGTTGGGGAACACAGCAGAAAATAAAAAAATTCCACACTACGAACACGCCCAAGACCATTATGAAGATGCATAAAAGGTTTTGATCGAATCATTACCGACTCGTAGCGCAGCGGAAGTAGAGTCGATGAAAGTCATTGGTGCAAATCCATGCAGCTAGGATTTCACAACCTCCCAAGCACGAGGATGTTCTCCCGTGATGGCTCCCCGAATGGTTGCTCGGACAGCTTTTCGGGAGGCCCTCGAACAACCCCTTGGCCTGCTCTCGGCCAGCCCTTTGGGAGGACCCTCAAACAGCCTCTCGGGTAGAAGATCGAAACTACAATCTCTCTACCAGGTTGCACACATGCAGTGTCAGCTATCCGACAGGGCTTCGCTATCCGGAAGCATTTCCTACCGGATACTAGACAACCTTTCGGCAATACGAAACTATTTCGTGTGAGGGAGAGAGAAATGGCATATTATTGCATACCTTTTGGTGAGAATTTGGATGATTTGGAGAGCTCCTTTCCTCCTCTATTTATAGGAGAAGAAGGGCGTGAAGGCGCAAGGAGATGGCAGCCCAAAAGAGGGAGGCCCCCCTTCCCAACGTCACCCCACCATTTGTAGGAGGATGCCCACAAGGCCCCCCATGCCATGGCCGAATTGGGTGCAGCCCCAAAGGGGGCCCCACCACTCCTCCAACATCTCCCCAATATTTGTGGGGCTTGCCCCACACCATGGGGGGCCCCAACCAATTTCCACCAAAAGGGGGCTGCCCCCATAAAACTAGCCCATGAAATGTGGGATCTTGTGCCCTCAGACTGGGACAAGATTTTTCCGCGACCGTTTAATCCAAAAAAATTCTGGAAGGTCCAGAACATTTCTGGCACCCCCTAAGATAATTCTGGATGTGTTCCGAAACATTTTCGGTATGAGGTTTTTATCTCTAAAACATTTTCGATCACTCTAAAACATTTCTGAATTTTTCTTTGAAACTTTTTCATTGTCTCCGAAACTTTTCTGGCGACTTTCTCTCAGACTCCCTGTCTAGTACTCAGCAAATAGATGACCCTTAAGTGTCCAACCCTATAGGTTCAATGAAGTATAGACATGACTGGAACACTTTCCGATCAATGATCAATAGCGGTACTACGGACATCCATATTGACCCCTATACCCACACGGATAAATATTCAAGCGAACCTGTAGTTACCGAATGTGGTTCCTGCTGCTTCACAATATGTTACAAATACCTGAGGTGAGATTTAATGGCATCCCCTTGAATCAACAACTTGTTCACTATGCCAGTTACCTCATTACCGGTTTTGTTCTCTTTTCTTGTTCCCGCGTTCCGGCATCCCTGTGAGCAAATCACACTGTGTTTGGCCAACCGATGATGGTTACCGTAACACCGAGAGGGCCCTAAGAATATATCTCCATCGTCGGAGGAGAAAATCCCAATCTTGAGCTATCTTGTTCCTTCTCATGCTTTTCCCTGAACCCATAAGTCGCCATAATAGCCACCCTGTTACAGATGACGTTTAACAAACACCGAAGTTCATGAAGCAAGTATGAAGGAACTCTATACTCTCATGGTCTAAGGAATTATGTAAATGTTTAACTTTCTCTGTGTTATATATACCATTAACTGGTGACGAATGTATCTCAAAGCATAACATCAATTTGGGTCATTTCGACACAAGTGTTCTTTTAACATTGTGTCCTCAAAGTTACCGGCATAGTCATGCCCATGATCAGGAAAATAGAACCATCATGCAACACTTGAGCTAGTCTTAGAGGCATGACTAGGAATATATTTCACCGTTTATTTTTTCACACGTGCACATGAGTTTCCCTCCGAGCCTCATGGTTATTGTAGACTCGAGAATCATTGCAGTTATAGCATGGAGCATAAACATCAATTACAAACTTTGAGATAAATAACAACTATTATCATTGTCTCTAGGGCATATATCCTACATGATGCAGTGTCTTCATAGACGTTGATGTTGGCATAGCCGTTGGAGCTGGTCTCCGAAGGAACTAGAGAGGGCGTATTGCGTCGACAAAATTGTGGTGGCTTGGACGACCATTCATAGGATTCCATGATGCCCATTTTCGCAAGCTCAACAACTTTGTACTTTGCCTTCAGTGCAGCCCAAGGGGGTGGAAATTCTCATGAAGAACATACCAATTGGTATTAGCAATATTGCACATAGAGTTTATGTCATGAAGAATTTCACGCGCTTGGCGTCGAGTCCATCTCTTCTCTTTGTCAAACTTCTGACGTAGATTGACCAGAAGTTCTTATTCAGACATGATGTGAGGAGGATCTCTGCCTTATTTTGCATATATTCTTTTGTGCCTGAGGTGTGATAGCGAGAATCTGATTCATTGAGCAGTTGATGAATTTTGAGATTGCCCTTGCTTGAAGGAATCGGGCCTTGAGGAATTTCCCCATAAGGTGTTAACTAGTAGTGATTCACAGTGGCAGGAAAATATGCTCGATGAGTATGCCCTTTGATGAATTTAATCAGCCATGGTGTGTAAGGCTTCTGGATATATGAATCAACAACATTTGTTTTCGATGTCATGAGGAAGAAATCTTGGACATCAAATGACAAGGAGTTGGTAACGCTATATAGCACATTTTTCTTCAGACAAAAAACTTGCCCATGAGAGGTCTTGAGAGGAAGCAATGTCTTCAACAAAATAAGATAAAGAGTCCATGGCACATAGAGCAAGTTCTTCATAGGAAATTCTTCGGGCACTGGTTCAACTTCTACTAGTGGCTTCAACAGTGAGAGCATGCGAGCAGTGGAAGTTTCTTCTTGTTTATATGAACTCAATTCTTCACTACTAAGAGGAGGGATTGGTAGCCTAGTGTACTGAAGAAAGCCAAAAGCATAAGATAGATATTGAGTCATCGAAGACATCCAATCGATGACCCAGTTGCGAGAAACAACAAAGTCACTAGAGATATGCAATGTAGCATAGAATTACAGAATCAGTTCTTCATTCTAGTCTTCTTTGGAAGCAACAAATTCACACATCCCAATAGCATTAAGTGACTAGAGAATTGGCTTGAAGCAATCCACAGTTTCCATTTCTTCAGGATAAATATGCATGTGCCTGAATATCCAGTTCTTTTTCAATAGCCCAGATGTGTAGTATGTAGGAGATATGCCCTAGAGGCAATAATAAATGTTATTATTTATCTCCATGTTTGTAATTATGTTTATATTTTGTGCTATAACTTCTATGGTTTCTGAGTCTGCAATAACCATGAGGCTCGGAGGATGACTCATATGCACGTGTGGAATAATAAACGATAAAATGTATTCCTAGTCTGGCTTCTAAGACTAGCTCAAGTGTTGCATGATGGTTCTGTTTTCCTGGTCATGGGCATGACTATGCCGGCAACTTTGAGGACACATTGTTAGCAGAACATTTGTGTTGAATCAACCCAATTTGATGTTATGCTATGAGATACATTTGTCACAAGTTAATGGTTAATAACACAGAGAAAGTTAATGTTTGCATAATTCCTTAGACCATGAGAGTATCGAGTTTCTTCATGCTTGCTTCATGAACTTTGGGGGGGGGGGGGGGGGGGGGGGGGGGGGGGGGGGGGGGGGGGGGGGGGGGGGGGGGGGGGGGGGGGGGGGGGGGGGGGGGGGGGGGGGGGGGGGGGGGGGGGGGGGGGGGGGGGGGGGGGGGGGGGGGGGGGGGGGGGGGGGGGGGGGGGGGGGGGGGGGGGGGGGGGGGGGGGGGGGGGGGGGGGGGGGGGGGGGGGGGGGGGGGGGGGGGGGGGGGGGGGGGGGGGGGGGGGGGGGGGGGGGGGGGGGGGGGGGGGGGGGGGGGGGGGGGGGGGGGGGGGGGGGGGGGGGGGGGGGGGGGGGGGGGGGGGGGGGGGGGGGGGGGGGGGGGGGGGGGGGGGGGGGGGGGGGGGGGGGGGGGGGGGGGGGGGGGGGGGGGGGGGGGGGGGGGGGGGGGGGGGGGGGGGGGGGGGGGGGGGGGGGGGGGGGGGGGGGGGGGGGGGGGGGGGGGGGGGGGGGGGGGGGGGGGGGGGGGGGGGGGGGGGGGGGGGGGGGGGGGGGGGGGGGGGGGGGGGGGGGGGGGGGGGGGGGGGGGGGGGGGGGGGGGGGGGGGGGGGGGGGGGGGGGGGGGGGGGGGGGGGGGGGGGGGGGGGGGGGGGGGGGGGGGGGGGGGGGGGGGGGGGGGGGGGGGGGGGGGGGGGGGGGGGGGGGGGGGGGGGGGGGGGGGGGGGGGGGGGGGGGGGGGGGGGGGGGGGGGGGGGGGGGGGGGGGGGGGGGGGGGGGGGGGGGGGGGGGGGGGGGGGGGGGGGGGGGGGGGGGGGGGGGGGGGGGGGGGGGGGGGGGGGGGGGGGGGGGGGGGGGGGGGGGGGGGGGGGGGGGGGGGGGGGGGGGGGGGGGGGGGGGGGGGGGGGGGGGGGGGGGGGGGGGGGGGGGGGGGGGGGGGGGGGGGGGGGGGGGGGGGGGGGGGGGGGGGGGGGGGGGGGGGGGGGGGGGGGGGGGGGGGGGGGGGGGGGGGGGGGGGGGGGGGGGGGGGGGGGGGGGGGGGGGGGGGGGGGGGGGGGGGGGGGGGGGGGGGGGGGGGGGGGGGGGGGGGGGGGGGGGGGGGGGGGGGGGGGGGGGGGGGGGGGGGGGGGGGGGGGGGGGGGGGGGGGGGGGGGGGGGGGGGGGGGGGGGGGGGGGGGGGGGGGGGGGGGGGGGGGGGGGGGGGGGGGGGGGGGGGGGGGGGGGGGGGGGGGGGGGGGGGGGGGGGGGGGGGGGGGGGGGGGGGGGGGGGGGGGGGGGGGGGGGGGGGGGGGGGGGGGGGGGGGGGGGGGGGGGGGGGGGGGGGGGGGGGGGGGGGGGGGGGGGGGGGGGGGGGGGGGGGGGGGGGGGGGGGGGGGGGGGGGGGGGGGGGGGGGGGGGGGGGGGGGGGGGGGGGGGGGGGGGGGGGGGGGGGGGGGGGGGGGGGGGGGGGGGGGGGGGGGGGGGGGGGGGGGGGGGGGGGGGGGGGGGGGGGGGGGGGGGGGGGGGGGGGGGGGGGGGGGGGGGGGGGGGGGGGGGGGGGGGGGGGGGGGGGGGGGGGGGGGGGGGGGGGGGGGGGGGGGGGGGGGGGGGGGGGGGGGGGGGGGGGGGGGGGGGGGGGGGGGGGGGGGGGGGGGGGGGGGGGGGGGGGGGGGGGGGGGGGGGGGGGGGGGGGGGGGGGGGGGGGGGGGGGGGGGGGGGGGGGGGGGGGGGGGGGGGGGGGGGGGGGGGGGGGGGGGGGGGGGGGGGGGGGGGGGGGGGGGGGGGGGGGGGGGGGGGGGGGGGGGGGGGGGGGGGGGGGGGGGGGGGGGGGGGGGGGGGGGGGGGGGGGGGGGGGGGGGGGGGGGGGGGGGGGGGGGGGGGGGGGGGGGGGGGGGGGGGTGTCAAGAGGCTTGTGAGGGTCATCCATCCACTCATCGATGAAATCAAGGATCATGGAGGGTTCTAGCAACAATGGATTGGCTGAACCTTTGGCAGCAGCAACATCATGGCACTGCTTACGCTCAATCATTGTTAGAGCATCTTCAGGATCAGATTCTTCATAAGGAGATGGAGGCATTTTTCCTCAATCAACTGCTCTCTTGGTATCCTTTGCCTGTGTTGGCGAAATAGGATCATTGTGCGACTCATTCATAGTTTGCACACTGGTTTCAGGAGGTACATTTATTTTAGACCGTGAACCTTTGAATAAACAAACTTCTTCCTTGGAGCACTTTTATTCGTTCTTTTCTTCGCCACTAGGGCTGGAGCTTCTTCAGGTTCTTCATGAACCAGTGTTGGTGGTGCTCCTAGATGAGTTGTTCTCTCAAAAGCTTCATTAGCCGCTTTGATGAAAACCATGATCTCATGATCATCCAAATATCTCTTCTCAGATTTAGCAGCAAACTTTGCATTCGCTACCCTGAACTATGGATCGCGGCCACAATGCATGCTTGTGGGATGAGCATATGCCGGTCTAGGTTATCGAAGCATTGGCGGATGGAGATTTGGGTCAAGCCCTTTTCTAACTGCGCCAACAGATACACAATCATCCTTGGGAGGACTGACTACGAACGTTTCTTCATATAGATCGATAACCCACAAGTATAGGGGATCGCAACAGTTTTCGAGGGTAGAGTATTCAACCCAAATTTATTGATTCGACACAAGGGGAGCCAAAGAATATTCTCAAGTATTAGCAGCTGAGTTGTCAATTCAACCACACCTGAAAGACTTAATATCTGCAGTAAAATATTTAGTAGCAAAGTAGTATGGAAGTAACGGTAACGTTGGCAAAAGTAATAGTAGCAGTTTTGTAGTAATTGTAACAGTGGCAACGACAAAGTAACTTAGCAAAAATCAATATGTGAAAAGCTCGTAGGCAACGGATCAGTGATGGATAATTATGTCGGATGGCATTCATCATGCAACAGTTATAACATAGGGTGACACAGAACTAGCTCCAATTCATCAATATAATGTAGTCATGTATTCCATATATAGTCATACGAGCTTATGGAAAAGAACTTGCATGACATCTTTTGTCCTACCCTCCCGTGGCAGCGGGGTCCTAATGGAAACTAAGGGATATTAAGGCCTCCTTTTAATAGAGAACCGGACTAAAGCATTAGCACTTAGTGAATACATGAACTCCTCAAACTACGGTAATCACCGGAAGGAATCCCAATTATTGTCACCTTGGGGTATGCGGATCATAACACGTAATAGGTGTCTACAACTTGCAAGATAGGATCAAGAACACATATATATTCATGAAAACATAATAGGTTCAGATCTGAAATCATGGCACTCGGGCCCTAGTGACAAGCATTAAGCATAGCAAAGTCATAGCAACATCAATCTCAGAACATAGTGGATACTAGGGATCAAACCCTAACAAAACTAACTCGACTACATGGTAAATCTCATCCAACCCATCACTGTCCAGCAAGCCTGTGATGGAATTACTCACGCACGGCGGTGAGCATCATGAAATTGGTGATGGACGATGGTTGGTGATGTCGACGGCGTCGATTTCCCCTCTACAGAGCCCAAAACAGACTCCAGATCTGCCCTCCCGAGGAAGAACAGGAGGTGGCGGTAGCTCCATATCGTGAAACGCGATGAACTCTTCTCTTTGATTTTTTCCTCCTCGAATAGGGTTATATGGAGTTGGAGTTGAGGTCGGAGGAGGTCCAGGGGACCCACAAGCCAGGGGGCGCACCCAGGGGGGTAGGGCGCGCCCCCCACCCTTGTGGATGAGGGAGTCCTGGATTAGGGGGTCCTCGGAGGGCCGGACTATGTGACGTGGGCCAGATTGATGGGCCGTGAAGATACAAGACAGAAGGCCTTCCCCCATGTCCGGATGGGACTCTCCTTTCCGTGGATGGCGAGCTTGGCATCTGGATGTATAGTTTCCTTCCTCAGTAAACCGACATTGTACAACCCTAGCCCCTCCGGTGTCTATATAAACCGGAGGGTTTGGTCCGTAGAGGCTATCATAATTCCCATAGGCTAGACATCTAGGGTTTAGCCATTACGATCTCGAGGTAGATCAACTCTTGTAACCCCTATACTCATCAAATACAATCAAGCAGGACGTAGGGTTTTACCTCCATTAAGAGGGCTCGAACCTGGGTAAACATCGTGTCCCCTGTCTCCTGTTACCTTCGATCCTCAGACGCATAGTTTGGGACCCCCTACCCGAGATCGGCCGGTTTTGACACCGACAGTGGACTCCTGGTGGGCCCCCTCTGGTTGATTCTTTTGCCAATATTTTTTATATATTCCAAAAATATTCTCCGCAGGTTTTCAGGTCAATCCGAGAACTTTTATTTCTGCACAAAAATAACACCAAGGCAATTCTGCTGAAAACAGTGTTAGTCCGGGTTAGTTCCATTCAAATCATGCAAATTAGAGTCCAAAACAAGGGCAAAAGAGTTTGGAAAAGTAGATACGATGGAGACGTATCATAGATCATTGACAAATCTATACTCAAACCACTGTCTTGCCGAGTATCTCCTGATCTTCTGTTGGTGACTTTTACATTGATTTCCAGTTTCACCTTCATCGGGGGTTCTGTAGTCGGCAGCAATTTCTTCTGGAATATCTTTTGTAGTGTTCGAACTGTGCTTCTTTCCACCTTTTCTGGGTGCTACTAAAGACATTGCTTTCTTTGCAGACTTAGGCGTTGTAACACCTCGATTTTTTGCCCATTCTTTTTCTTTTGGATTTCTTCAAATTTTTATTTGGATTTCCTTTTCGGTGGCTCTGTGGTCTTGAAACCTGGGAAGATATTCTCTCCTGCCACTTCCAAGTTGTTATCACTCCCAAATCTACCCCAAGACCATGTCATTTCCATATTAGCCCAAACCCAATATTTATTTCTTGGGAATATTCCTTTTTAAATTAAAGGAATAACCCTGTTTGCCCTAGGTTGTGAAGTAACCTATATTTCTGTCATTCCCAAAATTCCCACAAAATTCTCATAAATTCTTTGGATCATATCTTCCACTAATATGTCAAAATCCATCCTTGCATAGTTCAAAAATATTTCAGGAATATTCATTTACTATTCTATCCAATGTGACACTTTGTGAAGGAAGTGCCATTTATATATTCTTGATTGCCTTCAAACTTTTTGAGCACTCTTTCATAGCCAAATAATTGACACATGCCAAAATTCAGCTTCATTTGCCTCGTAAATCTTCCTCAGCAAATTTCCAAATTTTCTGGCTAGAGAGAAGCTTTGTGCAGGAAGTACTAGCTAGGCTTATCCAAATGTGTTGAAATTTTGGTAGATCATCCAGATGATCAAATCATTACTCCCCACCAAACTTCATCTCCATCCTACAATCTATGTGAGCACAACTTCAAATCTTTGTTTCTGGTCATAATTTCAGTTTGTGAAGCAACTATATTTTATATTGCTTCAAAAATTCTGAAATTAATCCAGGACCTAAAAATCCCTATATCACTTGAGCATGCCAAAATTCACATCATTTTGCCAAGTAATTTTCTCCACAATATTCCCCTAAGTTTCTGTCCAAAGGAAAGCATTGTAAAGGAAGTACCACTTCTATTTATCCAAATGGTATGAAATTTTTATGATGCCTTCATATGCCCAAATGATCATACTCCACCAAATTTCAGCTCAATCCAACACTCCATGTGAGTGCAACTTCATGATATGGTTTTTGGGCCAGATTTTGTAGTTGTAAAGCAACTATGATAAATCCTGGTCCAAATCTTTTCAAAATCCACAGGATTATAGTCCTTCCTACCCTAAACCCCTGTGACATCCTGGTTAGCTCTTATCCCATCCCATTTGACCACAACATCATACTCCAGTTTGCTACAGCAAACTTCAGTCGATCACTCCCATCAGCACACAGTCGATTTCTTCGAGATATCACCTCAGGAGGGTCCCAGGACGCATGGACTACACGGTAGACACCTTTTTCTAGTCCCGCGTGCCCTCAGAGCGCCAGGCCATGCGGTGACCGCGTAACTGGCATGCCTTGGCTGCGCGCTCTGCATCGTTTAGCTTCGAGCACCTCTCTCCCAGTCGCTTCCGCGCGTCCCAGCATGTCCTAGAGCACCGCCGTAGCCATGCATTCTCTCCCCAGCCCTGGCCCCCTCGTCCTTCGCCCTCCTCACGCCACGGTAGCCTTACCCGCAGCACTGTTTGGTTGTGGTGGCCGACCAGACTTTGCCGCTACAGCGTCTGCCCTCCTCTGGCGCTCCACTACCCCTCTCTCATCACCGTCAACCTCTCCGCGCGTGCCCGTCCGCGGCGGCTTTCGGACATGGGCATCTCACCGCGGCTATATAAGCCCTCCCCGAGGCCTCCCGAGCATCTCAACCTCCTCTCCTTCCTCCTAGTAGCCACCCCTACCACTCAACCGAGCTCGAGGTGCTCCCCTGCCCTCCCATTGCCGCCATGTCTGCCGCCAGCCTCCTCCTAAATTTGGGCAATGCAGGGGCCCATCCTCACTCCAAACCTCACCTGAGCTCCCTCTGGATCACCACGATGCTCCCCATCACCCCCTAGCTCCTTCTCCATGGCTATGCTATGCTCCTCGGAGATGGCCGAAGCCACATCCCACCATGCTGAGGCCCTCACCGTTCTCATGCTCCTCGGTGGTGGAGACCATCACCCACCAATGCAGCTCGGCCCCCTGATCATTTTGGTAGGTCGCGCATCCCGTACGGCGGCCGGAATCACCGGCGGTCATCATCGGGGTGGGCTCCTCCCTTAGCCAGGAGCACGCAGGCACGAGAGGAAGAAGAAGGCCAGGCCAGGCGGACCCCACCTCCCCTTGACCCCCCGCATCAGTGGCCGAACAGGCCGGCCCCACGAGCTTAAGTGGAAGCGCACTTCTGGTGATTACGTCTTCGGTGCCCAAAGGCGTATTTCGTTGTGGCTTCGGTATAAAATACGTCTTCACTTCGATGAAAGCGTATTTCCTCAAAGTGCGCCTTCTATTTCCAGCCACCGGCCAAAACCCTTATATTGCGAACGTTCACTAGTTAAGAGCAGAAATGAATAAGTTTTATTTGATTTCTGCCTAACGAACGAACGGCCACAACTTTTTAACCGTGACTCTGATTCAGGTGATTCAAAAGCCCATGTTCTCTATTCATCGAGCCCATTCTGTTGTTATCATTTTTACCATGTGGTAACATTCTAAAAATGACCATTTTGCCCCTGCCCTTATTCAGCCCCCTTCGAGAGGGAAACTTTTCCCGCAAATTTTTCCGCGAGTGCCTCGCCCTTATTCCCGGTGAATCCTTCATTCTCAGGCAAGCCACAACAGCCACTTGCATGATGGCATTGTAGTTCCTGCTTGAATATTTAAATAATTGCTTGCTCATTTAATGATTTTGTTAATGCCTCGGATATGCTCGTGAAGCCATGTCCATGCTTATGCCATGTTCATTTTCGTCTAGTAAGTGATACGATTAATTGCTAATGTTATTATTATTATGTTTCATTCTTGTAATTATTTCAGATGCTAGTGATAATGATATGTTCATATGAATCATTATGGTTTGATATGAAAATACTTGTGATATTCATGATCATTGTGATGCTATGCTCATTTGCATCCCGTAGAATAAAAGATTTATCATTGTTGATGGTATGTTGTTGAATGGTTATGTTGCCCATCCACGGTTACACTGATATCATGCTTATATGCATTTTTATTTCATTATGTTATTATGACTTAGCTCATCACCATTCAAGTTGAACCTGACATTAATCAAACTTGAACAAATCTTTTAGCTGAGTCATGGTGCCACCGATCGAGCTCACCAGTGCAACCACACTTGCCTGGATGGGGAGGCCCTAATGCGGTCTATTATCATGCCTCTCGCTGGTGCCTCCTACTAGGGAAGGTTATGGGTGCACGCTACCCTGATCAGGTAAGTGGCCATAACCTTGTGTGCCCGTGTTTTACGATATCGAGGTCCCCGTTTGGGATGATGTTTTTGTTTTGGCCACGACGGTGGCAGCCACAAAGGTGGCGGATGTCACGAGTTGACATCAAGGCCACCCATGACATAGCCCAAAGGGGAGTTTGTCAAAGTGGCTGGGAGAGTGTCATGCAATAGATTGGTTTTGTCGGAACGTTGTTGGTCCACCCAAATGGGAGCACGAGGCCATGAGTTCCGTGGTGTGGGTACAGTGTACTAACCTCTACAGAGTGTATAATCTATCGATAGCCGCATCCTCGGTTATGGACACAGTTCGTAGTAGGTCACACTATGGGTCAACAGTAATAATAACCTAGATAATTAACAACCCCGGTTCCATGAGGAAAGAAGTTGGTTGATCTTTATGTGGTCATGCGATGATCACAGGTAGAGATCAAGCTCCGTGTGGTCATGTGATGATCATGATGGTATAGTTGATACCGAGCCTGGTTGATCCTGAGGTAAT
Source organism: Thinopyrum obtusiflorum (assembly GCA_036873465.1). Lineage (NCBI taxonomy): Eukaryota > Viridiplantae > Streptophyta > Magnoliopsida > Poales > Poaceae > Thinopyrum > Thinopyrum obtusiflorum. The sequence goes on along the minus strand of JAAAWM010012159.1, from coordinate 176,173 downwards.
CATGTGATGTTCACGATGGTAAGTTGGAGACATATGGCGGTTACGAGATAACCTCCGAGCAGAGTAAGTTGGTCCAAGGGACCTTAAACATCGACACCCTCTCTCATGCTAGTGCTAGTATCATCATGTTCATATCATGAATTATATGTATATGCCATGCTCATGTTGTTCTAGTTGAATCATGATCATAAATTAACCTGTAATTGCCATGCTGTTGTTTGTCTTGATTGCTTTGGTTGATGTGAGCTTGCGAGTACATTCAAAGTACTCACCTGGCGTGTCATGCCAGATTGCAGGTGATGCCATGATTGATTGCTTGTTGAGGACCCCGAGTTTGCACTCTAGGATGTGTCCCAGCCAGAGTCCCTGTGGAGTGGAGTCCATCACCTTCGTCGTTGTTCCGCTGCTAGAAGTATTCTACTACAAGAGTTTCCACTGCTAGCATAGAGCTACCTTAGCAGGCGTAGTGTCGCCGTGCCGATGTAACCTGTTCTAATATCACACCCGTGTACTCGTATCATTTGTAATAACGAGCTGATTTGTTCTATGCTAAGCAGTGCCGTATTCCAGAAGACTTGATCTCTGGGCTGGAATATGGGGTGTTCCAGTTCCTCTGAGCTGGGGTGCCACAGGCATGCACACAATTTGGTTGGAAGATGCTTCATAGACGTTTTTCTTTGAGCAGGCCCCTGAAGAATTCAACTGCTAATCTAGAAATGCCGCAAATGAATTCAGACTTTTAGAACCATAGGATTCCATAGTAGACATGATACCTGTCAAGAATTTAGATGCGGGCGAAGTAGATATGATCATATGCATTCTCAGATTGAATTTCAAGAGATATCCATTTTTGGTTGAAGATTTTTAATGTTTACCTTGTAAAGAATTTCACTGAAGAATTTTATCATGATGGTGCCAAACTTGTACAGATTGAATAATATGCAAAAATGAGGAATCATGTAATAAAATGACTTTGTGAGAAAATAGATCTGAGGCAAATATGCAAAATTGGAAGTGCTGAAGAATTTGAACCTATAAACCAGCTCTATGCTAAGATGTTTTACTGTAAAGATCAAATGAAGCAGTAAAAATCAGAAATTATTACCGCAACAATGAACCAGATGAATAATGCTTTGAGGAAGATGAAGAAACACAGATCTGTCATTTGAGCCTGAACTTGGCATCGAAGAACTTCTACGGTGACGGTGGCAGAAGATGTTGCATGGTTGGCGAGGAAGGCAGCATCAAAGAAATAGCGGCAGCTAAGCACGTCCTTCTCCGGCGATGATGAATCTAGCGGCGGCACTAGAGTTTCAAGAGAGCTTGGGAGTGAGAGGATGAGGTCATGGGTGAAAGTGATTTTGGAAGTGTATATATAGCGAGGGGACGGCATGCCGTTCCGATTTCGATGGTGGGATAAGCCCTGACGGTTGGGATTCACTGCATAGGCGGTGATCATCCAGAGTAAATGATTATCTGAGTGGAGCTCATGACAGTGGTAAATGTGGCATAAGCCAGTAAAATTTGATTTAAAATTTTGCTCAGAAATTCTTTGCTGTCAAGGGCACATTGAAGAATTTGAGCAGTTTCAATAGAATGCATATGAAAAATTGGAGTAGATTGGATAAGATAAGCACAGAGGGGTAGGGTCCAAAGCCATTCACTTAGAAAGACTCAAATCAAAAAAATAGCTATAAGTGAATATCATTGAGGACTAAATCCAATACTACTAAAGAAGTAGGACAAAACAAATAAATAACACAAGGTGGTGGTGGTGTTACCCATCGTGTAAGAATTTAATGACCTAGAACTTCGTAGAACTATCAGTAGAGTTCCATGAGTCAACTTTTTCATTAATTTCTTCACATTAGGAGTTTAATACTTCATTGAGAGAAGATTACAATTTCTTCATGTGTTGCGCAACTAAGTATTCAATTAAGCATAAGTGTTAGGATGTGTGCATGCTTACAACACGTTCAAAGAATCTAAGATATTTAGCTCACACCGTAACACACATGACCTTTTCTCATCTAAAGGCTTCATGAAGATATCTGCAAGTTGCTTCTCTATCTTCACAAGACTGATGACAATGTCTTCTTTCAAGACATGATCTATGAGGAAATGATGCCTGGTGTCGATGTGCTTCGTTCTTGAGTGTTGCACTGGATTATGTGAAATCTTGATTGCACTTTCATTGTCGCAGAGCAGTGGGATTTTCTTCACCTTGGTGCCATAGTCCGTGAGTGTTTGCTTCATCCAGAGGAGATGTGAATGATAGGCACCTGCAGCAATATATTCGGCTTCTGTAGTGGAGAGAGATACACAGTAATGCTTCTTCGATTACCAGCACACCAGTGATCTTTCGAGGAAATGAGATGTTCCTGATGTAGACTTTCGATCCACACGGTCACCAGCATAGTCTAAATTTGAATATCCAATGAGGTCAAACTATGCTCCTTTAGGATACCATAAGCCTAATGTGGGGGTCTAAACCAAATATTGAAGAATTCGTTTCACAGCGAGGTGATGCGATTCCTTTGGTGTGGCTTGAAAACGTGGACACATGCAAACCCTAAGCATAATATCGGGCCTAGATGCACATAAATATAGAAGGGAGCCAATCATGGAGTGATATACATTCTGATCGAATGGTTTACCATTTTCGTCGGGGGGGGGGGTCTGGATGCCTTTGCAATCTTGTGTGCCAAATTTCTTCAGGCAGTCTTTGAGGTACTTTTCTTGAGAGATGAACATGCCATTCTTTTGATGATGAATATTTAGTCTAGGGAAGAATTTCAATTCGTTCGCCATGGACATTTTATAATTCTTGGACATCATCTTTACAAATTCTTCACTGTAACATTGGTTAGTGCAGCCAAAGAAAATGTCGTCTACAAAGGTTTGGCACACAAATAATTCACCATCATATTATTTAGTGAAGAGAGTGGGGTAAGAAGATCCTGGAGTGAAGCCTTTGGACTTCAAAAAATCCTTGAGGCAAGCATACCAAGGTCGGGGAGCTTGCTTGAGCCCATAGAGTGCCTTGTGAAGTCTGAAGACTTTGTTAGGACACTTTGGATCTTCATAACCTGGTGGTTGCTTCACATATATTTCTTCCTTGATATTAACATTGAGGAATGTACTTTTCACATCCATTTGATATAGCAATATATTATGATGGTTAGCATAGGCAAGTTAGATACAAATTGCTTTGAACCAGTCAATAGGTGCATATGTCTCATCGAAGTCAATACCTTCGACCTGAGTGTAGCCTTGTGCCACAAGTAGAGCTTTATTCCTCACAACTTGACCATCTTTGTCTTGCTTGTTGCATAATATTCATTTGGTACCGATGACATTGTGCTTTGTTGGATCTGGTCTATCGGCCAAAGTCCACACTTTATTGCGCTCAAATTGCTCCAATTCTTCTTGCATTGCCATCATCCATTCCGGTTCCTCAAATGCTTCATCAACCTTGGTCGGTTCTAGAATTGCCACAAAAGAAAAACTCACGAAAAAGTTAGCCAAACGAGCATGGGAATGAGTGTGATGACCTGGGTTGTTGATGTCATCGTGGATTTTGTCGACTTGAACCGGTCTTGCTAGCCTTGGATGATGTGGACCATTGAGCTATTGAAGCCTTTGCTGATCAGGATCTTCATGATTTTCTTCTTGATAAGCATTTTCTTCATTATTAGCATTTTCTTCGGCATGAGCACCATCTTTTCTGGGACAAGCTTGTGCTCGAATAGGAGTGTTAGGTGCATGAGCGGCTTGGGAAGTAGAGGCTTGTTATTTGATAGGCTTCCCCAATGCCCATAGACTTTATTGCTTCAACAGGAGGAATTTCATCTATCATAGGTGGCAGGTGCTCTTTTTTAGAGCCGTTAGATTCTTCAAATGGCACATCCATAGTTTCTTCAACTTTACGTGAGTAGTTGTTGAAGACTATGTAAGTATGTGAGTTTAAGCATAACCTTGTAAAAATCCCTCATGTGCCTTGGGTGCAAACTTGGAGTTGTGATGATTATAAAAATGTAGCACGGTGTACCAAAGACATGCAAATAACTCACATTGGGCTTTTTACCAGTGATGAGCTCATATGAAGTCTTCTTGAGGAATTTGTGAAGATATACTCTATTGATGATATGGCACGCTGTGTTGATAGCATCAACCCAAAATCTGATTGGGGTCTTGAATTCATCAAGCATGGTGCAAGCCATCTCGATGAGAGTCTTGTTCTTGCATCCCATAACACCATTTTGTTGTGGTGTGTAGGCAGCCGGGGACTCATGAGTGATGCCATACTCATAGAGGAATACCATGCCATTGTCACTTCTCACATCCTTGATGATGACTTCATAATCATTTTGAGCTCTTCGAGCGAACCTTTTGAAGCATTCCTGGGTCTTCGCTTTATCTTCAAGAAAATAAACATAGGTGAATCAAGAAAAATCATTGACAATTACGAGTCCATAAGAATTACCAATGAAGCTTTTGTATTGTTGTGATCCGAATAAGTCCATATGAAGAAGTTCAAGTGGACAAATTGAAGTCATGATAGTCTTCGTTGGTTGCTTTGTCTTCACTGGCTTCCCAGCTTCACATGCACTACACAGCCAATCCTTGTTGAACTTGACATCGTCAATCCTTCGATGTGCTTGTGCTTGACTAGCTTTTGTAAATTTGTCATGCCTGCATGACCAAGTCTTCAGTGCCATATCCAGCCCTCTGTTGCTTTTGCAAGCAGACAAGTGGCAACTGATGGAACTTTATAGAAATCTACAATATACAAGTTACCTCTTCTAACACCTTTGAAGACATACGAATAGTCAGATTCCATGATGACTTTGCAACCATACTTAGTGAATAAGACAAGCATATCCAGGTCACATAGCATAGTAACAGACATAAGATTGTATCCAAGGGATTCAATGAGCAAAACTTCATCAATATGTTTATCCCTTGTGATGGCAACCTTACCTGACCCAATTGCCTTTCCTTTGCTGCTGTCAGCAAATGTGTTGTTCTTTCATGAAAAAGATCTTAGGGAGGAATTAGCCAACATGCTTCTATCTCTGGTCATATGATTGGTACAACCACTATCCATCACCCATGTAGTGCCTCCAGAGACATGGCCCTTTGAGGCCTTGGCCATGAAGCACATGGGAGTAATGTCATCATCACTGTCGTGGTTGAGGAAGATTGATCGACACCTTGGCGATGATGCACATGCAATCCCAGCCATGCCGAAATTAGATTCCTCGACAGACTCGGCTTCAGAGACTTCTTCAGTATTAGATTCTTTATTTTCTGAATCCATTTCCCTTCCAAGATAGGCATCAGCACTGTGAGAGTATCTTTTCTTCATTGACGAAGACTTGGACTTGGAACTTGAGCTCTCTTTCTTCTTAGATTTCTGCTTGCTGTTGGATTTGACTTCCTTCCTAGCTTCTTCTGTCGACAATGGATAGTTTGCAATATAGTGTCCAGTCTTTTTGCACTTGAAGCAGGTATGTTTCTTCAGGTCACTTGAAGAATTTGTGCTTGAGGACTTTGAGCTTGATGACTTCTTAGAATCACCCTTTGAGAACTTTTTGTAGCGGTTTGTCTCGAAGCCACCAAACTTCTTCACTAGTAGAGCGAGTTCTTTGCCAAAATATTTAGGATCAACAGAGCCATCAGAGGAAGCTTCTTCTTTGGATGAAGTAACAGCCTTTGCCTTCAGAGCATGACTTTTTCTATAGCTTGAGGCATACAGTTCATGTTTTTCTTCAATTTGTAGATCATGAGTGTTAAGTCTCTCTAGGACATCTGTTACATTCATAGTATGGTAGCTCCATGAATTTTGGATCATGCAGACTAGAGTATCAAATGAATCATCGAGGGATCTGAGCAACTACTTCACAACATCATGTTTGGTGACATATTTTGCATCGAGACCTTGTAGTTCATTTGTGATTGGAACCAATCTCGTGTAGGTTTCTCGAACACTTTGACCATCATTTCTCTTGAAGTCATTGAAATGGCTTTGAAGAATATCCATTCATGTCTTGCGCTGAGTAGTGACACCTTCATTAACCTTCGACTGAACATCCCAAATCTCCTTTGCCATTCCCAGATTGATGATGCGGCTGAATTGCTCTTTTGTGATGTAATTGCAGAGGATATCTTGAGCTTGAACATCAAGATTAACATTTCCTTGGTCTTCAGGAGTGAGTTTACCAGCTTCAGGAATTTGAAAGTCTTCAGATATCATTCTCCATAGTTCAGCGTCGATGCCTTTGATGTGGTGGCACACTATGTGCTTCCCGTATGGGTAATCACTTCCATCGAAGATAGGCTTGTGAGTAGATCCTCGATAATTTCCTGTGGTCGACATAACTAAAACTCCAGGCGGTTAAACCAAATCACACAGAACAAGGGGCACCTTGCTCTAATACCAATTATAGGATCAAGTTAATCGACCGGGGGGGGGAGGGTGAATAGGATATTTTAACAAATTCTTTGAAAAAGCTAATTCCTCAAAGAAAAATAGAGTACATAGCACTAGCTTACTACAAAATGAAGAATTACAGGAGTAATGTTGAATAAATATTTAAGCAAGAGCAACATATGACTTAAGCAAACATGCAATTAGAACTGAGACTGAGTAACAGTACAGTAGATAGCATGAAGACAATGTAACAGTACATGTAAACAAATCTAAGAACTAGACAAAAATGCTCTAGAACAGTTAAACTGAAAACAGAACAGAGTATGAAGAAATATAGTGGAATAGATAAGTATTCAACGAAGTCTTCAGAGAGGGGAGAAAGCAATTTCTTTAGAAGATGCAAATTACAGAAAGTAAAGTGGGATGAAGAAATTAAAATCCGTAGGCTCGGTGAAGACTCAGGATTTGTTCACCCAGTTCAAGTTGCTGGAACAACTCTACATCTGGTTGGAGGGGCTGAGATTGAACTCAGAAGTCACTTAGACTTGACCCTATTCTCCTTGAGCTAAAGTCACTTAGGCTTCGCCCAATCACTTGGGGCAGATCTTGCAGTGATCTCTGGACCATCACAAACTTGTTCTTCGGCAAGTCCACAAGCTGCATGCTTTGAACGGACACGTAACCGTCTGAAAGATGCATAGTTTTCAAGAGTAACAAGTCTTTAGTGAACTTCAAGCAGTTTCTTCAGTGATGCTCATTCACTTTTCTATTAGGCTCTGGGTTTTCCCTCATTTAGGATTCTCTCATATTCTTCAGGAGGACAGGTATCTCAGACAACACCTGTCCAAAATTCACACGGAGCAGCCAACCGGTTAAGTTTGAAGTGGATGGCTATTTATAGCCGAGGTCGCAACCCGTGGGGCCGATATGATCGTTGGAAGGGACGTGCCCACCAACGTACTGTTGCTAGCTGTCTTAATGGTCAAAAATTTGAACTCTCATATTTTTCGGCCAAGGATAACCTTTCAACATGTTTCTGCTACTTGTGATCTGCGTTGGTTTTTATCCATGAAGTGGAGAGGATGATGCAGTACAATAGAGATAAGTATTTCCCTCAATTATGAAACTAAGTTTATCAATCGAGTAGGAGAATCACACAACACCTCGTTAGCAATACCTGAACACAAACAACAAACCCTTGCACCCAACGCAAACGAGGGGTTGTCAATCCCTCAGCGGTAAATTGCAAGATTAATTTGTATGTGATAGATAGATAGATTAAACAAAAATGCAAAATAAAATAGATAACTAAAAAGTGCAGCAAGGTATTTTTAAGATTTTTAATATATGATAGGAGTAGACCCGGCGGCTATAGTTTTCACTAGAGGCTTCTCTCATAAAAATAGCATACGGTCGGTAGACAAATTACTGTTGGGCAATTGATAGAAAAGCAAATAATCATGATGATATCCAAGGCAATGATCATGTATATAGGCATCACATCCGAGACAAGTAGACCGACTCCTGCCTGCATCTACTACTATTACTCCACACACCAACCGCTATCCAGCATGCATCTAGTGTATTAAGTCCACAAAGAACGGAGTAACGCCTTAAGCAAGATGACATGATGTAGACAAAGAAAACTCACGTATGAATAAACCCCATCTTTTTACCCTTAATAGCAATGATACATATGTGTCATGTCCCTTTCTGTCACTGGAATTTAGCACCGCAAGATCGAACCCATTACAAAGCACCTCTTCCCATGGCAAGATAAATCAATCTAGTTGGCCAAACCAAATCAATAGATCGTAGAAGAAATACGAGGCTATAATAATCATGCATAAAAGAGTTTAGAGAAGACTCAAATAATATTCATGGATAATCTGATCATAAACTCACAATTCATCAGATCCCAACAAACATACCGCAAAAAGTTATTACATCGAATAGAACTCCAAGAACATCAAGGAGAACATTGTATTGCAGATCATAAAGAGAGAAAAAGCCATCTAGCTACTAACTATGAACCCAAAGGTCTGTGGTAAACTACTCACGCATCATCGGAAGGGCAGCAAGGTTGATGTAGAGCCCCTTCGTGATCGATTCCCCCTCCGACGGAGTGCCGAAAAAGGACCCCAGATGGGATCTCTCAAGAACAGAAGCTTGCGGCAACGGAAAAATTATTTCATGGACTCCCCTGTTGGTTTGCTAATTTATGGGTATTTACAGAGGTGGAATTAGGTCAAACGGAGCAAAGAGGGGCCCACGAGGCACCAGGGTGCGCCTGTCCACCCCCTAGGCGCGCGCCCTGGTGGCTCGTGGCCATCTCCTGGGTCTTCTGGCCCTCTCTCGAAGCTTCTAGTGTTTGTTATGTCTAAAAAAATATCCAAATAGTTTCATGGCATTTGGACTTCGTTTGATATTGATATTCCATAAAACAAAAAAATAGGCAGAAAACAGCAACTGGCACTGGGCACTAAGTTAATAGGTTAGTCCCAAAAAATGATATATAATTGCTGTAAATGTATATAAAAACATCCAAGATTGATAATATAATAGCATGGAACAATAAAAAATTATAGATATGTTGGAGACGTATAAGCATCCCCAAGCTTAATTCCTACTCTTGCTCGAGTAGGTAAATGATAAAAATAGAATTTTTGATGTGGAATGTTGCCTAACATATGCATCATATATTCTTTTCTTTTGTAGCATGGACATATGGACTTGAATGATTCAAAGCAATAGTCTATAGTTTGACATGAAGATATAAATACTCAAGCATACTAACAAGCAACCATGCCTTTCAAAATATCAATGATAAAGAAAGTTATCCCTAGCCCATTATGCTCAATCATTGATCCATTCATGAAACACACTCCATATTAGCTACATCTAATGCACAAGTATGACAATAGTGCTCTCTAGTTGGTGCTTTATAAGAGAAGATGGAAACTCAAAATAAAAATAAAAATTGCATAAACATAAATAGATAGGCCCTTCGTAGAGGGAAGCAGAGATTTGCTAATGTGCCAGAGCTCAAAGCTTAAATTAGAGAGATAAAATCATTTTGGGAGGCATGCTTTTCCTGTCAATGAAAACGAACGAGAATTTCCAATATCTTCCATGCTAGACACATTATAGGCGGTTCCCAAACAGAAAATAAAGTTTATTCCTTTTTCCACCATTCTTTCACAATCCATGGCTAGCCGTATCCACGGGTGCCCTCCATACCAACACTTTCCAAGGAATTTATTATTATCATCATATAAGATTTTTTATTTTATTTCATTTCACATTTTGGGACTGGGCATCCCTATTACCTGCCACACTCTCGTGCAATGACAAGTGAATAAACACTCATCGTGAGAATAACCCACCAAGCATGGAAAATATTGGCTACCCCCTTCCGCCTCATGAGCGGTACGGGCACATAAACAGAAAATTATTTTGAAAATTAGAGTTGGCACACGCAAATTTACTTGGAATGGCATGGAAATACCGCGTATAGGTAGGTATGGTGGACTCATCTGGCACAACTTGGGTTTAAAGAGTTTGGATGCACAAGCAGTATTTCCGCTTAGTACAAATGAAGGCTAGCAAATAGATTGAGAAGCGACCAACCAAAAAGCGAAAATGGTCATAAACATGCATTGAACATAACTAACACCGAATAATGCACCATAAGTAGGATATAATTTCGTTGCATAACTATTGACTTTACATGCATGCATAGGGAATCACAAACCTTAACACCAATATTCTTACTAAATCACAATCACTCACTAACATGACTCACATATCATCATCTCCATATCGCAAAACTATTGCAAGGAATCAAGCTTATCATATCCAATGATCTATATGAAAGTTTTTATTATATCCCTCTTGAATATTCATCACTTTGGGACCAAATTCATATCTTGTGCAAATTACCATTACTATTATCATCTCTCAAAAAGATTTAAGTGAAGCATGAGAGTGCAAATATTTCTTCAAAATTTTAATCATATCAACTCTCAAAATAATATAAGTGAAGGGTGAGAGTTTATTTCTTCAAAATTTAGCCACCGCCATGCTCAAAAAGATTTAAGTGAAGCACTAGAGCAACTGCCTAGCTCAAAAAAATTTAAGTGAAGCACATAGAGTATTCTAACAAATTATGATATCATGTGGCTCTCTCAAAATAGGTGTGTTCAGCAAGGATGATTGTGACAAACTAAAAAGCAAACAAAGCAAAGACTCATATCATACAAGACGCTCCAACCAAAACACATATCATGTGATGAATAAAAATATAGCTCCAAGTAAAATTACCGATGATTGGTAGAAGAAAGAGGGGATGCCTTCTGGGGCATCCCCAAGTTTAGACGCTTGAGTCTTCCTTGAATATTACCTTGGGGTGCCATTGGCATCCCCAAGCTTAGGCTCTTGCCACTCTATATTCCTTCATCCATCATGATCTCACCCAAAACTTGAAAACTTCAATCACACAAAACTCAAAAAAACCTTCGTGAGATCCGTTAGTATAACAAATAAATCACTACTTTAAGTACTATTGCAAACACATTCATATTTTATATTTGCATTATACCTACTCTATTCTAACTTCTCCATGGCTTATACCCCCCGATACAATCCATAGTTTCATCAAAACAAGCAAGCAACACATCAAAAACAGAATCTGTCAAAAACAGAATAGTCTGTAGCAATCTATTTAAAAGCCATACTTCTGTAACTCCAAAAATTCTAAAAAATTAGGAAAACGTGGGCAATTCATATAGAAATACTTTGTCAAAATTTCAGATTTTTTTATGCTCCAGTAGAGAATCAAAATTTCTGCACTGGACGCAAAACTTTCTGGTTTCCAAACAGTATCAATTATACTATCATCCAAATCATCCCAAAGGCATTACTGAAGGGTAACGAAGCATGAAAATCAAAAAAATTCCTATGAACACCCAAGATCTATTTAGGATAAGCATAGAAATGAGAGAGGAGAGTGTGTCTACATACCCTCATAGACCGAAAGCGAAAGCGTATATGACGCGGTTGATGTAGTCGTACTCTTCGCGATCCGATCACGATCCAACCGATCTAGTGCCGAACGGACGGCACCTCCGAGTTTAGCACACGTGCAGCTCGATGATGTCTCCTCCTCCTTGATCCAGAAAGAGGAGGTGGAGAAGTAGATTGGATCACAACCAGCACGACGGCGTGGTGGTGATGGTGGTGGTGGAGCACCAACAGCGCTTCGCTAAGCATCGTCGGGACGAGGCGGTGGTGTAACGGGAGAGAGAGGGGCGCCCAGGGGCTGGTGTGTTGTTTGGGCCACCCCCTCCTCTATATATATAGGTGGAGGGGTGTGGGGAACAGCCCCTCCAAGCCCTAGGGCGCAGCCAGGGGGACTTGGACTCCAGTCCAATCCTATTCCTACTAGGACTCCCCTTTTTTCCCTTCCCTAGCCACATGTGCTCTTGAGGAATTGGTGCGCCAGGTCCAATAAGGCCAGGGTGCCTCCCCTCAGCTCATGCCAGACCTTGGGACATGGTGGACCCACTTGTGGACTTCCGAACCCCTTTCGAAACCTCTGGAACCTTCTGGAAGCTTCCCGGTACAATACCGAAAAAACTACACCTTTTTTCGAAACACAATATATGCCTTCCCATATATAAATCTTTACCTCACGACCATTCTGAGACTCCTCATGATGTCTGGGATCTCATCCGGGACTCTGAACAACATTCGGTTACCAATCATCAAATATCCCAATACTCCTCTAGCGTCAACGAACGTTAAGCGTGCGACCCTGCGGGTTCGGGAATCATGTAGCCATGACCGAGACACCTCTCCGGTCAATAGCCAATAGCGGGACCTGGATGCCCATATTGATTCCTACATATTCCATGAAGATCTTTTATTGGTTGAACCACGATGTCAAGGATTTGGTTAATCCCGTATGCAATTCCCTTTGTCCGGCGATATGTTACTTGCCCGATATTCGATCGTCGGTATCTCCGTACCTTGTTCAATCTCGTTACTGGCAAGTCTCTTTACTCATTCCGTAATACAAGATCCCATAACTAACCCATTAGCCACATTTCTTGCAAGCTCTTTATGATGTTGTGTTACCGAGAGGGCCCAGAGATATCTCTCTGTCATACGGAGTGACAAATCCCAGTCTCGATTCGTGCCAACCCAACAAACACCTTTGGAGATACCTGTAGAGCATCTTTATGATCATCCAGTTATGAAGTGATGTTTGGATACACACTAAGTATTCCTCCGGTGTCAGGGAGTTGCACGATCTCATGGTCTAAGGAACAGATACTTGACATGAAGAAAGCTATAGCAAATAAACTAAATGATCTGGTGCTAAGCTTACGATTGGGTCTTGTCCATCACATCATTCTCCTAATGATGCGATCCCATTATCAAATGAAAACTCATGTCTATGGTTAGGAATCCTTGACCATCTTTGATCAACAAGCTAGTCTAGTAGAGGCTCACTAGGGACACGGTATTTGTTTATGTATCCACACATGTATTTAAGTTTCCGGTCAATACAATTCTAGCATGAATAATAAACCATTATCATGAACAAGGAAATATGATAATAACCATTTTATTATTGCCTCTAGGGCATATTTCCAACAGTCTCCCACTTGCACTTGAGTCAATAATCTAGTTCACATCGCTATGTGATTAACACCCAATGAGTTCTGGTGTTTGATCATGTTTTGTTTGTGAGAGAGGTTTTAGTCAATGGGTGTGCAACATTCAGATCCATATGTACTTTGCAAATATCATTGTCTCCATCCTTTATCCAATCATGGATGGAGTTGAAAGAGCGTTAAATATGCGCTTCACATGTAAATCCCGCCTCAATGCTCGATTTTGAACTACTCCAAAATGACTGCTCCACTTTACATATCTGGTTTGAGACTCTAAGTCATCCGGATCGGTGTCAAAGCTTGCATCGATGTAACCCTTTACAACAAACTCTTTATCACCTCCATAACTGAGAAACATTTCCTTAGTCCTCTTTAGGTACCTAAGGATGATTTTGACCGATGTCCAGTGATCCACTCCTGGATCACTCTAGTACCTCCTTGCTAGACACATGGTAAGGCGCACAATAGGTATGGTACACAGTATGGCATACATTATAGAGCCTATCGCTGAGGCATAGGGGACGACCTTCATCCTTTCTCTTTCTTTTGCTATGGTCGAGCTTTGAGTCTTACTCAACTTCACACCTTACAATACAGGAAAGAACTCCTTCGACTGATCCATTTTGAACCCCTTCAAAATCTTGTCAAGGTATGTGCTCTGTGAAAGTCCTATCAGGCGTCTTGATCTATCTCTATAGATCTTGATGCCCAATATGTAAGCTGCTTTATCCAGGTCTTGCTTTAAAAAACTCCTTTCAAACAATCCTTTTATGCTTTTCAAAAATTCTACATCATTTCCAATCAACAATATGTCATCCACATATACTATCAAAAATTTCACAGAGCTCCCACTCACTTTCTTGTAAATACAAGCTTCTCCACAAACTTGTATAAACCCATAACTCTTTGATCAACTCATCAAAGTGTATATTCCGACTCTGAGATACTTGCACCAGTCCATAGATGGATCACTGGAGCTTGCATACTTTTTTAGCATCCTTAGGATCGACAAAACCTTCCGGTTCAATCATATACAACTCTTCCTTAAGAAACCTGTTAAGGAATGCTGTTTTGACATCCCTTAGCCAGATTTCATAAAATGCGGCAATCGCTAACATAATTCTAACAAACTAAAGCATCGCTACGGGTGAGAGTGTCTCATCGTAGTCAACCCCTTGAACTTGTCAGAAACCCTTTGCGACAAGTCGAGCTTTATAGATGGAGATATTACCATCAGCGTCTATCTTCTTCTTAAAGATCCATTTAATCTCAGTGGCTTGCTGATCATTGGGCAAGTCCACCAAAGTCCATACTTTGTTCTCATACATGGATCCTATCTCGGATTTCATGGCCTCAAGCCATTTGTCGGAAACCGGGCTCATCATAGCTTCTTCATAGTTCGTAGGTTCACCGGTGTCCAACAACATGACTTCCAGGACTGGACTACCGTACCACTCTAGTGCGCAACGTACCCTGGTCGACCTACGAAGTTCAGTAGTAACTTGATCCGAAATTTCATGACCATCATCATTAGTTTCTGCTCTGGTTGGTGTAGGCATCATGGGAACTACTTTCTATGATGCACCACCTTCCAATTCGAGAGAAGGTACAATTACCTCATCAAGTTCTACTTTCCTCCCACTCACTTCTTTTGAGAGAAACTCCTTCTCTAGAAAGGACCGGGGGGGGGGGGGGGGGGGGGGGGGGGGGGGGGGGGGGGGGGGGGGGGGGGGGGGGGGGGGGGGGGGGGGGGGGGGGGGGGGGGGGGGGGGGGGGGGGGGGGGGGGGGGGGGGGGGGGGGGGGGGGGGGGGGGGGGGGGGGGGGGGGGGGGGGGGGGGGGGGGGGGGGGGGGGGGGGGGGGGGGGGGGGGGGGGGGGGGGGGGGGGGGGGGGGGGGGGGGGGGGGGGGGGGGGGGGGGGGGGGGGGGGGGGGGGGGGGGGGGGGGGGGGGGGGGGGGGGGGGGGGGGGGGGGGGGGGGGGGGGGGGGGGGGGGGGGGGGGGGGGGGGGGGGGGGGGGGGGGGGGGGGGGGGGGGGGGGGGGGGGGGGGGGGGGGGGGGGGGGGGGGGGGGGGGGGGGGGGGGGGGGGGGGGGGGGGGGGGGGGGGGGGGGGGGGGGGGGGGGGGGGGGGGGGGGGGGGGGGGGGGGGGGGGGGGGGGGGGGGGGGGGGGGGGGGGGGGGGGGGGGGGGGGGGGGGGGGGGGGGGGGGGGGGGGGGGGGGGGGGGGGGGGGGGGGGGGGGGGGGGGGGGGGGGGGGGGGGGGGGGGGGGGGGGGGGGGGGGGGGGGGGGGGGGGGGGGGGGGGGGGGGGGGGGGGGGGGGGGGGGGGGGGGGGGGGGGGGGGGGGGGGGGGGGGGGGGGGGGGGGGGGGGGGGGGGGGGGGGGGGGGGGGGGGGGGGGGGGGGGGGGGGGGGGGGGGGGGGGGGGGGGGGGGGGGGGGGGGGGGGGGGGGGGGGGGGGGGGGGGGGGGGGGGGGGGGGGGGGGGGGGGGGGGGGGGGGGGGGGGGGGGGGGGGGGGGGGGGGGGGGGGGGGGGGGGGGGGGGGGGGGGGGGGGGGGGGGGGGGGGGGGGGGGGGGGGGGGGGGGGGGGGGGGGGGGGGGGGGGGGGGGGGGGGGGGGGGGGGGGGGGGGGGGGGGGGGGGGGGGGGGGGGGGGGGGGGGGGGGGGGGGGGGGGGGGGGGGGGGGGGGGGGGGGGGGGGGGGGGGGGGGGGGGGGGGGGGGGGGGGGGGGGGGGGGGGGGGGGGGGGGGGGGGGGGGGGGGGGGGGGGGGGGGGGGGGGGGGGGGGGGGGGGGGGGGGGGGGGGGGGGGGGGGGGGGGGGGGGGGGGGGGGGGGGGGGGGGGGGGGGGGGGGGGGGGGGGGGGGGGGGGGGGGGGGGGGGGGGGGGGGGGGGGGGGGGGGGGGGGGGGGGGGGGGGGGGGGGGGGGGGGGGGGGGGGGGGGGGGGGGGGGGGGGGGGGGGGGGGGGGGGGGGGGGGGGGGGGGGGGGGGGGGGGGGGGGGGGGGGGGGGGGGGGGGGGGGGGGGGGGGGGGGGGGGGGGGGGGGGGGGGGGGGGGGGGGGGGGGGGGGGGGGGGGGGGGGGGGGGGGGGGGGGGGGGGGGGGGGGGGGGGGGGGGGGGGGGGGGGGGGGGGGGGGGGGGGGGGGGGGGGGGGGGGGGGGGGGGGGGGGGGGGGGGGGGGGGGGGGGGGGGGGGGGGGGGGGGGGGGGGGGGGGGGGGGGGGGGGGGGGGGGGGGGGGGGGGGGGGGGGGGGGGGGGGGGGGGGGGGGGGGGGGGGGGGGGGGGGGGGGGGGGGGGGGGGGGGGGGGGGGGGGGGGGGGGGGGGGGGGGGGGGGGGGGGGGGGGGGGGGGGGGGGGGGGGGGGGGGGGGGGGGGGGGGGGGGGGGGGGGGGGGGGGGGGGGGGGGGGGGGGGGGGGGGGGGGGGGGGGGGGGGGGGGGGGGGGGGGGGGGGGGGGGGGGGGGGGGGGGGGGGGGGGGGGGGGGGGGGGGGGGGGGGGGGGGGGGGGGGGGGGGGGGGGGGGGGGGGGGGGGGGGGGGGGGGGGGGGGGGGGGGGGGGGGGGGGGGGGGGGGGGGGGGGGGGGGGGGGGGGGGGGGGGGGGGGGGGGGGGGGGGGATCTCCATGTTGATCATATCTCCTATATGACTCATGTTTGACCTTTCGGTCTCCTGTGTTCCGAGGCCATGTCTGTACATGCTAGGCTCGTCAAGTTTAACCCAAGTATTCTGCATGTGTAAAACTGGCTTACACCCGTTGTATGCGAACGAAGAGTCTATCACACCCGATCATCATGAGGTGCTTCAAAACGATGAACTTTCACAACGGTGCATACTTAGGGAGAACACAATTTCTTGAAATTAAGTGAAGGGATCATCTTATAATGCTACCATCGTCCTAAGCAAAATAAGATGCATAAAAAGATAAACATCACATGCAATCAATATGTGACATGATATGGTCATCATCATCTTGTGCTTTTGATCTCCATCTCCAAAGCACCTGCATGATCTCCATCGTCATCGGCATGACACCATGATATCCATCATCATGATCTCCATCATTGTGTCATGACGTGGTTGTCTCGCCAACTATTGCTTCTACAACTATTGCTAACGCATAGCGATAAAGTAAAGCAATTACATGGCGTTTAAAGATTGACACGCAGGTCATACAATAAATTAAAGACAACCCTATGGCTCCTGCCGGTTGCCGTACTCATCGACATGCAAGTCGTGAACCTATTACAAAACATGATCATCTCATACATCAACATATATCACATTACATTTTGGCCATACCACATCAAAACATGCCCTGCAAAAACAAGTTAGACGTCCTCTACTTTGTTGTTGCAAATTTTACGTGACTGCTATGGGCAACTAGCAAGAACCGTTCTTACGTACACAAAGCCACAATGGTGATAATCAAGTTGCCTTTTAACCTTCTATAAGGACCGCCTTCGTCAAATTAGATTCAACTAAAGTAGGAGAGATAGACACCCGCTAGCCACCTTATGCAAAACAAGTGGCAAGTTAGTCGGTGTAACCGGTCTCATGTGCGAGGACGTGTAAGGTTGGTCCGAGCCGCTTCATCCCACAATACCGCCAAATCAAAATAAGACAAGAGAGGTAAGAAATTTGAGCATCAACGCCCACAACTTTTGTGTTCTACTCGTGCATATACATCTATGCATAGACCTAGCTCAGGATGCCACTGAAGGGTAACGAAGCATGAAAATCAAAAAAAAATCCTATGAACACCCAAGATCTATCTAGGAGAAGCATAGCAACGAGAAAGGAGAGTGTGTCTATGTACCCACATAGGCCAAAAGCGGAAGCGTATATGACGCAGTTGATGTAGTCGTACTCTTCGCGATCCAATCACGATCCAACTGATCTAGTGCCGAATGGACGGCACCTTCGAATTTAGCACATGTGTGGCTCAATGATGTCTCCTCCTCCTTGATCCAACAAGATAAGGTGGATAAGTAGATGGGATCACAGCCAGCATGATGGCGTGGTGGTGATGGTGGTGGTGGAGCACCGACAGCGCTTCGCTAAGCGTCGTCGGGACGAGGCGGTGATGTAACGGGGGAGAGAGGGGCGCCCAGGGGCTGGTGTGTTGTTTGGGGCACCACCTCCTCTATATATATATATAGGTGGAGGGGCATGGGGAACAGTCCCTCCAAGTCCTAGGGCGCAGCCAAGGGGGGAAGGACTTGGACTCCAAGTCCAATCCTATTCCTACTAGGACTCCCATTTTTTTCCCTTCCCTAGCCACATGGGCTTTTGAGGACTCGGTGCGCCTGGCCCAATATGGCCAGGGCACCTCCCCTCAGCCCATGCTAGCCCTTGGGATGTGGTGGACCCACTTGTGGACTTTCGGACCCCTCTAGAAACATTCAGAACCTTCTGGAAGCTTCTCGGTACAATACCAAAAAAACTGCACCTCTTTCCAGAACCCAAAATATGACTTCCCATATATAAATCTTTACCTTTCGACCATTCTGAGACTCCTCATGACATCTGGGATCTTATCCGGGACTCTAAACAACATTCAGTTACCAATCATCAAATATCCCAATACTACTCTAGCATCAACGAACGTTAAGCGTGCGACCCTGCGGGTTCGGGAATCATGTAGTCATGACCGAGACACCTCTCCGGTCAATAACCAATAGCGGGACCTGGATGCCCATATTAATTCCTACATATTCCATGAAGATCTTTTATTGGTTGAACCATGATGTCATGGATTCGGTTAATCCCGTATGCAATTCCCTTTGTCCGGCGATATGTTACTTGCCCAAGATTCGATCATCGGTATCTCCGTACCTAGTTCAATCTCGTTACTGGCAAGTCTCTTTACTTGTTCCATAATACAAGATCCCGTGACTAACCCATTAGCCACATTGCTTGCAAGCTCTTTACGATGTTGTATTACCAAGAGGGCCCAGAGATATCTCTCCATCATACGAAGTGACAAATCCCAGTCTTGATTCGTGCCAACCCAACAAACACGTTTGCAGATACCTGTAGAGCACCTTTATGATCACCCAGTTACGAAGTGACGTTTGGATACACACTAAGTATTCCTCCGGTGTCAGGGAGTTGCATGATCTCATGGTCTAAGGAACAGATACTTGACATGAAGAAAGTTGTAGCAAATAAACTAAACGATCTGGTGCTAAGCTTACGGTTGGGTCTTGTCCATCACATCATTCTCCTAATGATGTGATCCCGTTATCAAATGACAACTCATGTCTATGGTTGGGAAACCTTAACCATCTTTGATGAACGAGCTAGTCTAGTAAATGACAACTCATGTCTAGAGGCTCACTAGGGACACGGTATTTGTTAATGTATCCACACATGTATTTAAGTTTTCGGTCAATACAATTCTAGCATGAATAATAAACCTTTATCATGAACAAGGAAATATGATAATAACCATTTTATTATTGCCTCTAGGGCATGTTTCCAACAATTACTTGGCACAAACACTAATTAAAACATAAAAAACACAATCATAACAGAATCATCATTGTGTAAACACACAAAAATAGAAATAAATAGTAAAAATTTATTTTATTCATTGGGTTGCCTCCCAACAAGCCCTATCATTTTATGCCCCTAGCTAGGCATAATGCATAGTTTCAAGTATTGTCATCTTTCAAGTTGACTCCATTAGTGGCCCTCATAATAGATTCATATGGTGCTTTAATTCTTTTCCTAGGGAAATGCTCCATACCCTTTTTTAGTGGACACTAAAATTTTATATTCCCTTCTTTCATGTCTAACGGCACCTATAGTTTGTAAAAATGGTCTACCAAGTATTATGGGGCAAGAAGGATTGCATTCAATGTCAAGTACTATAAAATCAACGGGCACATAGTTCCTATTTGCAAGAATAAGAACATCATTAATTCTACCCAAATGCTTTTTAATAGTGGAATCCACAAGATGCAAATTAAGAGAACATTCATCTATATTGATAAAGCCTAGCACATCACATATAGATTTTGGAATTGTGGAAACGCTAGCACCCAAATCACATAAAGCATTTCACTCATAATTTTTAATTTTAACTTTAATGGTGGGTTCCCATTCATCATATAATTTTCTAGGAATTGAAATCTCTAGTTCTAACTTTTCTTCTAATGCTTTCATCATTGCTTCTACGATGTGTTTAGTAAAAGCCTTATTTTTCTCATAAGCATTGGGTGAATTTAGCATGGATTGTAACAAAGAAATACACTCAATCAAAGAGAAACTATCATAATTAAAATCTTTGTAATCCAAGGGAGTGGGCACATCGCTATTCAAAGATTTTACCTCTCCAAACCCACTTTTATCAATTTTCTTATCAAAATTTTCACCCTCCGAATTTTGAGGACGCTCTCTAGCTAAAGTTGACTCTTCTTCAGTCCTATTTTCATCAAGTTTAATATTGCTAAACAAAGAATCAATAGATGAAACACCAATCATTTTAATATCCTCATCATTACTACGATAAAAACCGGGAGGAATTGCTTTTTCTAAAAATTCTCGTTTAGCTTTTAGCATAGCGGTTCTTTTCTTACTCTCATCCATGGAGACATATAAAGCTTTAATTGATTAATTAGTATCAATTTTAGGTGCCAAAATTTGTGTCTTAAGATTTTCCATATCATGAATAATTCTATCAATGCTCCTAGACATATCATCAAGTTTACTCATTTTTTCTTCTATCGTAGTGTTGAAAACTTTTTGAGCATTAATAAATTCTTTAATATTACTTTCAAGATCAGAGGGTATCCTATTATTATTATTATAGGAATTGCTATAATTATTAGAGAAATTTCTAGGAAACGGCCTAGCGTTGAAATTACCTCTGTAAGCTTTACTATTAAAATTATTTCGTGAGACAAAATTCACATATACGGGATCAATATTTTGCTCAATCAAAGTGGATAAAGGCACATCATTAGGATCAATAGGAGTATTTTTACGAGCAACCAATTTCATAAGCGCATCAACTTTATCACTCAAAGTACTAATTTCTTTAACAGAATTCACCTTTTAACTAGTAGGAACTCTTTCAGTATGCCATTGTGAATAATTTGCCATAATATTGTCAAGCAATATAGTAGCTTCTCCAAATGTAATATCCATAAAAGTACCACCCGCGGTGGAATCTAAAAAAATTCTAGAAACAAAATTCAATCCCGCATAAATATTTTGTATGATCATCCACAAATTTAAACCATGAGTAGGGCAATTTCTTATCATTAATTTCATCCTTTCCCAAGATTGGGTAACATGTTTATGATCAAGTTGCTTAAAATTCATAATTGGATTTCTAAGGGAAATAATTTTTGCGGGAGGAAAATACTTGGTAATAAAAGCATCTTTACACCTATCCCAAGAATCGATACTATTTCGTGGTAAAGATGAAAACCAAATTTTTGCACGATCCCTCAGTGAGAATGGGAATAATTTTAATTTCACAATATCATTATCCACATCTTTTTTCTTTTGCATATCACACAATTCTGTGAAAATGTTAAGATGGGATGTAGCATCTTCATTAGGACTACCAGAAAATTGATCTTTCATCACAAGATTAAGCAAAGCGGCATTAATATCACAAGTCTCCGCACTAGCGGCGGGAGGAGCAATTGGAGTACTAATAAAATCCTTGTTATTAATATTCGAAAAATCACACAATTTTGTATTTTCTTGAGACATCGCGACTACGCAATCAAGGTAAAAAGCAAGCAAAGAAGCAAACAAGAAAAAGGCAAACGGAAAATATTTTTGTATTTTTGTAAAAACATTTTAAAAGTGGGGGAGATGAAAAAGAGAGGCAAATAAAATAAATTCAAGGGGATGATAGTTTATGCAAAGGTACTTGATAGATGTTGATGATGTCTCCCCGGCAACGGCGCTAAAAATTCTTCCTGCTACTTGTGATCTGCGTTGGTTTTTATCCCCGAAGAGGAGAGGATGATGCAGTACAATAAAGATAAGTATTTCCCTCAGTTATGAAACCAAAGTTATCAATCCAGTAGGAGAATCACACAACAACTCATTAGCAGTACCTGAACACAAACAATAAACCCTTGCACCCAACGCAAATGAGGGGTTGTCAATCTCTCGGTGGTAAATTACAAGATTAAATTGTATGTGATAGATAGATAGATTAAACAAAAATAAAAAATAAAATAGATAACTAAAAAGTGCAGCAAGGTATTTTTAGGATTTTTAATATATGATAGGAGTAGACCCGGGGGCCATAGTTTTCACTAGAGGCTTCTCTCATAAAAATAGCATACGGTGGTTACACAAATTACTGTTGGGCAATTGATAGAAAATCAAATAATCATGATGATATCCAAGGCAATGATCATGTATATAGGCATCACGTCCGAGACAAGTAGACCGACTCCTGCCTGCATCTACTACTATTACTCCACACATCGACCGCTATCCAGCAAGCATCTAGTGTATTAAGTCCACAAAGAATGGTGTAACGCCTTAAGCAAGATGATGTGATGTAGACAAAGAAAACTCACGTATGAATAAACCCCATCTTTTTACCCTTAATAGCAATGATACATACGTGTCATGTCCCTTTCTGTCACTGGGATTGAGCACCGCAAGATCAAACCCATTACAAAGCATCTCTTCCCATGGCAAGATAAATCAATCTAGTTGGCCAAACCAAATCAATAGATCGGAGAAGAAATACAAGGCTATAATAATCATGCATAAAAGATTTCATAGAAAACTCAAATAATATTCTTGGATAATCTGATCATAAACTCATAATTCATCGGATCCCAAGAAACACACCGCAAAAAGTGATTACATCAGATCGAACTCCAAGAACATCAAGGAGAACATTGTATTGAAGATCGAAAAGAGAGAAGAAGCCATCTAGATACAAACTATGGACCCAAAGGTCTGTGGTAAACTACTCACGCATCAACGGAAGGGCAGCAAGGTTGATATAGAGCACCTCTGTGATCGATTCCCCCTCCGGCGGAGTGCCGAAAAAAGACCCCAGATGGGATCTCTCGAGAACAGAAGCTTGCGGTGGTGGTAAAAGTATTTTGTGGACTCCCCTATTCGTTTCCTAATTTATGGGTATTTATAGAGGTTGAATTAGGTCAAATGGAGCAAAGGGGGGCCCACGAGGCACCAGGGCGCACCTACCCCCCTCCTAGGCGCGCCCTGGTGGCTCGTGGCCACCTCCTGGGTCTTCTGGCCCTCTCCTGAAGCTTCTAGTATTTGTTATGTCCAGAAAAAAATCTCCAAAAAGTTTCGTGGCATTTGGACTTCGTTTGATATTGATATTCTATAAAACAAAAAACAGGCAGAAAATAGCAACTGGCACTGGGCACTAAGTTAATAGGTTAGTCCCAAAAAATGATATATAATTGCTATAAATGTATATAAAAATATCCAACATTGATAATATAATAGCATGGAACAATAAAAAATTATAGATATGTTGGAGACGTATCAGTTTCCTAACTCCTCGGTGCAAACTCATGTGTTCCAAAGAATCACCTTCGACACACAAGCTTTAAGATGTTGCCAGGAAGGAGATTTCCATGTCTTCAACTCTAAAGAAATAGGTTGGATTGAGCATGACTGAAGACTTATTGTCTTAGTAGCACTTGGACGCCCCCCCTTAACAGTATGGTTTACCCTATCAACTCGAAAAGAATGAAAAAGAACTAAGAAAGAACTAAAAGTCTTCACATTCCAATTCTTCTGTGGGGCGCACCAAATACTTCAATGTTATCACAACATTTTTAGGGGCCATAAACCTTCGGTTAAATCAAATCCTGAAGGACTTTCACCTGTGTATACTCAAAAACACATTAGTCCCTTAACCATTTTTGTGATAAATCATGCAAAACCTACAAGGGGGCACTAGATGAACTTACAAGATGCGAGAGTGGATTAAAATTCTACCTATCCTATATACCTAAATAGTTGATCCCCACTAATTCTAACACTCTCAACATGCAACTATGCCAACTCACCATGTCACCATGCATGAAAAAATGCCCACCTTAATATGCACCATGCATGCTACTCATATTTAATAAATACTATAAAAAAAACTAAACCGCAAGGACTGACTCCCATGTCGCTCCCGCGAGTGGCCCGGGAGAGACCTAGTGTAACACCCCAAATTTTAATACAAAATTTTTACAAATAAAATTTTGACAAAAATAATTTTTACAATTAAATTGGAGGTTTTAATAATTTTGATGTCTTTTCTATTTTCTGTCCTTCCAATTTCCCTTTTCTTCAAAGAACTTTTGGAAAGTAATGATGACCTAAATGATGGTACTCTGATTCTTTTATTACTTCTTAAATTTTAGTAGGAATTATTTTCTAAGCAATATGGTTCAAAAGAATGCTTTTATTAATAGTTTTCAAACTATGATTTACTTCTGTTGACTCCAAAATATTAAAAATACAATTTATAAAGATGCCATAAATTTTTGGTAGATCCTATGATGCGAGTAGATCACTTTTATGCAGCAAACCATCATTGCCTTTTGAAATTTTTGAGAGAAACATCCACTTTTCATTCTAGGTCCATTTTAAGCCTATAACTACAACCCTATTGAATCTTGCTTAGAAAATTCCCAAAATTTGCCATTTTAGAGTCCTTCTGTAGTAACTCTTAAGTCCAGAGGAACTTATCCATTTGAGCATTGAAAGATCACCAAATAATTCAGCAAAACCTTGGATCAGATTTGAATTTTGTCAAAACTTGCAGTTGGTACTTATTCTTTTTATGAAACCAACTCTACCGTCAACTCTATCATCCAATGAAACTTCATCCTGCCAAGTTTCACATTCAACAAAATTCTCTAGATAACCCTAGCATTTCATCAAACATCTTATGTGCAGGACTGAATATTTGCAATCTTCTGAACTGCCATTTGCAACTAGCTCCAATTGCAGAAAGAGCACTGCCATCATCTCAAGCACTCACAGAAGTATCATACTGCCAAAAATCAGCTTGTTTGGACCAACCTATCACCAGCACTGCCTTGGCGAGGTCACCCCCTGTGCACAGCATGATCACCCCTCGTAGAGCACTCGAATGGCCGCTTCGGCATCAACTGCGCGCCGCTATCCTGTTGCCGCCACCGCATGTGACCACCCCAGGAAGCTTCATGAGCAAGCTCTACACCTCACCGACACCTTCCTTTGCCACTAGCGCTGACCAACTGCCGCCAGCACCACTGCCCATCACCGTCGTAGTAGCCATGACTCTCCCGAGCAACCTGGCACTAGTTAGAGGCCACCAGCTTACCCCGAGCCCAACCACCAACTACTCAAGCTCATTCGCATCTCACCAGCCTCTGTGCCAGTGTGGAGGTAATGCAGTCCTCAGGCTATACCGATACAAATATCAAGGCATCGCTGCCACATCAGTGGTGTTTTTCTGGTGTTATGCAGATGCTCACGCAATGTTCCATGAGCAATATAGTGATACACCAGAATCCTCTGTAGAGTGTAAGACCTATGGGGGGGGGGGGGGGGGGGGGGGGGGGGGGGGGGGGGGGGGGGGGGGGGGGGGGGGGGGGGGGGGGGGGGGGGGGGGGGGGGGGGGGGGGGGGGGGGGGGGGGGGGGGGGGGGGGGGGGGGGGGGGGGGGGGGGGGGGGGGGGGGGGGGGGGGGGGGGGGGGGGGGGGGGGGGGGGGGGGGGGGGGGGGGGGGGGGGGGGGGGGGGGGGGGGGGGGGGGGGGGGGGGGGGGGGGGGGGGGGGGGGGGGGGGGGGGGGGGGGGGGGGGGGGGGGGGGGGGGGGGGGGGGGGGGGGGGGGGGGGGGGGGGGGGGGGGGGGGGGGGGGGGGGGGGGGGGGGGGGGGGGGGGGGGGGGGGGGGGGGGGGGGGGGGGGGGGGGGGGGGGGGGGGGGGGGGGGGGGGGGGGGGGGGGGGGGGGGGGGGGGGGGGGGGGGGGGGGGGGGGGGTGTGTTGGATCGATGATAGGAACATCCGAAGGAAGTAGTTGATCTTGCTTGCATTGCTTGTCATAATCCATAATTGAGATGAAGTTGGATTTCCATCACAAGTCTGAGATCACCTAAGATTTGGTTGTGATTGTGTTATTTGGGGAACAATTCTAGATTATGAACCAGAAATGGAGTAGTAACCATCACAACTATGAAATTTCAAGTAACTTACAAAAGATGGTTAGGTAACCGGCCTTTAATCATGTGTCTTGATTAAATTAACATCGTGCTTTGATTGACTTATGCCATATCACAACGCTGCTAATCTGCCTAATAACTAAGGCATGCAGTCTGCCTGCTTTCATTATATCCTTTGTCCATGATAGCTTGCGAGTACATTCAAAGTACTCACCTCGCTTGTTGATTGGCCAGATTCTGGAGATAAGGAGCCAGCCTAGGTGAGGGAGTCCTGGACTAAGGGGTCCTCGGGCGTCCGGCCTGTTATCCATTGGGCCGGACTGATGGGCTATGAAGACATGAAGGCCGAAGACTACACCCGTGTCCGGATTGGACTCTCCTTGGCGTGGAAGGCAAGCTAGGCAACCGACTATGAAGATTCCCTCTTATGTAATCGACTCCATGTAACCCTAGATCTCTTCGGTGCCTATATAAACCGGAGAGCATAGTCCGGATAGAGATACTCATTACCTTATTCACTAGGCTAGACTTCTAGGGTTTAGCCATTACGATCTCGTGGTAGATCAACTCTTGTAACACTCATATTCATCAAGATCAATCAAGCAGGACGTAGGGTATTACCTCCATAGAGAGGGCCCGAACCTGGGTAAACATTGTGTTCCCCGTCTCCTGTTACCATCGATCCTAGACGCACAGTTCGGGACCCCCTACCCGAGATCCGCCGGTTTTGACACCGACATTGGTGCTTTCATTGAGAGTTCCACTGTGTTGTCGGCAAAGGGCTTGATGGCCCCTTCGATCGTCAGCAACGACGTGGTCCAGGGAGAAACCTTCCTCCCCGGACAGATCTTCGTATTCAGCGGCTTCGTACTGCGGGCCAACTCGCTCGGCCATCTGGAGCAGATCGATAGCTACGCCCCTGGCCATCAGGTCAGATTCGGAAGCTTGAACTACGTCGCGGACATCCGTGGAGACTTGATCTTCAACGGATTTGAGACCGCGGCAACCGCTCCCCTTCGCCCCGATGAACATGGCTTAAACCTTTCATCGGGCCACATCTAGGAGGTAGCTCTTGTGACAACTCTGGCCTTAGATCCAGAGCAGATCAAGTCATCCGAAGATGGGAAGCTCAACCCCATCACGGGGGCTACTGATTCTGCGGCGTTGGAGCCACACGCAGATCCCACTTCATACGATGCCTGCATCAACGGAACCCCGGACTCGTCTCCGGCATCGAGTTCCGAACCCTGTGAGCCCATGGATACCAAACTCGATCGGTCATCAATCTTCAAGTTCAGCGCCGCAGATGTCTTCCAACACTCGCCCATGGGCGACCTACTAAACTCACTCAAAAACCTATCCCTGGCAGATGGCTCGATGCCGAACTATGTTCGGTTCGAACTTACGGCGGGTGATGGAGAATTTTGCTTCCCACCCACCACCCACTTCATAGCCACTGTAGAAGACCCAACCAACACGCTTGACCCCTGCTCTGAAGACATCGATGGTAGGGACGACGACGAGGGGCAGGGCCAGAGCTTACTATCCGCTAGACGCAGGACGGCCACTTCCTGGTATGACGTGTGTATGGTAGACACACCCAACGACGATGACAAGGAGGATCCAGTTGAGGATAAACCTCCTGGTACACAGTCCAAACACCGGCGCCCCCGGCGCCGCCCTCAGTCACGTCACTCAAGAGAAAACAATACTAGCACCAGAGATGATAACACTCCGGACAACGAAGACCCTGTTGAGGCAGGATCTGAACAGGAGGACCAGGAAAGTGGGCAAGATAGCCCTGATGAATAGGCTACATATGGAGACTCGGAGGACAGCAATTATCTCCCACTCTCCGAGGAAGAGGAGATCCTCGGCAACGAGGATTTCATCGTGCCTGAGGAACCTCTCGAGCAGGAGCGCTTTAAACGCCGTCTAATGGCCACGGCAAGGAATCTAAGGATAAAGCAGTTGCAGCTTCAAGCAAGCCAAGATCTACTCAATGATTGATGGACCGAGGTCCTAGCCACCGAAGAATACGGCCTTAGTGGCCCGGACAAAAGCCATCCCAAGTGCAGGTGGCTCCCTCCACACGATGGCGAGGCGCTGGATCCCGTACCACCATCGAATAATGCGGTAAGTCGAGCACAGTTCGGTCCGGATAAAGCAGCAGCCCAAGCAGAACACCATACCACCCAATCCAGCCATAAAAACAAGAACAACACAGTTCGGGAAAGCACTGGCGATATCCTCCAAGACTTAGTGGGTGGTGCAGGACACACAAGATCGATGTACAGATCGCGGGGATATGCCCCGACCGGCGATGATGGTCACTTAGCCGGACATAACAGAACCGACCACACCCGGCCCCAAAGACGCAAATGGCATCCAACGGAGGTGCTTCATAGTGTGGCCCAACATAGAGGAGCCGCACACCCTCTTTGCTTCACTGACGAGGTAATGGAGCATGAATTTCCAGATGGGTTTAAACCCATCAACATCGAATCGTACGATGGATCAACAGATCCCGCAGTATGGATCGAGGATTTCCTCCTCCATATCCACTTGGCTCGCGGAGACGACCTTCATGCCATTTAATACCTGCCTCTCAAGCTTAAGGGGCCAGCACGGTACTGGCTACACAGTTTGCCTGAAAATTCTATCGGGCGCTGGGAAGATTTGGAAGACGCCTTTCGTGACAACTTCCAAGGAACATATGTCCGGCCACCAGATGCCGATGACTTAAGTCATATCATCTAGCAGCCCGGCGAGTTAGCCAGGGAGCTCTAGACTAGGTTCTTAGTCAAAAAGAACCAAATTGTCGACTGTCCGGATGCGGAAGCCCTTGCGGCCTTCAAATATAGCGTCCGGGATGAATGGCTAGCGTGTCACCTCGGCCAGGAAGGACCTAAATCCATGACAGCCCTCACCGCTCTAATGACCCGCTTTTGCGCGGGAGAAGACAACTGGCTCGCTCGTAAAAGCAACAACGCCAGCGACGCGGGCACTTCCGAAATCCGAGATGGCAACGGCAAGCCACAACGAACAAAACACAACAGTCGCAACAGTAATGAAAGATTATGCGACACAGCGGTCAACGCCGGATTTCACAATCCAAAACCCGGTCAACAAAAGAAGCCATTTAAGGCCAATCAGGATGGACCATCCACCCTCGACAGGATATTGGACCGACCTTGTCAGATTCACGGTCACCCTGATAAGCCAGCTAATCACACCAACAGAAACTGTTGGGTCTTTAAGCAGGCAGGCAAACTTAACGCCGAACACAAGGGAAGGAGGCCACCAAGCGATAAAGATGACGGAGCGGCTCGCCAGCCGAACACCAGGGGCCAGAAGCAGTTCCCGTCCGAAGTTCGACCACTCCCGGAACGGAAATAGCAGTTCGGCTTCCGCCACCCACCCACTATGCTGGCAAGATTTACGCCACGTGTACATCACTACGCGCTCAAGATACCATAGGCATCGGCGGAAGCACAATACGGACAACCCTGCAAGCATTCCCGTAACGTTTTTATCTGTTTTCCTTTTTATTTTTTCTTTATTATAACTTAAAAACAGGTGACCAACAGGACAGCATCTACAACGGACTCTATCGGAGTTCGGATCCGTACACTCACCTAAGGGGCTACTTCCATTAAGGATTTCCCTCCCCGAGGACGGGCGGCGCAGACGTGCGACAGGAGGTCCAAAACAGCTTTTTGTAGACCGCACTCTTTATTTCGAGCCTGTACTATGCCTTTTTCCTCCGTTCCCGACCCCGAGCATGTCAAATAGCCGGGTTGTGGTTTTTCTTTTTTATATATGAATTTATCATTGGCTTATTGCTCCACTCCCAATAAACTTTATCCGAATTAATCTTACATACTCTTTCTACAATGAGTACGGCCATAACGGCTGTGTTACAAGACGCACCTCGGCACAACCTGCCAGGGGCTCGGTATGGGAACAAATGAGTTGCCAACAAAAGTCTGAACAGCTTTATAGTGTACTTCGGCGTCGCAAGTTTGGCCTTATATGCATCAGCTCCAAATCATTGTCTTTGGTCAATAGTTGGGTTGCCCGGCTCCTGTGCTTGCTACCCTACGTTCCGCTCTATCGGCTAGGGTAGTAAAGGGAGACTACTGTGATTGTGCCCTGGCTTTGATCGGATGAGCACCTTAGTAGAGAAAGCCGAAAACTGATTGTCATGATGCGGCGAGAGCTGGTCAACCACTTGACGACTTATTTGAATCTTTAGCGATTCTCCGTGTCACACGAAGGATCTTTTCTAGATCAAAACATGTCAGGCACAAATATTATAATACGCCGCATACATACCAGGGGCTATGTCGTAGCCCCACCATAAAACTCCTATGGCTAAGTGAAAGTGTTAACGCCCTATAGTCTGATTGCCTGGTTCGCCGCATTATCACCTCCTTTATGGACCAAGACGTTGGATAAAGAGTGATTCAATGCTTTTCCGAACACCCCCATATTTCCTATGAGGGGGTTGAAGCCGACGACTGGAAAACTTTCAGATTACATTAAAACGGCTGCACAGGAGGACTTCAAGCTTTTGAGCAAAATATAAGTAGATTAACTATACCGTTGTCTGTTACAACCCTTATACACATCACTCGAACATTGTGTTTTTCGAGCACTGACCCTCTATCAAGCGGGCGGCCTCTAGGACATCCTCAAAATAATGCTCCGGTTCCGGACGGTCCTTGCCTTTGGGTGGACCCTTCGCCGCAACATCGATGGCCTTCATCTTCCCCCAGAATGTCTTGACTCGGGCAAAGGCCATCCGTGCACCTTCAATGCACGCCGACCGCTTCACAGCGTCGATCCGCGGCACCACGTCAACAAGCCGCTGCACCAAGCCAAAGTAACTACTCGGCACAGGCTCAGTCGGCCACAACCGGACTATGACGTTCTTCATGGCAGCGCCAGACATCCTATGCAGCTTGGCCCACTGGGACATCTGTTCATTGAGCAACAGAGGGCGCTTCCACGCGCCAAATTGTGACCAGAAAAGCTTCTCCTTTGCACACCCCTCTTGCGCATGGTAAAACTGCGCCGCATCGGAAGAACTCTTCGGCAAGTCTAAAAATTTGTCTAGAGAACTCCATACTTGGTTAAGCTGAGCATAGTTCGGATCGCCGAACTTGGCCTATAGCAAAAAGGGCTTGCCAGCCGCAATTTCCCCAGCTTGCCGGATCTCCTCACGGGCTGCTCTGGATTCAGACCACGCTTCTCTCGCCTCTCGTAAGGCCTTATCAAGTTCAGCCATTTTGGCTTCATTTTCCTTCTCAAGAAGTTTACAGCGGCTAGCCGCATTCTCTAACTCATGCGCCATGGTGGACATCTTCTCCTTGTCTTCGCGCCGCACAGCTTGTTCGGCTGTTAACTCAGCCGATGCCTTTTCGACAGCCGCATTACTAAACCGGGCCTGCTCCTTGGCCCGGGCTAGCTCCGCCCGAAGGGCTTCCACAGCAGCAACACCATCTGCATTCATGCACATTTCATATAAATCTCTTTTCAGAGTCAGGCTTAAATTACAAGCACATTGGTGTAAGGAATGCTCGAAATATATACCTTGCGAGTCGTCAAGAGGCCTGTTGATCAATGCAATGTCATCCTCCGCAGTATCTAGCTTTCGCTGCAGTTCGGCCACTTCCGTATTCCGGGTGGTTGCAGGAGGGGCGGCAGCCTATATTTCAAGTTAAATTAATGTTAATACCTGAGCATATCTTTGTGATCCTCCGATCGCTTCCTTCGGAAGGCGATCCGAGTCTCAGGGGCTACTGCATATACAACAGGTGCATTCTGTCAATATTATTCAATTGGCAAAATTACATCACAAACATCAAAACCCCTTAGAAGGCTCGTAAAGGCCTCGTTCAACCCGCTCTTCGCGGATAGAACCTTTTCGACCACCATAACCATTAAGGCACGGTGCTCCTCTGAAACGGACGCTGGAGCCTGTCCGTCAGCGTCTCCGGTGCTCCTGGGTCTTCGGAGACTGCCGCTGGAGCACGACATTCCTTTGAAGGAATCCACTTACCCGCCTCCAGAATCATCTTCGGCTGTAAACCGGATAGTTTGGGGCCGTCACTCTTGATCCTCGAACCCTGAGCGACAGAGGCATCACCTTCGGGTAACTCCTTCCTTGTTTCCTGCACTACTTGTCGATCGGGAGGAGCCCTCCGGGACGACACCTCCGAAACATCCGCCCTGTTGGGTGAGGAGGCCGGAGAAGGCGTGTCACTCTCCATCATCTCCAGAAGAAGGTCTCCCAAGGAGGAGGACGATTGAGAAACACCAGGCGTTAACCTGCGTGGACGCACATATGTCGGAAGATTACTTCACTAATTGGAAAAGAACGAGGTACGTTCAAAGTGCCCCAGCTTCACTTACGGTTTGGCCAGAGGTTTGTCCTCATCATGAAGCTCTACGGCAACATCGCTTGCCCGGCCCAAGTCACCCGATGATGGCGTTTTTCCTCTCTTGGAAGGCTTCCCCTCCTGATCTTCGGGAGTGGCCCTCTTCTGGCCACGGAGAACTTCCTCTGTGCCTTTGCCCTCGGGCAAAGGGGTTTAGGTTTCCCCGAATACAGCGTCTAATTTATCCTCAGCGCGGGGATCTCCTCTGGTCTCCCTGTTCTCGCCTCCCCCTGTGGGCACCTGGTACGGTGTCGGAATCAGCATTCTTGTCAGCAGGGCGGTCGTAGAATCTTCAGGAAGGGGCGCCGGACACCAGATCAACACTGCTTTCTTTATCCAGTCCTGCATAGGACGGGTCATTCAATATCTTGTCAAAAGATGCTTGAATAAAAGGTGTTCGGAGATTGGGTACTTACCGAGGTGTCCAGATGATTGCAGTCAAGGCCAACATCTTCGGTGGTGTCCGGCCGTTGCTCTCGTTCCCCGAAATATAATTTCCACATTCCTTCGTGCGTGGTGCCGAAGAAGTGCTGAAGAGTTCGCCGCCCTTCTGGATTAAACTCCCACATACGGAGATGCCGCCGCTGACATGGCAGGGTCCGGCGGACTAGCATTACTTGAACAACGTTCACAAGATCATTGCCCTTCTCGGTAAGGCTTCGGATGCGACTTTGCAGAGTCTGCACCTCATTGACGGATCCCTAGTCCAATCCCTTGTTGATCCATGAGGCAAGCTGAATTGGAGGGCCGGGTCGGAACGCAGGTGTTGCCGCCCACTTGGAGCCACGCGGCTCGTTGATATAGAAACACCCCTGATGCCATAGCTCGGAGGACTCGGCAAAAGATCCTTCAAACCAAACCGCGCTGGCAAGCCTGTCTATTATGACGCTACCGCACTCTGCCTGCTCCTCCTCTGCCACCTGCGGCCTCACGCCAAAGGTCTTGAGCCACAAATCAAAGTGCGGAGGAGTTCGGAGGAAGGCCTCACACGTGACGATGAATGTCGAGATGAGAAGAATAGAGTCCGGGGCCAGATCGTGAAAATCTAGCCCATAGTAGAACATGAGCCCCCGAACGAAGGGGTTAAGTGTGAACCCTAACCCGTGGAGGAAATGAGACACAAATACTACTCTCTCGCCGGATTTGGGGGTGGGAATAACCTGCCCCTTTATGGGAAGCCGATGAAGGATTTCCGGGGTCAGATACCTCGCCACGCGAAGCTTCGTAATATCCTCCTCCGTGACAGAAGAAGCCACCCACCGGCCTGGATGGCCGAACCCGGACATGATTGAGGCTGGTGGCGATTGGAACTCGAGGGCTAGAACTCGAGGTGGCTGGGGTTGAGGAAGAAGCAAGCACAAAGGAAAAAGACAAGTCTGGGTCCCTATATAAAGGCCCAGAATATCAAACGTCCCCTCCTGGGTCTCGAAACTTACCTATCCTCAAAGAGTTGTACCCAGGGGACGGTTGGGTTACCCACACCTACATTATTGAAAATCCCGTGAATAAGGGACACGATCTCTACTTTGACAAGACGTGCCAGAAAAACCGCGTCCCGAGATGTGGGGCGATAGGCTAGCCAACGGTTGGAAATAATAACCGGGCAGGTGTGATACAATGTCATGAATAGTTGTCACCAGATTGGACTCGTAGAGTATTGTATTTTCTGCAATTACGTACGCAGGTCCGGATATATTTACTACATCTGAAGACTACCTTGGAGTTCGGAAGAAGGGGAACCCGCCTTGCAATGACGAAGACAATCTGCGCGCCGGACTCCACATCATTGAAGCCAGGTTCAGGGGCTACTGAGGGAGTCCTGGACTAAGGGGTCCTCGGGCATCCGGCCTGTTATCCATTGGACCGGAATGATGGGCTATGAAGACATGAAGGCCGAAGACTACACCCGTGTCCGGATTGGACTCTCCTTGGCGTGGAAGGCAAGCTAGGCGACCGACTATGAAGATTCCCTCTTATGTAACCGACTCCATGTAACCCTAGATCTCTCCGGTGCCTATATAAACCGGAGAGCATAGTCCGGATAGAGATACTCATTACCTTATTCACATAGGCTAGACTTCTAGGGTTTAGCCATTACGATCTCGTGGTAGATCAACTCTTGTAACACTCATATTCATCAAGATCAATCAAGCAGGACGTAGGGTATTACCTCCATAGAGAGGGCCCGAACCTGGGTAAACATCGTGTTCCCCGTCTCCTGTTACCATCGATCCTAGACGCATAGTTCGGGACAACCTACCCGAGATCCGCCAGTTTTGACACCGACACTAGGAGCCAGAGATAGAGGCCACGTGAGCTAGGAGTTATCCCAGTCAGCCTTTCCTGTGGGAGTGGAGCCTCACCAGAGTTTGAGACCCATATATCGCTTCCGCCATCCGCTGCTACAAACCCCGAGTGTAAACCTTCAGACCTTTACGGTATTAAAATTAAACCTTGTAAATGCTTGGTGATCT
The DNA here is from genome assembly GCA_036873465.1 of Thinopyrum obtusiflorum. Classification (NCBI taxonomy): domain Eukaryota; kingdom Viridiplantae; phylum Streptophyta; class Magnoliopsida; order Poales; family Poaceae; genus Thinopyrum; species Thinopyrum obtusiflorum. The sequence goes on along the minus strand of JAAAWM010012159.1, from coordinate 140,971 downwards.
GTATCAAGGACGTGTCCACTAGTTTTAAATGATCTTGCGGCTGGTGATGACACATGGGTTATTTCTGGAATTTTATTTTTGGGAGACTGCCCCGACAGCCTTGGTATCAGAGCCAGGCTGACCGTAGGTTAACCCTAGCTTAGCATGGCCATTATCCACAGGCTCCCTTACCGTCGAAGTTTTTTTCTATTCTTAGTCAAGCCTAGCCTATCCACTAGCCCGATCTGTAGCCAGCCAACATCTTTTGATAGTCGGTGGCCAGCCTAGTGACCTAACCCATAGATCGTGTGCCTGTGACAGACACCTGAGTTGTCCCATCCGCAAGTGTGCGGTAGAAGAACCTGTAGGCCTATAAAGGAAGCTTTGCTTGACTCAGCACAACACAGCCTTCATCCTTACTTACACATCCCAACAACCAAGATGCCTAGTGCCATCGCTTGCAACCAGACCACTGCAATCGAGCTTGGAGACTTTGTAGCCATCCTCACCAATGTCACTCGTCGTGCCCTTGGTATAGAGGAGCCCCCGGAGTATGTTGTGTACCGAGAGCACTTGAGTGATACTATCCATCACTTCTAGGCTACCGTGCACATCTATGGGAGGGGCACTATAGTAGAACGCCCCTATCGGTTCAACGGAAGGACGACATCCGAGGAACCCCAAGCCATCCAAATTGCAGACCTAGAGGGTGTAATTCAACTCAGGCATTTGTCGCCGAGGGTTGACATCTGCTCTTTCTTCTACTACCCTAGCCGTGTAGGCTATGGTAGCCCAACCCAAGTCGCCAACAGCGACCAGGAGTCAAATCCTACTCTAGTGCATCTGGTGCGCTATCTGAGAGTGCAAGAGTGCAAGAGGCACTCCGCAGGACGATGGCTCGTCTAACCCCTATGAGAAGTGAAGCTGCAACCGCCATTTACACCCTACTAGTGCTGCTCAGAAGACCCATCAAACCTCCCAGGTCTACCCGTGTTATCCAACCAGGCACTGTATCCGTGGACCTGGAGGAACTTCGTTGCCTGTTGGAGAATCACTCCAATGGGACTGTGGCTACGACATCTCATGAGAGGCATCACCGTTATCGCAGCCCTCTGACTCCCACTCCTAATCTAGCCAGCTTTGAAGCCGAAGCACGTGAAGAAACCCTGACATCTACTAGACACACCCGGCTGGATGCAATGGAGTAAATTGAGCCCCTTAGAGTAGTTGCCGAGTCATTGGTGGCCCTGTCATTTTCTAACCATGTATTCCCCTACCTTGAGAGTGCTAGTAGTATGCCTGTGGTATGATTGTTGGTAGAGTTGTGTGCCAGCATTTTGCATGTGCCTTGCTTGGTTTTGCATGATTTTTTTGTAGGAGGTACTCGTTTGCATGGTAGAACCTCTAAAACCATAGCTATCATTACCATCCATATCTAACTGACCAACACAGTAACGCGTCAATCCTCTTTTAGGGATTGAGGTTTGACGTGTTAGCCTAACCTCAGACAACCCCATAAGAGGGCTGATACCCAAGCTGTACTTGCGCCGCCTCCTGTTATCAACCCAAGCCAGCTGCATCCAAGACACTATAAGAAACTAGTTCCGTACCCAACATCATTAACCATCGACCATTTTCATATGTACCATAACCTAGCCACCCAATGTCTCACCCAGGAACCTACCCAAGAACTCCAGACGCAAACCCCGGCAGTTTTGTTAAGGTTTTGTGGGACTTCACCCGCAATGCCCTTGGATCCACCCACCAACCCCAGTATGAGGTACACAAGTTGAGGATCACCTCCGACTCCTTGAAATACTGGGCAGTTGTGCAGATCCTACCAAAAGATCTGAGCCAAGACCCTCCGTATATTGTTTTTATCAGGAGATCCATGCCAATCCCAGGCATGGCCATAGAGGTCACCGCATATGAAGCAGTTACCTGCCTTCGATTCTCGGTACCCAATGCTAGTGAGAGGAAGTACTATTACTTCCCAATCCGTGCAACATTCGAAGCCAAAGCAACGTTGCATTGTGAACGAATAGAGAGCGATCCAGCACTAGCCAACCACGTTTAATATGTGATGGCCCAAGAACACCTAACCTAGCAACTGATGTAGTATCTCCATTTTCTCACCTTCTGATTGCCTGAATCACCATTGGAGGACCACCCTTGCCAACTCAGGAAGGGCATGTTCTTCATCTTCTTCCTCCACTTCCTTCTGAGGAGGAAGAGTGTGTCCCAGCACCAGGATCCTTTCCCCAAAACCCAGTGGATCTCACCTTTCAGCCATAGATGGTCATGAGTGTGTTTGTTGTCGTGCGTAGTACTCATTAGATGCATCATGTGACCTTTGTGTTGTTGCTTAAGGTGTAGGGGGGGGGGGGGGGGGGGGGGGGGGGGGGGGGGGGGGGGGGGGGGGGGGGGGGGGGGGGGGGGGGGGGGGGGGGGGGGGGGGGGGGGGGGGGGGGGGGGGGGGGGGGGGGGGGGGGGGGGGGGGGGGGGGGGGGGGGGGGGGGGGGGGGGGGGGGGGGGGGGGGGGGGGGGGGGGGGGGGGGGGGGGGGGGGGGGGGGGGGGGGGGGGGGGGGGGGGGGGGGGGGGGGGGGGGGGGGGGGGGGGGGGGGGGGGGGGGGGGGGGGGGGGGGGGGGGGGGGGGGGGGGGGGGGGGGGGGGGGGGGGGGGGGGGGGGGGGGGGGGGGGGGGGGGGGGGGGGGGGGGGGGGGGGGGGGGGGGGGGGGGGGGGGGGGGGGGGATTTCTGGTCCATTTTAAGCCTATAACTACATCCCTATTGTATCTTGCTTAGAAAATTCCCAAAATTTGCCACTTTAGAGTCCTTCTGTAGTAACTCTTAAGTCCAGAAGAATAGATCCATTTGAGCATTGGAAGGTCACCAAATAATTCATCAAAGCATTGGATCAGATTTGAATTCTATCAAAACTTGTATTTTGAACTTATTCTTTTTATGGGATGAACTCTACAATCAACTATATCATCCAATGAAGCTTCATCTTGCCAAGTTTCACATTCAACAAAATTCTCTAGATAACCCTAGCACTTCCTCAAACATCTTATGTGCAGGACTGAATATTTACAATCTTCTGAACTTCCATTTGCAACTAGCTCCATTTGTTGAGCGAGCACTGCCATCATCTCTAGCACTCACAGAAGTATCACACTGCCAAAAATTAGCTTGAATAGACCAGCCTATCGCCAGCACCGCCTTGGCGTTGTCACCCCCTATGCATAGCGCTGTGGCACATCGATCGGGGAACGTCGCCGTGCAAAACCTCGGCTCCAGCTCCCGCACCTCCATTCAACGAAGTCGAAGGAGAATCACCAAATCTGCCGCCACAAACCACCACCCAATTGCTGGGCCACCAAATCTCTTGCCAGCCGCCGCGGCCACCGCACGGGTGACCAACGCCGGCCCGAGCACTCCTGTACAGGACTCCACCGGCTTCCCATTGACATTGGAGAACGTGTCGACGTGGCAGATATGAAGCCGAGGAAGCAAAACTCCCGATTTGGTTGACGACGCCGTCTCCTCAACCAAACCCGAGCACACCAAGGCCGCGCCACGCACGCTGATAACCCAAAAGTATAGGGGATCACAACAGTTTTCAACCCAAATTTATTGATTCGACACAAGGGGAGCCAAGGAATACTCGCAAGTATTAGCAGTTGAGTTGTCAATTCAACCATACCTGGAGACTAAATCTCTGCAGCAGAGTAATCAGTAGCAAAATAGTATGATAGTTTGATAGCAGTAGTAATGATAGTAACAATAGCAGTAATGGTAACAACAGTAGTAGTAGCAATTGTAACAGCAGTAGCAACAGTAGTAACTTAGCAAGAACAATATGTGAAAAGCTCGTAGGCATTGGATCGGTGATATTCGTTGGATAACATCCATCATGTAACAGTTATAACCTAGGGTGACACAGAACTAGTTCCAATTCATCAATGTAATGTAGGCATGTATTCCGTATATAGTCATACGAGCTTGCGATAAGATCTTGCATGACATCTTTTGTCCTACCCTCCCGTGGCAGCGGGGTCCATAAGAAAACTAAGGGATATTAAGGCCTCCTTTTAATAGAGAATCGGAACAAAGCATTAACTCTTAGTGAATACATGAACTCCTCAAACTATGGCAATCACCGGAAAGAATCCCAATTATTGTCACCTTGGGGTATGTGGATCATAACACATAGCTGGTGCATATAACTTGCAAGATCAGATCAAGAACACAAATATATTGATGAAAACATAAACGGTTCAGATCTGGGATCATGGCAGTCGGGCCTTAGTGACAAGCATTAAGCATAGCTAAGTCATAGCAACATCAATCTCAGAACATAGTGGGTACTAGGGATCAAGCCCTAACAAAACTAACTCGATTACATGATAAATCTCATCCAACTCATCACCGTCCAGCAAGCCTACGAAGGAATTACTCACTCCCGGCGGTGAGCATCATGAAATTGGTGATGAAGGATGGTTGATGATGACAATGCCGGAAGATCCCCCTCTCCGGAGTCCTGAACGGACTCCAGATCTTGCCTCCCATTGAAGAACAGGAGGTGGCGGTGGCTCCATATCGTGAAACGCAATAAAACTTCCTCCCCTATTTTGTTTCTCCATGAAAATGAATTTATAGCATTGGAATTAGGTCAGATGAAGCCACGTGGGCCCCACGAGGTACCAGGGCACGCCTGGGGGGTGGCGCGCCCTGGTGCCTCGTGGGCACTGGGTGGCCCCCCTCCAGTAGTTCTTGATGCCAATATTTTTTATATATTCAACAAAAAATCTCCAGAAAGTTTCATCCAATTCCAAGAACTTTGATTTTCTGCATAAAAACAACACCATGGCAATTCTGCTGAAAACAGCGTCAGTCCGGGTTAGTTCCATTCAAATCATGCAAATTAGGGGCCAAAACAAGAGAAAAAGTGTTTGGAAAAGTAGATACGACAGAGGGGGGGGGGGGGGGGGGGGGGGGGGGGGGGGGGGGGGGGGGGGGGGGGGGGGGGGGGGGGGGGGGGGGGGGGGGGGGGGGGGGGGGGGGGGGGGGGGGGGGGGGGGGGGGGGGGGGGGGGGGGGGGGGGGGGGGGGGGGGGGGGGGGGGGGGGGGGGGGGGGGGGGGGGGGGGGGGGGGGGGGGGGGGGGGGGGGGGGGGGGGGGGGGGGGGGGGGGGGGGGGGGGGGGGGGGGGGGGGGGGGGGGGGGGGGGGGGGGGGGGGGGGGGGGGGGGGGGGGGGGGGGGGGGGGGGGGGGGGGGGGGGGGGGGGGGGGGGGGGGGGGGGGGGGGGGGGGGGGGGGGGGGGGGGGGGGGGGGGGGGGGGGGGGGGGGGGGGGGGGGGGGGGGGGGGGGGGGGGGGGGGGGGGGGGGGGGGGGGGGGGGGGGGGGGGGGGGGGGGGGGGGGGGGGGGGGGGGGGGGGGGGGGGGGGGGGGGGGGGGGGGGGGGGGGGGGGGGGGGGGGGGGGGGGGGGGGGGGGGGGGGGGGGGGGGGGGGGGGGGGGGGGGGGGGGGGGGGGGGGGGGGGGGGGGGGGGGGGGGGGGGGGGGGGGGGGGGGGGGGGGGGGGGGGGGGGGGGGGGGGGGGGGGGGGGGGGGGGGGGGGGGGGGGGGGGGGGGGGGGGGGGGGGGGGGGGGGGGGGGGGGGGGGGGGGGGGGGGGGGGGGGGGGGGGGGGGGGGGGGGGGGGGGGGGGGGGGGGGGGGGGGGGGGGGGGGGGGGGGGGGGGGGGGGGGGGGGGGGGGGGGGGGGGGGGGGGGGGGGGGGGGGGGGGGGGGGGGGGGGGGGGGGGGGGGGGGGGGGGGGGGGGGGGGGGGGGGGGGGGGGGGGGGGGGGGGGGGGGGGGGGGGGGGGGGGGGGGGGGGGGGGGGGGGGGGGGGGGGGGGGGGGGGGGGGGGGGGGGGGGGGGGGGGGGGGGGGGGGGGTTGAGTTCATACCCGCTTTTCCTTGCCACAGTCACTTCATCAAATCATCGTCATTATTGCCTTTCACTTGCACGGCCGAATGATATGAAAATAAAAATAGTGTAGGTGTGCTGTGGACTAAGCTGAAATCTACAAGCATTTTATTCAAAGGAGAAGACAAGGTAAAATGGGCTCTTTGTGAGATCAATAATAATGCATATGAGAGTCACATATCATTCTCATCGTGGTCTTCTCCTTACAATGACTCAACAAAAGAAAAGAATTTCAGAGAAACACACTAAAATATTTTTGGAGTTTTTAATTTTATGAAGAAAGTAAAAGAAGAAAATGAAAAATGAGAAAAGAAAACTATTTACACGGGAGAGTTCCCAACAAGTAAAAGAAGAAACAGGAAATCTTTTTGGGTTTTCTTTTAATTCTACTACAACTAATTAGACTAGAAATAAAAGCCGAAAAGAAACAAGAAATATTTTTGGATTTTCTCAAAGTTTTTTTTCAAACACACAAGAAGAAAGCGAGAAAAATAAAACTAGCATGGATTATACAATGAAAAAGTATGAACACTGACAAACTGGAATGAAATGTGTGAACATGAATGTAATGTTGGTGAGAAATATGTACTCCCCCAAGCTTAGGCTTTTGCCTAGCTTGGTCTATGGCCATCCGTAGTAGCCATCCGGCCCCATATGAAACTCCTGAGGTGGCGGCACCTGAGCGTCCCAGTCCTGGGGCTCCTCCTCTGCCGCCGCCAAGGCGTTCCGGTGGCATCACGGTATATCCGTTCCTGGCATGAAAATCAAACAAAGCAGGTGTAGGCAACGGGTTAATATCACGAGTATTCTCGCTAGAAACCAAGTTATATCTAATGTTGTGAGGGGGCTCGGGCTCATCAATAAAGTGGTGGTCCTCCATGGACTGGTGATCTAAGTAAACTTTGGGCAAACGGTAATCATGAGGGTGTATATTAACATTAAAATGCCTCGCTAAGCGAGTAGCATAAATACCACCATGAATCTTACCCCTAGACCTATTAGTGTGCAGGCGGCGTGCAATGATAGCTCCAAGGCTATAAGTGTAATCATTATGCAATGCACGGCGTAAAATGGCCCAGTCAGGTGCAGCTAGCACACTACCTTGCTCCCTAGCAAGCAAGCATTTCCCTCAAAATAAAGCAAAGTAATGAACTGAGGGAAACTGCAAGCTAGTGGCTCAGGCTTTCGACACGCCCCTTTCCTCTCCCACAGTTAACGTGCAAAGGAAGCCCTCAAACTCCTCCGGTCGAGGCTCTCTAATTTCCCCCTCAGAGGGAATCAAACGTATCTCACAAAATTCAGCTAAAGGTATCTGATGATGTTCAGCATATAAATCAAAGCGCATCGCAGGGGGGTCGAGCCTACTTAGAAAATGAAAGTTTTGCACAAAGGAATTTGTAAGGATGTGGTACTGGTCACACTCATCTGCGAGGAAGTCGGTCAGTCCAGCATTTGCAACGAATTGCATGAACTCTTGATAGAATCCGGCTTCGTTCATGAAAGCATCATGCGGCCATTCGCACGACCGGGCCTCCGTCCTGCGCAGGAGATTGAGGTCACTGTCCGAGGACTCCCCAAGGACTCCCTTGGCGTTCCGCTTCGAGGCACTCCTCCAAAAGAAATCCATTTTCCTATGAACAGATTTCTGAAAAATTTTGGACCACAAAATGATATCAATAAAACTTCACAAGATTGATAGCAACTACTCATATGGGTGTTTAGAGGCTATATCAAGCATTCAAACTACATGGAACTCAAAGAATCAACATGCAAGCTCATTTTCTGTAGCACCAACAGTAGCTAATCATGCAAAATATAAATCCACTAAAACAAAAACTAATTGGAGCAATGGAGGAGTCACATACCAAGGAACACTTCCTCAAAACAGTATCGGAAATGGAGCTCCAAGCAAAGAGATCGAAAATTTCAGTTTTGTGAGCAAGAACGCGGGGGAGTGAGCTACCAGGAATTTTTTCTAGAGGTAGGAGATCAAGTGAGACAAAGGGATAAGGAATAGGGGCCCTGTGGGGCCCACGAGGTAGCAGGGCGCGCCGGGGGGGTGGCGCACCCTGGTGCCTCGTGGGTACCTGGGGCACCCCTCTGGTATGATTTTTGCGCCAATTTTTTTAAATATTCTATAAAAAAAATCATGTTAAAATTTTATTACATTCTGAGCACTTTCATTTTCTGGACATTTCTTATTGCACGGATAAATCAGGAAATAGGACAAACAAGGCATTTTATTTTTTTAAATGAAAATAACGGGAAACTAAAGGTGGGTACATAAGTTTGTGCTTACTGAATTCATCGACCACATGCCTCTAAAAAAGAATCCATTAATAAGGTTGATCAGGTCTTATTAACAAACCATTTCCGAGTGACATGAAACCGAAGAATTTTCGTATAACACTAAGTTACCTCAACGGGGATATGCATCTCCCCAATAATAAGAGTTTCATATCTCTTTTTAACAGTAGGTAGAGGAATTTGAAAACTTCCAATAGTGATTGTCGGAGTCTTTTCAATAATATGAATACCATTTACTTGGAATTGTTTCTTCAGAAAGTGCACCATATGTTCATTACCATTGATATGAAAAGTGACCTTGCTTTTGTTGCAATCAATAACAACCCCTGCAGTATTCAAGAAGGGTCTACCAAGGATAATCGACATATTGTCGTCCTCGGGCATATGAAGTATAACAAAGTCTGTTAGAATAGTAACATTTGCAACTACAACGGGCACATCCTCACAAACACCGATAGGAATGGCGGTTGATTTGTCAGCCATTTGCAATGATATTTCAGTGGGAGTGAGTTTATTCAAATCAACTCTTTTATATAAAGAGAAAGGCATAACACTAACACCGGCTCCCAAATGACACAAAGCGGTTTTGACATAATTTCATTTAATGGAGCATGGTATAGTTGGTATTCCTGGATCTCCTAGTTTCTTAGGTACTCCTTCCTTAAAAGAGTAATTTGCAAGCATGGTAGAAATTTCAGCTTCAGGTATTTTTCTTTCGTTTGTGACAATATCTTTCATATACTTAGCATAGGGAGGCATCTTTATAATATCAGTCAAGCGAGCACGCAAAAAGACTGCTAAGCATTTCAGGGAAACGTTCAAATTCTTCCTCACCTTTTTTCTTAGATGGTTTAGGAGGAAAGGGCATGGGTTTTTGAACCCAAGGTTCTCTTTCTTTACCATGTTTTCTAGCAATGAAATCTCTTTTATCATAACATTTATTTTTAGAAGGTGGGTTATCAAGAACAACATCAGGTTCAATTTCAACATCATTATCAGGTCCTTTATCATTATCTGGTTGGGTATCCACACGAGCATCATCATTATTATTATCATCAGGTGGTTGTTCATTACCAGATTGTGTTTCAGCATCAGAAATAGAAACATCATTACTATCCTCCAAAGGTTTTTCTACCTCGAGTTCACTAGAAGTATGCAAAGTCCTATCATTTATCTTTTTTTTCTTCCTTTTAGAAGGACTAGGTGCATTATCATTAATTCTTTGAGAGTCTTGTTCAATTCTTTTAGGGTGGCCCTCAGGGTAAAGTGGCTCCTGAGTCATTCTACCTCCTCTAGTCATTACTCTAACAGCATGATCATTCATATTCTTATTCATTTCATTAAGCAATTCACTCTGAGATTTAGCAACTTGTTCTAAGTGGGTTTGAACCATAGATGCATGTTTACTCACACCTTTAAGATCATTAGCAATTCGAAATAACAAGTCACTCAAGCGATCAATCATGTAGGAATTTCATTCTAATTGTTTCATAACATTTCCATTGAAATGATCTTGCTTCATCATATAATTGTCCAATTCATACAAGCATTGACTAGGAAATTTATTATGAGGAATATCACTTTCGTTAAACCTTAAGAGAGAATTTACCTCTACTACATGTGACAGTGTATCAAGACCATGTATTTCTTCAATAGGTGGTAAATTCTTAACATCATCAGCTTTAATACCTTTTTCTTTCTGGCATTTATTTGCTTCTTGCATATCTTCAGGACTGAGATATAAGATACCCCTCTTCTTCGGAGTGGGATTAGGCGGTGGTTCAGGAATTGTCCAATCATTATCATTCTTCAATATATTATTCAATAATTCCTCAGCTTGTTCAATAGTCCTTTCCCTAAAAAAACTACTTGCACAACTATCTAGGTTGTCCCTAGAAGCATCGGTTAGTCCATTATAGAAGATATCAAGTATTTCATTCTTTTTAAGAGGATGATCAGGCAGTGCATTAAGCAATTGGAGAAGCCTCCCCCAGGCTTGTGGGAGACTCTCTTCTTTAATTTACACAAAATTAAATATTTTCTGCAAGGCAGCTTGTTTCTTATGGGCAGGAAAATATTTTTCAGAGAAGTAATAGATCATATCCCGGGGGCTACGCACACATCCAGGAGCAAGAGTATTATACCAATCTTTAGCATCACCCTTTAATTAGAAAGGAAATAACTTAAGAATATAGTAGTGGCGAATTTTTTCCTCATAAGTAAATAGGGTGGCTATATCATTTAATTTAGTGAGATGTGCCACAATAGTTTCAGTTTCATATCCATGGAAAGGATCAGATTCTACCAGTTTAATTAACTCAGGATCAACAGAGAATTCATAATCTTCATCAGTAATAAATATGGGAGAGGTAGCAAACTTAGGATCATATTTTTCTTTCATTTCAGCAACCAATTTTATAACTTCATCTCTATCATTACATGCAAGGATGCCTCTAGCTGTCTCCCTATCAAAGCATTGTTCATTAGGTGTTTCAACTCTAGTAGGAGAGCTAGGCACAATAGGCGAATCATAATTCTCAAGAGTTTCAGCATTTTCAATTTCTTTAGCTTTAGCAATTTGTTCAGTAAGAAATTCACTAAGTGGCACAACATTCTCAAGCATAGTACTAGCATTATCATGAGTATCATTCAAAGCGGAAGTGGTATCATCAATAACTTGCGACATATCAGAGGTAATAGCATGTGGTGGCGTTGCAAGTTTACTCAAAACAGAAAGTGAATCAAGTGCAGAGCTAGATGGCAGTTCCTTACCTCCCCTCATCTTAGAGGGAACGATCTTGGTTCTAGTGTCTTTCAGATTCTTCTTAGTGATCAACAGATATAGATCCCAAGTGATTCAACAAGTATTGCTATGCTCCCAGGCAACGGCGCCAGAAAAAGGTCTTGATAACCCACAAGTATAGGGGATCGCAAGGGGGGGGGGGGGGGGGGGGGGGGGGGGGGGGGGGGGGGGGGGGGGGGGGGGGGGGGGGGGGGGGGGGGGGGGGGGGGGGGGGGGGGGGGGGGGGGGGGGGGGGGGGGGGGGGGGGGGGGGGGGGGGGGGGGGGGGGGGGGGGGGGGGGGGGGGGGGGGGGGGGGGGGGGGGGGGGGGGGGGGGGGGGGGGGGGGGGGGGGGGGGGGGGGGGGGGGGGGGGGGGGGGGGGGGGGGGGGGGGGGGGGGGGGGGGGGGGGGGGGGGGGGGGGGGGGGGGGGGGGGGGGGGGGGGGGGGGGGGGGGGGGGGGGGGGGGGGGGGGGGGGGGGGGGGGGGGGGGGGGGGGGGGGGGGGGGGGGGGGGGGGGGGGGGGGGGGGGGGGGGGGGGGGGGATCATACGTGCTTGCGATAAGAACTTGCATGACATCTTTTGTCCTACCCTCCCGTGGCAGCGGGGTCCATAAGGAAACTAAGGGATATTAAAGCCTCCTTTTAATAGAGAACTGGAACAAAGCATTAACACTTAGTGAATACATGAACTCCTCAAACTATGGCAACCACCGGAAAGAATCCCAATTATTGTCACCTTGGGGTATGCGGATCATAACACATAGCAGCTGCATATAACTTGCAAGATCGCATCAAGAACACAAATATATTGATGAAAACATAAAGGGTTTAGATCTGGGATTATGGCACTCGGGCCCTAGTGACAAGCATTAAGCATAGCAAAGTCATAGCAACATCAATCTCAGAACATAGTGGGTACTAGGAATCAAGCCCTATCAAAACTAACTTGATTACATGATAAATCTCATCCAAATCATCACTGTCCAGCAAGCCTATGAAGGAATTACTCACTCTCGGCTGTCAGCATCATGAAATTGGTGATGAAGGATGGTTGATGATGACGATGCCAGATGATCCCCCTCTCCGGAGTCCTGAACGGACTCCAGATCCGGCCTCCCGATGAAGAACAGGAGGTGGCAGTGGCTCCGTATCGTGAAACGCAATAAAACTTCCTCCCCTATTTTTTCTCCACGAAAATGAATTTATAGCGTTGGAATTAGGTCAGACGGAGCCACGTGGGCCCCACGAGGTACCAGGGTGCGCCTGGGGGGGTGGCGCGCCCTGGTGCCTCATGGGCACTGGGTGGCCCCCCTCTAGTAGTTCTTGATGCCAATATTTTTTATATATTCAATAAAAAAATCTCCAGAAAGTTTCATCCAATTCCAAGAACTTTGATTTTCTGCACAAAAATAACACCATGGCAATTCTGCTGAAAACAGCCTCAGTCTGGGTTAGTTCCATTCAAATCATGCAAATTAGGGGCCAAAACAAGAGAAAAAGTGTTTGGAAAAGTAGATACGACGGAGACGTATCACACGCCGGCCAGGCCAAACCTAACCTCACCGCCCAAGATCAGCGCTAGGAATCTACGCCGATGACCCGTCGATCCCGTCCCAGAAGGTGAGCTCGAGGTGGATCGAGCCCCGGAAGAACAAAACGCCGATGAGACCCAGCCTCCAACAGCATGCCCACTATCAACAGGGTTGGTGCAGGTGGATCAAAACTATACACAACACAACGAGGTGGAACAGGTAGAGCAGGCCTGGTTCTGGGACAGCAAGGGGAGTTGTCGATCAGCTGAAGGATGGGTTAGAATGTGTACTCATCTCACGCTGAGTGATGGTGTCCTGAACTAGGGGGTACTCATCATGTCGTCTCCTGGCTAGGAGGGCCGGGCTGAGGACTCCCGTGGCGGTTAATTATTGGGCCACTTCGGGCAGCCCATGATGCATACAAGGAAGATTCCATAAGACTTCGCATACAAGACAAGGACTCCTTTCCACCGACATAGCCGACTAGGAGTCCTGTTATTCTAGGCCTCCAGTACATTATACAAGCCGAGGCTAGACTAGTCAATAGATCATCTCATATTATTACAGGTTGGAAATCATTCATACAATCTCAAGGTAGATCATCTTGTACTCTGTACCCCATCACAATCAATATAATAAGAGCAGGACGCAAGGTTTTAATTCTTTGAGAGGGTCCGAACCTAGGTAATACCGTGTCTTTTTCTTATTCCTGTTACCATCTAACCTTACTTAATGCTTCATTTATTTGTGACCTGTGGAGCGTTGCTAGTTGGTGTATCTATACCGAGGCAGCCATCATGCATGAACTTGTGTACTAGTATCAAGAGACTATGTTCATGGTCCCGGGAGCAACGCAATTAAGTAGTACTAGTATCCAGGGGAAATACCATGGAGTACTTGGTGGTAAAGGCATCCCATATCTCACCCTACACTTCCTCTTCATCCACCCAATTACTATTAGTATCAGAACACTCCCCTATGTATAATATTGTTCCTACACATTTTCTTGTCCGTATTCATTCTGTTCGATTCCTGTTCCGCCTGTCCCGCGCTTCACTTATTACTGTTCTTGCCAACTGCCAACGCCCAACTTCTAACAGCCAACGCTCCTACCCGTACTTATCCATCGCCAGGCTGCATCATCTTCAACCTTCTGGGAGCAACGCAATTAAGTAGTACTAGTATCCAGCAGGTACACGACAGTCATCCTTGTTCAAATCAACAATCACTACTGTAGCACTACATCGATCGTAAGAGTACAGCCCGTGCCCTTGTGTCAGTGCAGCATTCCGGAATAAAATTCTAGAATAACCCTCGTGTCATCACCAGCCCCAAGATCATTTAAAACTGATGGACATGTCCTTAATAAAGATCACCAGGGAATTACAATGTTTAAATACAAGACCATAAAGGTCTAAAGATTTACAACAAGGGTTCTAACAACGGATAACGGAAGCAACCGGAACACCATTAACACAGAAGAGGCTCCACGAGCATAGAAACGGCTGACTGGGATCACTCCTAGCTCACATGACCACTATCTCGGACTCCTAGGCTGACACCTCATCTTCAGAATCTGGCCAATCAACAAGCGAGGTGAGTACTTGGGGGGGGGGGGGGGGGGGGGGGGGGGGGGGGGGGGGGGGGGGGGGGGGGGGGGGGGGGGGGGGGGGGGGGGGGGGGGGGGGGGGGGGGGGGGGGGGGGGGGGGGGGGGGGGGGGGGGGGGGGGGGGGGGGGGGGGGGGGGGGGGGGGGGGGGGGGGGGGGGGGGGGGGGGGGGGGGGGGGGGGGGGGGGGGGGGGGGGGGGGGGGGGGGGGGGGGGGGGGGGGGGGGTAATTACTACTCCATTTCTTATACCTAGCCTTGAATTATTTTACTTGAATAGCGCAGCAATATACCAATCTTAAGGGACCTCAAACTTGTGAGGTAAATCCAATTTCAACTCAATCATGGCTATAACAAACAATTCAAACAAGATCAACTACATCCTTCGATCATTCCTAGCATAATTTCGAAATAAACACAAGAATAGTATCTAGCAATTTTCAATATATGTGACACCCTGGATTTCAAACTTTTTCTTTTCAAAAGTTTATGGTTTTATTTGCAATTTGAGGGTTGTTGAATCAATTCTTTGGACTCTAACTTGGGAACTACCATCATTTCTTTTCCCAAGTATGCCAAGGCTCTCAAAATCCTTCGAAATCCATGTCACCAACTCCCTGGATCAAACCCTAATTTTTCTTCTTCTAAAATATTTCATTATCTTATATGAAAATGCTTCTTTTCACCATGGATTATGAAGCAACTTATAGTTTTGTTCCTCAACAATTCCTCAAATTAATACTCCATCATCTTGACATTATATACACTCCCAATATCCAAAAATATTTCATGACCCAGCTCAAAATTTGGGCCAGAATATTCATTTTAAGTTCTGAACAGAATTGGCACCTTGTGAAGCAACTACATCTTCCAAGCATCAATAATTCTTGGATTTTTTCCAGCTTGTAGTCCTTCCAAGATCATCCACACATGCCAAAATTCAGCCCTATCTACTCAGCCAATTTTTCTCAGAAAATTTGACAAGTTTCTGACCAGAAACTATTTTTGAAGAAACCTCTCAGCTCAGCCTATCTCTAATCTTGCCAGTGACCCAGAGGAGCTACTGGGCCTTAGGCCGGCACTAGAGACAAGCTTAGGCATGCCAGCTCACACCGCATGCGCCTGTGCACGCGGTGACCATGCGGCCAGCACTGCCGTGCTCACGCTCTGGACGCCGCCCAGGTTCGGGTCACGTAGGAGCGAGGCGCCCGCGTCGCCGTACCCTGTCTGCACGCGCCGACGTCCTCTCCACCACCCACGTAGCCGCTCTGGAACTCTCCCCTCGCTCTTCGCCGGGAGCGAGCTCGCCAGACGAAGCCACCGCGCAGCCATGGGTGGCACAGTAGCGCACTATGGCTGAGCTGGTTGGGAGCTTCCCGGTGACCCTTCTCATCGAGCAATAACTCCTCTGGCCTCCTCCATCACTTCACCTCGCTCGGCGACGGCCAGCTCGCCGCCCTCCCCTTGCCCGGCTCATTCCTAATTAAGTACTTAATGCATCATTTATTTGTGACCTGTGGAGCGTTGCTAATTGGTGTATCTGTACCGAAGCAGCCACCATGCATGAACTTGTGTACTAGTATCAAGAGACTATGTTCATGGTCACGGGAGCAACGCAATTAAGTAGTACTAGTATCCAGGGGAAATACCGTGGTGCACTTGGTGGTAAATGCACCCCATATCTCACCCTACACTTCCTCTTCATCCACCCCATTGCTATTAGTATCAGAACACTCCCCTATGTATATGATTGTTCCTACACGTTTTCTTGTCTGTATTCATTCTGTTCGATTCCTGTTCCGCCTGTCCCGCGCTTCACTTATTACTGTTCTTGCCAACTGCCAACACCCAACTTCTAACAGCCAACGCTCCTACCTGTACTTATCCATCGCCAGGCTGCATCATCTTCAACCTTCCGGGAGCAACGCAATTAAGTAGTACTAGTATCCAGCAGGTACACGGAGTGGGACCTGTATCACGGAGTGGGACCTGTATCTCATTTAATTACAACTGACCAGCACCACAACTGCCCATGTCCATCGAACGTTATCCATTTTCCCTGTCTACACGTTTGCCTTTAAGAATCTGACTGTAGGTTCTCTACAGCCCTGTCCTGTCCTCCTGACTGTGGACAAAGCTGACGCACACTTTATTATATCTAACACAAATTAATATATGAATCAGCACTTCACCTCGACATGTCACAATACCATGTCACGCTGTACCACTAATCTGCTGTCCCAAAAGATTAGTGCATATCCAACACATATTAATACATATTACACCACCGATATAAATCAGCACTGCACGTCCATGTGTTACTGTACCACTAATCTGCTGTTTTTATAGCCCAATCATATGCTAGCCAAACGAACCATAAAAAAACTCTAGGTCCTATCCTCCTGTTTAAGCTTTATAGATATTTTTTGAAATGTATGTACATTTTTAAAAATGGGAAGAACATTCTTTCAAATATTTGAATATTTTTTTTTTGGAATATATATATCCAAAATCTTTTTGAGATAACAAAATATTTTAACCTGAACATTTTTTCAAAATACATTGACTTTTTCTTAACATAAGAACATTTTTTATTACGGGATGCGTCTTTTTTAAAATGTATGAATACTTTTTTAGCACGGAATGAACATTTTTAAAAAAATTCTGAACATTTTTCTTAACAAGGGACAATCTTTTTTTAGAGTGTATGAAAAAAAACATGTGATGAATATATTTTTCGAAAACTACATTACCACCCAACCATGTCACATCGAATTAAACTGAACCGACAAGAATGCATTGGACATGAAATAATTCTATTAATACATTCCCTGACACGTGAACAGTTCGTTCTCTGTCCGATGTCAAACAGTGTGGATACCAAGTAAATGGTGTTAGTGGCTTTCAGCTATTAAATATTTCTTCGTCTAAAATAAAGCTATTAAATATTTCAAGTACATAATTATTTTAAGCCACACCCGGTGTTCTGTACATACTTACCAATTGTGAAACCGAACAGTGACTAGTACAGGTGTTGTACTGTTTGCTACTACCTCCCTTCTGGTTTGAACGGCTCAATTCAAAAATCTCCCCAACCAAGGTAGATGATGAGTGGTCAAACAAATTTCGTAGTTTGCAAAAGTACTTAATTAGTATGCTCATTTTTCTTTAAAAAGTGTGTTTACCGATGAATTAATTGCAACACATGCATGCGTGACCACTAAATGACCAAGGACTTTTACGTAAATTTTCTCTTAATCCTTGTATACATCAATTTAATATGCCTTGAAATTTAAACAGATGATGAGGAGGAATAAAAATGGGACTAACAAAACAAAATGAAAAAACAAAAAAAAGTTGAGATAAGCCCTCTAAAGCTGAAGGAAGGGAGTACCTGATGTCAATTTTATGTCCAGCTATCGACTTGACAAAGACAGTTAATAACCCCCATCATAATTGACAAAGACAGTTAATAACCCCCATCATAATTGTTCTTCGAATTACCAAGAAGCTTCCGGGGGACAAGATGCTGACACACGCTGCCTCTGATACATACTGACCTGCTCGAAACAATCCATCTATTTATTGGTCATAAATGATGGGCGCGTCGGAGACAAGGAAAAGATCATGTTTAGAGATTTACCAACGCCGGTATCGCACAGATGTCTCTCCGTATTGTTCTCTTTTATGGATTTCTGACATCAAAAAGTCACTTTGGAGAACGGGTGCATTGGGGCCCTATATTTTGAATAGTGCCAAAATGCTATTTTGAAGTTTCAAAAAATTCTGAAAATAAATCAACATGTTTATATGGATGTATATTACACATGTGTAAATTTGGATGCTGAAATAAGTAACCATGTAAGTTACACAAAAATGTCAAAGTCGGAATTTTGGAAAGATGAACAGTGCATGTATTTTTCACCATTTAGAAATCACATTTTTGTCATTTTTGTATAGCTCACATGTTTACTTATTTTATCACCAAAGTTTACACATGTGTAATATACATCCATATGATCATGTAGAATTCTGTTCGGATTTTTTGGAAACCTTAAATGTGATTTTTAAACTATTTAAAATAAAGTCCTCCAATACACCTGGGCTCCAAAAATCCACTCTCTTTCTGACACACCGTATCTCTAAATTCGCTACTTTACGTCCGAATCATCGTGCGCCAAGCGAAGGACCAGATTCCGGGGACATATGCCGCCCAGAGCCAAACGTCCGCATCCTACGCAGGCCATACAATACGAAGAATTTAGTCTATACGACATTTATTTGGACCCACACGCACGTCAGGTACATGAAAGAACAGAATCTGCCGAAGGCGCGGGCTTGCTATCTCATCAATGTATTGCTCCACAATAACTACACTACCCTGTTTTGCTGGGCCTGTTTGATTTATGGAATCAGGTGTTCCGTCTCAAAAAAAAGAAAAAAAACCCCTACCCTTGCTGTGATCGTCGAGAGAGGTGAGGTTTTCAGTACTGATCATTTTTCAGCAACATGAAGTAATACTCCTATTGCTTGTTCATTCCTCAGTGTCAATCCAACCTGAAACAGAACAATAGCTGCTTAGATCATGGATTGGAATGAGGCGTGTGCACTTTTACAAGGGATGGGTGGGTCGCTCTCAGGTTGTTGTAGCTTATTAAACTCGTTGATAAACCTAACAACCTGCTCAGTGTAGATGCAGGCGTGATGCATTGTTGTTAATGCGAGCAGACATGGCGGGTCTGGTTGGATGCTTCATCAATGCATGTCCGCGCTTCATCAATTCTTGACACAGATTTATGTCGGTCAAAAAGGCGTAGTAATGAACAGAGACGAAGGGCATTTAATCTATGAGTCCATCTCGGATGCTGCCAATGATGCATTAACTTGGTCCCAATGACCTTACGGTACATTGCCAACTACCTATAACGACATTTTTTTTATATAGGATAACTGCATATTCCTTAACCAGCAAAGGTTACAAACATAGCACATACGCAACATCGCCGAGAGACCATGAGAGAATACAGGTGTCCCAACTCAAATGCAAAAAGACCCCCAAAGAAAGAGAAAATATAATCCGGTCCCCCCGCGCGCGAGGGGGGCTTAACACAGAAAGAGCTAACACTAGCCGCCGACCGCTGCCGCCGCCATCGAGACGAACAGCAAAGGAAGACGCCGGAAACCACCAAGCCCTGAACCGAGGGCACACCATCGCCGGAAACGGCTTTCTGAGTCGAAGATGAGCCCCCACCACGAACGGCAAGGCGTAGCCGTTGTGGCACGTCGACCGGGGAACGTCCCCGTGCAAATCCTCGGCTCCATCTCCGGCACCTCCGTTCGACGAAGTAGAAGGAGAATCACCAGATCTGCCGCCACAAACCACCACCCGAGTGCTGGGCCACCAAATCTCTCGCCAGCCGCCGCGGCCACCGCACGCGTGACCAATGCCGGCCCGAGCACTCCTGTACAGGACTCCACCGACTTCCCATCGACATCGAAGAACGTGTCGACGTGGCAGAGACGAAGCCGAGGAAGCAAAACTCCCGATTTGGTCGACGGTGCCGCCTCCTCAACCAAACCCGAGCACCCTGTAACACCCCGATTTTTGGCCCTTTCTTTTTTCTTTTGGATTTCTTCGAATTTTTATTTGGAGTTCCTTTTCCGTGGCTATGTGGTCTTAAAACCTGGGGAGACCATCTCTTCTGCCTCTCCTAAGTGGCTTGTCACTCTCAACTCCATCCCAAGGCCATGTCATTTCCATCTTAGCCCAACCCCAATATTTATTTCTTGGGAATATTCTTTTTTTAATAAAGGAATAGCCCTGTTTTCTCTAGGTTGTGAAGCAACCTATATTTCTGCCTTCCACAAAATTCCCACAAAATTCTCATAAATTCTTTGGGTCATATCTTCCACAAATATGTCAAAATCCATCATTGCCTAGTCCAAAAATAATTCAGGACTATTCATTTTCCATTCTGTCCAGAATGGCACTTTGTGAAGGAAGTGCTATTTATCTTTTCTTGATTGCCCTCAAAATTTTTGGGCACTCTCTCATATCCAAATTATTGCCATATGCCAAATTTAAACTTCATTTGCCTAGATAATCTTCCTCAGCAATTTTCCAAAGTTTCTGTCCAGAGAGAAGCTTTGTGAAGGAAGTACTAGCTAGGCTTATCTAAATGAGTTGAAATTTTGGGGATCATTTATATGGTCAAATAATTGCTCTCCACCAAATTTCATATCCATCCAACTATCTATGTGAGCACACCTTCAAATCTTGGTTTCTGGTCACAATTTCAGTTTGTGAAGCAACTATATTTTATATTGCTTAAAAAATTCTGAAATTAATCCAGGACCTAAATGTCCCGATATCATTTGAGCATGTCAAAATTCACATCATTTTGCCAAGCCATTTGCTCCACAAAATTCCCCCAAATTTCTGTCCAGTGTGTATCATTGTGAAGGAAGTACCATTTATACTCATCCAAATGGGATGAAATTTTTATGGTACCTTCATATGCCCAAATCACCATCCTCCACTAATTTTGAGATCAATCCAAGCAACCATGTGAGTGCTACTTCATGATCTTCTTTCTGGACCAGAATATGTGGTCGTGAAGCAACTATATTAACTACTGGTTCAAATCATTTCATTTTTCACAGGAATGTAGTCCTTCCTACCCTAAGCCTCTGTGACATCATGGTTAGCTCTTATCTCATATCATTTGATCACTACTTCAGGCCTAAGTTTGCAATAACAAACTTTCACTGATGTATCCCATCAGCACAAAGTGCCTTTAGTCGAGTTATCACCTCTGGTAGGGCGCTAGACACCATTAGCCAGGCGCTGGAGCCCTCCTATTGCCATTGCACGCGGTGACCAGGTAAAGAGCGCGTGCTCTACAGGCCAACAGCGCACTCTGGACCTCGGGTCCCTCTGCCACCGCCCAAACGCCGTCCTCGCGACACCTCGCCTCGCCACAGAACCTCCCCTGCTCTCCTCTCCCCCCCGGACGCCCCTTCCCCGCTAATAGCTCGCCGGACCGAGCCAAATCGACGGGCACGCGTGCACTGTGTGCCTGCGGCCATCGTCGTTTTGCCTCTGCCTCTTCTCCTTGAGACGTCGTTTCCCTCTGACCCTCGTCAGGTCGGCAATGCCGCGACGCCCCGCTAGCAGCCACCGACCACGCCAGAGCATGCTCCGCCCGGCCGCGGTGACATCCGGGGGCGGCACCACCTCCGCCCCGGCTATTTAAGAAGCCCCGACCTCCTCCGAGGTCATCAACAGCCTCGCCCTCCTCCTCTAGCCCTCCCTGCCCTATCTATTTAGCTCGAAGAGCTCTCTGTTCCTCCCATGGCCGCCATGGCCGCCTCCCTCCTCTGCCTAAATCGGCACAATGCCGAGCCCCTCCTCCTCTCCTCTCCCCACCAGAAGGACCACCGAAGCATCACGATGCTCCTTCGCCCTTCGCCCTCTCCTCTGGTGGCCTGTAGCCATCGTGCCCAACCTCACCCGAGGCGGCCGTCCGCCATGGCCAAGGGCGCGTGTGCTCCCGACCTCCCCGACGCCTGTGCTCAAGCAGGATGGATGCGGCACCTCTCCCCGGGGCCGCCGGTGCCCTCGCCTCGGCCGGAGGTGGCCTGTGTCGCCGAGGCCAGCGCTAGCGAGCGCTCGGCCTCATCTCTCTCTGGCCGTCGCGAGGAAGAAGAAGGAGCGGGAGAAGAGAGAGAGGGAGCACCGGTGGGGCCCAGTCATAAGCGACCTGGGGAAGTCAACCCCGGGCCCGCGCGACTTAAGTGGAGGCGGGTTTTGCCGAAGCCGTCTCCCCATGTAGAAAGCGTATTTCGTGAAATACGCCCTCTGTTATCAGCCACGCCAACCGAAACCCTTAAATAGCGGACGTTCGTCCGTTAGTCGCAGAAATGAACACATTTTTATTCTTTTTCTGCCTAACGAACGGACGGCCGTAACTTTTCGCCCGCAACTCCGAATCAGGTGATTCAAAAGCCCACGATCTCAGTTCGTCGAGCCCGTTCCGATGGTACCATTTTCACCATGCTGTAACATTCTGAAAATGACAATTTTGCCCCTGCCTTCTATTCATTCCCCACCGAGAGGGAAACTTTTTCGACGATTCTTTCCACGAGTTCATCGCACCTCTTCCCGATGGTTCCTCCATCCCCAGGCAAGCCACAACAGCCATTTGCATGATGGCATTGCAGTAGCCATGGTTTCCACTTGAATATTTAATAATTGTTTACGCGTTTAATTATTTTGCGAATGCTATGTATATGCTTGTGAATCCATGCTCATTGCTTGTGCCATGTGCATTTTCATCTAGTAAGTGATATGATTAATTGCTAAGGATATTCTTATCATGTTTCATTCTTGTACTCATTTCCGATGCTAGTGATATTGTTATGCTCATTTGAATAGTTAGGGTTTGTTATGAAAATACTTGTGATATTCGTGATCTTCATTATGCCATGCTCATTTATATTCCGTAGACTTCATGATTTATCATTGTTGATGTTATGATGTTATATGGTTATGTTGCCCATCCATGGTTACACTGATATCATGCTCATATGCATTATTATTTCATTACGTTATTATGACTCAGCTCATCACCTTTCAAGTTGAACCTGACATTAATCGAACTTGAACAAATCTATTGGCTGGGTCATGGTGCCACCGAATCAAGCTCACCAGTGCAACCACACTTGCCTGGATGGGGAGGCCCTAATGTAGTATATTGTCATGCCTCTCGCCGGTGCCTCCAACTAGCGAAGGTTATGGGCGCGCGCTACCCTGATCAGGTAGGCGGACATACCCTTGAGTGCCCGAGTTGTGTTGTACCCAGGTGTCCCCGTTTGGGACGAGTTTGTTTGGCCATGATGGTGGCAGCCACAAAGGTGGCGGATGTCACGAGTTGACATCGGGGGCAACCCAGGATATAGCCCAAAGGGGAGTTTGTCGGGAGCGGCCGGGAGAGTGTCATGCAATAGATTGGTTTTGTCGGAATGTCGTTAGTCCACCCGAATGGGAGCATGAGGCCATGATTTCTGTGGTGTGGGTACAGTGTACTAATCTCTGTAGAGTGTATAATCTATCGATAGCCACGGCCTCGGTCATGGACACAGTTCGTAGTAGGTCACACTATGGGTCAACAGAAATAATAATCTAAATAATAACAACCCCGGTTCCGTGAGAAAAGAAGTTGGTTGATCTTTATGTGGTCATGCGATGATCACAGGTAGAGATAAAGCTCCGTGTGGGCATGTGATGATCACGATGGTACAGTTGATACCGAGCTTGGTTGATCCTGAGGTGATCGTGTGAGGTTCACGATGGTAAGTCTGAGACATATGGTGGTTACGAGATAACCTCCGAGCAGAGTAAATTGGTCCATGAGACCTTAAATGTTGACCCCCGTGCATGCTAGTGCTATTATCGTACTGTTCATATCATGAATTATATGTGCATGCCATGCTCATGTTGTTCTAGTAGTATCATGTTCACCTTTGATGATTAACATGTAAATGCCATGTTGTTGCATGTCTTGATTGCTTTGGTTGATGTGAGCTTGCGAGTACATTCAAAGTACTCACCTGGCGTGTCATGCCAGATTGCGGGTAATGCCGTGATTGCTTGTTTGTCGAGGACCCCGAGGTTGCGCTCTAGGATACGTCCCAGCCAGAGTCCCTGCGGAGTGGAGTTCATCATCGTCGTTGTTGTCCCGCTGTTAGGATTTATTCCGCTTCTAGATGTCTCGCTACTAGCATAGAGCTATCTGAGCAGGCGAAGTGTCGCCGTACCCCTGTAACCCTCGTGCCTTCAGAACCTTTGTACCCATGTTATTTGTAATAAAGAGCTGATTTTTTCTATGCCAAGCAGTGCTGTATTCCAGAAGACTTGATCTCTGGGCTAAAATACGGGGTGTTCCGGTCCCTCTGATCCGGGGTGCCACACACACCAAGGCCGCCGCCGCGCACGCCGGCTAGGACAAACCTAACCTCACCACCTGTAACACCCTGGATTTTGCCCATTTTCTTTTGATTTTGATTTTGGTCCGGATTTGCTTATCTGTGGCTTAGTAGTCTCGAAACCTGGACGGATCACCCTTCATTTTTCTTCCCTAGTGGCTGGCCAACCGCAAAACCATCCCAAGACCCTGCCATGTCCATCTTGGACTAATCCCAATATTCTTTTTCTTGGGAATATTCCCTTTCTATTAAAGGAATAACCCTGTCAGCTCTGAGTTGTGAAGCAACTCATATTTCCATCATTCCAAAAATTCCCAAATAATTCTCATAAACCCTTTGGGACATATCTTATTCATATATGTCAAAATATTTCTTGCCATGTCCAAAAATAATTCTTTTCCCATTCTGCCCTAAATGGCACTTTGTGAAGGAAGTGCTATTTATATTTACTTGTTTGGTCTCAAACTTTTTGTACATTCTTTACTACCCATATAATTGCCACATGCCAAAATTAAACTTTATTTGGATATTAAATCTCCTTTGGCTAATTTTCAAAGTTTCTGGTCAACTGGAAGCTTCGTGAAGCAAGTGCTAGCTAGGAGTATCCAAATGAGTTGAAATATTCCAAGCAAATTAATATGCTCAAATCATGACTCTCCACCAAGTTTCAACCCTATACAATCATCTATGGGAGCACAGCATCAAATCTTAGTTTCTGGTCAGATTTTCACATTGTGAAGCAACTATATTTTATATTGCTCCATAATTTCTGAAAATCTACCAGAATATTATCCTACCTATATAACACCTCTCCACCAAATTTGGGCTCAATCTACTTAGCCAATTTCTCCCAACAATTCTATCTAATTTCTGTCCAGATTCAAGCACTGTGAAGGAAGTACCATTTTGGTTTATCCAAATGGTATGAAATTTATACAGTGCCTTCATATGACTATATAACTCATCTCCTCTAAATTTCAGCTAAAGTGGATTCTCCATTTAAGTGCACCATCATGATTTTGATTCTGGACCAATTGTGCTGTTACAAAGCAACCATGTTGTTTTGTGGTCCAAATTCCCTCAAAACCTCCAGGATCATAGTCCTTCCTAAGCTAATCACCCCAGACAACGCCATTGACCCCAATCAACTCCCTGTTGGTCACCAGTGCGCAGCCAAGTTTGCTGCAGCAAACTTTAGGTGACCATTCCCATCTAACTACAGCGCGTTTCATCGAGCCATCACTTCCTGGAGACTGTAGCCTGGAGGGACTACACACTGGACAAGTTTTAGTGTCAAATACGTGGCCGTGGCATCATATGCACGTGGTGGGGGGGGGGGGGGGGGGGGGGGGGGGGGGGGGGGGGGGGGGGGGGGGGGGGGGGGGGGGGGGGGGGGGGGGGGGGGGGGGGGGGGGGGGGGGGGGGGGGGGGGGGGGGGGGGGGGGGGGGGGGGGGGGGGGGGGGGGGGGGGGGGGGGGGGGGGGGGGGGGGGGGGGGGGGGGGGGGGGGGGGGGGGGGGGGGGGGGGGGGGGGGGGGGGGGGGGGGGGGGGGGGGGGGGGGGGGGGGGGGGGGGGGGGGGGGGGGGGGGGGGGGGGGGGGGGGGGGGGGGGGGGGGGGGGGGGGGGGGGGGGGGGGGGGGGGGGGGGGGGGGGGGGGGGGGGGGGGGGGGGGGGGGGGGGGGGGGGGGGGGGGGGGGGGGGGGGGGGGGGGGGGGGGGGGGGGGGGGGGGGGGGGGGGGGGGGGGGGGGGGGGGGGGGGGGGGGGGGGGGGGGGGGGGGGGGGGGGGGGGGGGGGGGGGGGGGGGGGGGGGGGGGGGGGGGGGGGGGGGGGGGGGGGGGGGGGGGGGGGGGGGGGGGGGGGGGGGGGGGGGGGGGGGGGGGGGGGGGGGGGGGGGGGGGGGGGGGGGGGGGGGGGGGGGGGGGGGGGGGGGGGGGGGGGGGGGGGGGGGGGGGGGGGGGGGGGGGGGGGGGGGGGGGGGGGGGGGGGGGGGGGGGGGGGGGGGGGGGGGGGGGGGGGGGGGGGGGGGGGGGGGGGGGGGGGGGGGGGGGGGGGGGGGGGGGGGGGGGGGGGGGGGGGGGGGGGGGGGGGGGGGGGGGGGGGGGGGGGGGGGGGGGGGGGGGGGGGGGGGGGGGGGGGGGGGGGGGGGGGGGGGGGGGGGGGGGGGGGGGGGGGGGGGGGGGGGGGGGGGGGGGGGGGGGGGGGGGGGGGGGGGGGGGGGGGGGGGGGGGGGGGGGGGGGGGGGGGGGGGGGGGGGGGGGGGGGGGGGGGGGGGGGGGGGGGGGGGGGGGGGGGGGGGGGGGGGGGGGGGGGGGGGGGGGGGGGGGGGGGGGGGGGGGGGGGGGGGGGGGGGGGGGGGGGGGGGGGGGGGGGGGGGGGGGGGGGGGGGGGGGGGGGGGGGGGGGGGGGGGGGGGGGGGGGGGGGGGGGGGGGGGGGGGGTTCTGCACTTCTTCCCGATGGTTCCTTCACCCCCAGGCAAGCCACAACTCTCATCTGCATCATCGCATTGCAATGTCATAGTTTAACTATTTATTTTAACAGCAAGTATGAGCATCTGTGAAAGGAGTTCGATTATGCAATGTTGGAGTTATTTCTCGGATAGGTGACTACCATGCTGGGTACCGGATTATTAGTGACTAGTAGCTTACCCACTTGTTAATAATATGATGTTGAGATCACTGTCTATGATTATCTTGGATTTCATCCGGCTGTTCGTGGAAATGAATTAGCAGCAGTGGCTTAAGCATACTGGTTATCGGAGTGTCAGCCATGACGGAAATATTATTCGGAGATATGATATTTAGTCAGTTGACCATGAGTCACCTGTCCGGACTTATCCGTGCAACCACATTTGCCGGTATGGGACGGCCTTCACTTGGTCTGATCGCGTGCTCTTTCACCGGTACCGCCCGACAGGTAAGGTTATGCGTGCGCGCTACCCTGGCCCGGTAGGCGGCGATAACCTTGTGAGCCCAGTTGAGTTGTTTGGATCCAGGTCCCCGTTTGGGACAGTAATCCCCGTTTGGGAATACCTAGTTTGGCCACGACGGTGGCAGGTGTCACGAGGTGACAAGGGGCCACCCAAGGCTTGACTCCGAGGGAGTGCGATTGCCGGTGGTACGATGAGAGAGTCACGGGTCAGGCGGGTTTCGTTGGAGCAATGCTGGTCCACCC
Organism: Thinopyrum obtusiflorum; assembly: GCA_036873465.1. Classification (NCBI taxonomy): domain Eukaryota; kingdom Viridiplantae; phylum Streptophyta; class Magnoliopsida; order Poales; family Poaceae; genus Thinopyrum; species Thinopyrum obtusiflorum. The sequence goes on along the minus strand of JAAAWM010012159.1, from coordinate 113,633 downwards.
GAATGGGATCACGAGGTCAGTGCTCCATAGTGTGGGTAAAGTGCGCAACCTCTGCAGAGTGTAAAATCTATTCGAATAGCCATGTCCACGTTAATGGACAGTCCGTCCAGACCTCACTAGGTGGTCAACCATAGTAGTGATAATGATGGAAGAACTCATCGTAAGATTGGAAGTACTTGATGGATCGTGAGTATTCTGAGGGTTGTGAGACAACCCAGAAGAGAGTAAGTTTGTCAGACTTGTGGTACAGATGGTACCAGGTATATAATATGTTAGCCATGGGATGGCTATGAGTTGAGTGGTCGAATGACCCCATGATTGGACTTGGTACAGGTTCGGATTGGATCCTGAGATTATTTGGAGTATGGATTTAATATGCTTTACCTTATTGCAGTTATTTCAGTAGCTACTTTGCTGGATAGTCATGCTGGTTAATTTTCGATTGCTATGATGTTGTCTTGCTTTAATGCTGATGTGTGATGTGAGCTTGCGAGTACATTCAAAGTACTCACCTGGCGTGTCATGCCAGTTTGCAGGTCATGCCATGATTGCTTGATTGTCGAGGATCCTGAGTTTGCGATCTAGCACACGCGTTCTAGCCAGAGTCCCTGCGGAGTGGAGTCCATCACCGTCGTCGCTATTCCGCTGCCGAGAGGGTTAGTCCGCTGTTAGCATAGAGCTACCCCGGGCAGGCGTAGTGTCGCCGTGCCGATGTAATCCTTGTACCCTTTGTAACCTTATCCATTGAAATAAAGAGCTGATTGTTCTATGCCAACAGTGCCGTATTCCAGAAGACTTGTCCTTGGGCTGGAATACGGGGCGTTCTGGTTTACTCTGAGCCGGTGTGCCACAGACGTTGGTACCAGAGCAGGTTTGGCTATAGGACGCGCGGTCTAGGTGCGAGCGTTAGTAACCTGTAGTACAGGATCCAGTTGGTTTGCTGCACTTGTTTGTTGCATTTGTTTGTGCATAGCATGCATATAGACTAGATATCTTATCACTAACGATGGATCTGGTGAGTGTAGGTGGCATCGGTTTCGATTCCCTACCTGCGCTCTCCAGTTGGCATATTTGTTCTTTGGTGTGGTGTCATCTTCGTCCCAGCGGAGTGATGCCAAGGTGCTTGGTGGTGTCGATCCCTTGTCAGATTGATGCATCGGTACCACACCAATATATTCTCTTCAGCCACTCCTATCGTTTCGGTGATAGACAAGTTCTATCCCGGATCCTGCCATTCCACTAGCCGCTTCGGCAACCCTTACTGATCCTTGTTATCAGAAAAGGGCAATGCCTGCAAGCCTTTCTCTTCACCACCATTTTATTCCGCCACCTATTCTTTGGACGTGTACGGTTTTCTTTCATACGCTTGATGATGATGTGGTCGTAACTTCTGTGTTCCGACCCCGATCACCAAGTTCGTCCTCGCCACCGATTCCATCCATGTTAAGCTTGTATTTGGTGTAGCCTTGTTTACACCAACTTTCTTCCACACATTGATTCACTTTCGTGCACCTCGCCACAGCATGTTAGACCGTAATACCGGAGTTTCTGCGAGATTTGTGTGCTTAAGTAGGAATGCATATTATTGCTGTGAATAGCTATAGTATGTGATACTGCTTATGTGTGATCTTGCTGCTTGTGTGCTTTTGTTTTAGTCGTTTCGGTTGTTTCTTAATTTGGGCCCTTGGTGTTACCTTATTTTCCCCTTAAGGAAGTTGCTCACCGACCCTGAACCCAAGGAGACAATGAAAAGATAGCCATTTGGAAGCTTAGCTCAGCAATATGGAATTCTCAGTAGACTGTGTTATATCGGAAATATCGGGCCTGAATACAAATGACATTTTGGCTGGATTGATTATCAGCATCAAGTGTACCTCAATGTGCAATCCTCACAGCAACAATGATCAAATCAGCAAGAAGGCAAAGGTGTGTACATGACCCACAGTGCATTCCGTGTCAAAGGTATGATTTATATATAAGGTTTGAGTCTGCTATCAGTACAATTTGAACCTGCTATGTTTCAGAAGCAAGCCAGAATGTGTTATGAATGTAGTATTCAGCAAGAAGGATAACCGAATACCCTGTTGCATACAACAAGTAACCGACAACAGTGACCTCAAGGTACATATATATCAGCACTCGGTCCGCACATGACCTAAAGAGAAGTTTCGGGTATAAGCAACTCAGTCTTTCCCTAAAAGCTACCTGAGAAGCGTATAACACAAGATGCCTGTGTCTTCCTTGATACGACACATGGACATCTTCTGATGCAAGCTAGCAGCATATGACAATACATCCCCAGGGTCAGATCCACAATAGTTGGTACAAAGGCAAAAATTAGTCAGGACACAAGCTTGCCTCGGGAATCAAGTGGCCAGCTACACATGTTTCCATAGATATGGTGGACATGCTGCCAAGGTTATATGGGTCAATCATACAATGATGCCAACCCGGTAAGGATCTGACTATTGCATGAGTTTTGTAAGAAGAAGAAGAACGCCAGTTATACACTTCAGAGTGATGACCAACAACCTATGGAGTAAGTCGACCAGCTGATATATGCCCCATAGCATTGCTCGCTGTTATTCTGGTATGTTCAAATTATTATGCTCATACCTGCATGCATAATAGTGAGCTGTATGGGACGCGGATGAACCCTTGCTTGTCTTTCTTTGGTGACGGCACCACGCCTGTGTTCTGAGCTGTTTTCGGCCGTCCTGGGTGGATGCCGATTTTTATTTCTCTTGTCAGCAACTGGCCCGTGTTCTGAGCTGCTTTTCGGCCGTCTCGGGCAGCTGCTGAATTTCTCTTCGTAGCAATGACCCTATGCTCTGAGCTGCTTTTCGGCTGTCTTAGGGAGTTGCTACTTTCTTCTTATCGACACCGTCTCATGCTCTGAGCTGCTTTTCAGCCGTCTTGAGTCGGGGTTGAGTTATTCCAGTAATTGTCCCAGATCTGAGTTGTAAAGACCGTTCTGGAGGCTACTGGTTTATTTGCCGGTTTTATTCAAGGGTTCAGACGATCGTTACCCTACAGCTACAACTTGTAAAGTGATGTGCCTGCCGGAATATTGCACCCAGCAACACCCATGGTCACACGAAGAATCAAGAGCACATCAAGCCCAAGCTCTTTCAGCTAAGGATCCAGGCAAAGAGAACTATAATGAAAGAGCAAGGTTGGCCATACAGATATGATAATGGTTGTAAGATAAACATGGTACAGATACTCTGGACAGTCGGGTTCGATACCGACCACCATGGGTACACACCCAAGGGGTCTATCCCATTTGTAAAGACCCCATGCCGAGACAACCCGCCCAGCCAACCAGATATGCTCAGAATTGTCGGAAGAAGGCAACCAAGCCTGTCAGGTAAGACCGAAGTGTCAGCTTAGCAGTTTGAATTCAGCAACCATGTTAAAGCATTGCACGGCCTACCATCCATATAGAGATATCGACAGATGGAGTAATCAGAAGGATGAACAACAGTCTCGAAGCATGTGTCCTCACAGATGGGAATCAATTAAAGACTAACCTGCCGTGAACAAGATTCTGCTGCCAGGACCACTGTCAGTCAAGTCTATGGATAATCTCATAATAAGACCGCCCACATTTATGCTGGTCACGACAGGTGACAGTCAAATATTTGGTAGGAGCCTTATACCCAAGACAGTGAAGATACCCAAGATGACCCAGCAATCCGTGCGAGAAGTCAGATTCCGCCAGGAGAACGGTACGATTCATAATACTGTTTTGAACCTGGAGGACACACAGCCATTTGAAGTCACCCAATGAAATGAGTAAAAGATTCCGTGTCCACCGAGAGAATCTGTTCACAACTCGGTGAACGATCGTCTGTATTACGACACGTCCATCAGGAATCACCCTCAGACTTACGAGCAGGGCACATAGCTTGCACAAAAAAATTTATTGCCCAGACAGGATAGCAGACATAAAAGGATTGAAGTCAGAGTAGCATATGAGGTAAGATTTGCCAGAAAAAGGGTCAAGTGAAGCAAACCACCCCGAAGCAAGGCAGTCAGTCATATGAAACTCAGTGGGAGCATTATATAAAGGTAAAAAGGAAACCCGAGTTGGAAACAGTTTCCTCGAGTGGGAATATTCATGCTTGATCCCTGAGCAACCAAATCTCGAGGACGAGATTTCTTTAAGGGGGGTAGGTTTGTAACACCCTGGATTTTGCCATTTTTCTTTTTCTTTTGATTTTGGTCCGGATTTGCTTATCTGTGGCTTAGTAGTCTCGAAACCTGGACGGATAACCCTTCAGTTTTCTTCCCTAGTGCCTTGCCAACCTCAAAACCATCCCAAGACCCTGCCATGTCCATCTTGGACTAATCCCAATATTCTTTTTCTTGGGAATATTCCCTTTTCTATTAAAGGAATAACCCTATCAGCTCTGAGTTGTGAAGCAACTCATATTTCCATGATTCCAAAAATTCCCAAATAATTCTCATAAACCCTTTGGGACATATCTTATTCATATATGTAAAAATATTTCTTGCCATGTCCAAAAATAATTCTCAAATAATTCTTTTCCCATTCTGCCCTAAGTGGCACTTTGTGAAGAAAGTGCTATTTATATTTACTTGTTTGGTCTCAAACTTTTTGTACATTCTTTCCTACCCATATAATTGCCACATGCCAAAATTAAACTTTATTTGGATATTAAATCTCCTTTGGCTAATTTTCAAAGTTTCTGGTCAACTGGAAGCTTTGTGAAGCAAGTGCTAGCTAGGAGTATCGAAATGAGTTGAAATTTTCCGAGCATATTCATATGCTCAAATCTTGACTCTCCACCAAGTTTCAATCCTGTACAGTCATCTATGGGAGCACAGCATCAAATCTTAGTTTCTGGTCAGATTTTCACATTGTGAAGCAACTATATTTTATATTGCTCCATAATTTCTGAAAATCTACCAGAATATTCTCCTACCTATATAACACCTCTCCACCAAATTTGGGCTCAATCTACTTAGCCAATTTCTCCCAAGAATTCTATCTAGTTTCTGTCCAGATTCAAGCACTGTGAAGGAAGTACCATTTTGGTTTATCCAAATGGTATGAAATTTATACAGTGCCTTCATATGACTATATAACTCATCTCCTCCAAATTTCAGCTCAAGTGGATTCTTCATTTAAGTGCACCATCATGATCTTGATTCTGGACCAATCGTGCTGTTACAAAGCAACCATGTTGTTTTGTGGTCCAAATTCCCTCAAAACCTCCAGGATCATAGTCCTTCCTAAGCTAATCACCCCAAACAACACCATTGACCCCAATCAACTCCCTGTTGGTCACCAGTGCATAGCCAAGTTTGCTGCAGCAAACTTTAGGTGACCATTCCCATCTAACTACAGCACGTTTCATCGAGCCATCACTTCCTGGAGACTGTAGCCTGGAGGGACTACACACTGGACAAGTTTTAGTGTCAAATACGTGGCCGTGGCATCATATGCACGTGGTGGGGGGGGGGGGGGGGGGGGGGGGGGGGGGGGGGGGGGGGGGGGGGGGGGGGGGGGGGGGGGGGGGGGGGGGGGGGGGGGGGGGGGGGGGGGGGGGGGGGGGGGGGGGGGGGGGGGGGGGGGGGGGGGGGGGGGGGGGGGGGGGGGGGGGGGGGGGGGGGGGGGGGGGGGGGGGGGGGGGGGGGGGGGGGGGGGGGGGGGGGGGGGGGGGGGGGGGGGGGGGGGGGGGGGGGGGGGGGGGGGGGGGGGGGGGGGGGGGGGGGGGGGGGGGGGGGGGGGGGGGGGGGGGGGGGGGGGGGGGGGGGGGGGGGGGGGGGGGGGGGGGGGGGGGGGGGGGGGGGGGGGGGGGGGGGGGGGGGGGGGGGGGGGGGGGGGGGGGGGGGGGGGGGGGGGGGGGGGGGGGGGGGGGGGGGGGGGGGGGGGGGGGGGGGGGGGGGGGGGGGGGGGGGGGGGGGGGGGGGGGGGGGGGGGGGGGGGGGGGGGGGGGGGGGGGGGGGGGGGGGGGGGGGGGGGGGGGGGGGGGGGGGGGGGGGGGGGGGGGGGGGGGGGGGGGGGGGGGGGGGGGGGGGGGGGGGGGGGGGGGGGGGGGGGGGGGGGGGGGGGGGGGGGGGGGGGGGGGGGGGGGGGGGGGGGGGGGGGGGGGGGGGGGGGGGGGGGGGGGGGGGGGGGGGGGGGGGGGGGGGGGGGGGGGGGGGGGGGGGGGGGGGGGGGGGGGGGGGGGGGGGGGGGGGGGGGGGGGGGGGGGGGGGGGGGGGGGGGGGGGGGGGGGGGGGGGGGGGGGGGGGGGGGGGGGGGGGGGGGGGGGGGGGGGGGGGGGGGGGGGGGGGGGGGGGGGGGGGGGGGGGGGGGGGGGGGGGGGGGGGGGGGGGGGGGGGGGGGGGGGGGGGGGGGGGGGGGGGGGGGGGGGGGGGGGGGGGGGGGGGGGGGGGGGGGGGGGGGGGGGGGGGGGGGGGGGGGGGGGGGGGGGGGGGGGGGGGGGGGGGGGGGGGGGGGGGGGGGGGGGGGGGGGGGGGGGGGGGGGGGGGGGGGGGGGGGGGGGGGGGGGGGGGGGGGGGGGGGGGGGGGGGGGGGGGGGGGGGGGGGGGGGGGGGGGGGGGGGGGGGGGGGGGGGGGGGGGGGGGGGGGGGGGGGGGGGGGGGGGGGGGGGGGGGGGGGGGGGGGGGGGGGGGGGGGGGGGGGGGGGGGGGGGATCCGGCTGTTCGTGGAAATGAATTAGCAGCAGTGGCTTAAGCATACTGGTTATCGGAGTGTCAGCCATGACGGAAATATTATTCGGAGATATGATATTTAGTCGGTTGACCTTGAGTCACCTGTCCGGACTTATCCGTGCAACCACATTTGCCGGTATGGGACGGCCTTCACTTGGTCTGATCGCATGATCTTTCACCGGTACCGCCCGACAGGTAAGGTTATGCGTGCGCGCTACCCTGGCCCGGTAGGCGGCGATAACCTTGTGGGCCCAGTTGAGTTGTTTGGATCCAGGTCCCCGTTTGGGACAGTAATCCCCGTTTGGGATTACCTAGTTTGGCCACGACGCTGGCAGGTGTCACGAGGTGACAAGGGGACACCCAAGGCTTGACTCCGAGGGAGTGCGATTGCCGGTGGTACGATGAGAGAGTCACGGGTCAGGCGGGTTTCATTGGAGCAATGCTGGTCCACCCGAATGGGATCACGAGGTCAGTGCTCGATAGTGTGGGTAAAGTGCGCAACCTCTGCAGAGTGTAAAATCTATTTGAATAGCCGTGTCCACGGTAATGGACAGTCTGTCCAGACCTCACTAGGTGCTCAACCATAGTAGTGATAATGATGGAAGAACTCATCGTAAGATTGGAAGTACTTGATGGATCGTGAGTATTCTGAGGGTTGTAAGACAACCCAGAAGAGAGTAAGTTTGTCAGACTTGTGGTACAGATGGTACCAGGTATATAATATGTTAGCCATGGGATGGCTATGAGTTGAGTGGTCGAATGACCCCATGATTGGACTTGGTATAGGTTCGGATTGGATCCTGAGATTATTTGGAGTATGGATTTAATATGCTTTACCTTATTGCAGTTATTTCAGTAGCTACTTTGCTGGATAGTCATGCTGGTTAATTTTGGATTGCTATGATGTTGTCCTGCTTTAATGCTGATGTGTGCTGTGAGCTTGCGAGTACATTCAAAGTACTCACCTGGTGTGTCATGCCAGTTTGCAGGTCATGCCATGATTGCTTGATTGTCGAGGATCCTGAGTTTGCGATCTAGCACACGCGTTCTAGCCAGAGTCCCTGCAGAGTGGATTCCATCACCATCGTCCCTGTTCCGCTGCCGAGAGGGTTAGTCCGCTGTTAGCATAGAGCTACCCCGGGCAGGCGTAGTGTCGCCGTGCCAATGTAATCCTTGTACCCTTTGTAACCTTATCCATTGAAATAAAGAGCTGATTGTTCTATGCCAACAGTGCCGTCTTCCAGAAGACTTGTCCTTGGGCTGGAATACGGGGCGTTTCGGTTTACTCTGAGCCGGGGTGCCACACCACCCAAGACGAGCGGCAGGAATCTACACCGATGGCCCGTCGATCCCGTCCCAGAAGACGAGCTCGAGGTGGATCGAGCCCCGGAAGAACAGAACGCCGACGAGACATAGCCTCCAACAGCATGCCCAGTATCAATAGGATTGGTGCAGGTGGATCAAAACTATACACAGCGCAACGAGGTGGAATAGGTAGAGCGAGAAAATATTCTTCAAGTAGGCTTGGTTCTGGGACAGCAAGGGGACTTGCCCATCAGCTCAAGGATGGGTTAGAATGTGTACCCATCTCGCGCTGAGTGATGGTGTCCTAGACTAGGGGGTACTCATCATGTCGACTCCCCACTAGTAGAAAACAGGGCATCAGTCCCAGTTCCAGAGGGCCTTTTGTAACACCCTGGGTTTTGCCCATTTTCTTTTTCTTTTGAATTTCGTCTGGATTTGCTTTTCTGTGACTTAGTGGTCTTGAAACCCAGAGGGATCACCCTTGAATCTTCTTCCTGAGTGGCTTGCCAACCCCAAAACCATCCCAGACCTTGTCATTTCCATCTTGGACCAACCCCCAATATTCTTTTCCTCGGGAATGTTCCTTTTTCTATTAAAGGAATAACCCTGTTTGTCCTGGGTTGTGAAGTAACCCCATATTTCCATCATTCCCAAAATTCCCAAATAATTCTCATAAATTTTTTGGGTCTGATCTTCCACAAATATGTCCAACCTTTCCTTGCCATGTTCAAAAATATTTCACAAATATTCCTTCTCTGATTCAGCCCCAGCTGGCAGTTTGTGAAGCAAGTACCCTTTATATTTGCTTACTTGATCTCAAACTTTTTGGGCATTCTTTCCTATCCATATCATTGCCACATGCCAAAATTCAACTTCATTTGGATATTAAATCTCCCTTGGCTAATTTCCAAAGTTTCTGGTCAACTGGATTCTTTGTGAAGCAAGTGCTGTCTAGGAGTATTCAAATGAGTTGAAATTTTCCAAGCATCTCCATATACTCAAATCATGACTCTCCACCAAGTTTCAACCCTATCCAATCAACTATATGACCACATCATTAAATCTTGGTTTCTAGTCAGATTTTCACATTGTGAAGCAACTATATTTTATATTGCTCCATAATTGCTGAAAATTTACCAGAGCGTTCTTCTGCCCATATAACCAATCTCCACAAAATTTGGGCTCATTTTATCTTCCCAATAAGTCCCTAGAATTTTTCTAAGATTCTGGTCAGAGAGGATAGCTGTGAAGGAAGTACCATTTTGGCTTATCCAAATGGCATGAAATCTTTATGGCACTCTCATGTGACCAAATCATTATCCTATGCCAAATTTCAGCCCAAGTTACTACTCTATGTGAGTGGCAGATCATGATCTAGCTTCTGGGCCAGATTGCTCAGTTGCAAAGCAACTATATTAAATCTTGGTCATTTTCTTCTCAAATTTCACAGGATTGTAGTCCTTCCTACCCTAAACCCCCCAGACATCTTATATTGTTCATATCAACATCTTGTGGATCACAGTGGGGTGGTGAAGTTTGCTACAGCAAACTTCCAGTGACCACTCCCATCTACCCACAGTTCTTTTCATCGACCCATCACCTCCCTGAGACTGTGATTTGGAAGGACTACTCACTGGACACGGTTCGGCATCTATCAGGGCGTGGAAATGCCGTGGCCACGCGGTGACCACACGGCTGGCATGCCAGCTAGCGCGCTCTTGCAATGGAACCCTTCGGCCTCGTCGCGTTCCTCCTCTCCCTCGCCATCTAATCATGTCCAGAGGCTTCGCCTCATCGTCGCCCTCGCTCTAGTCCCATCTTTCCCTCCGGATTCCTCCTCGCCGCGTCGCGACGAGCTTCGCCGCATTCGGCCTGTGGCCGTCGTCGTCGTTTCCTTCTATCCTCTCCTCCCCGAGCTCTCCCGAAGCCCAGCTGGCCTCCCCCGCTTCTCCTTGAAGCTTCCCGGCACCGTATACAGCCGGCCACATCGCCTTGTCGCTCCAGTGCAATGATAGGAATGCCACGGCGGCCGTCCTGATCGCCTCGGGCCCCGGCTATAAATAGGCCGCCCGAGCCCCTCCCGAGCTTATCAGCGCTCTCACCACCCATCACTACCCATTCCGAGCCTCTTCCCCAAGCCCCGAGCCTCCCCTCGACTACCGCAGCCGCCATGGCCGCTGCCTCTGGCCACTCAAATTCGAGGAGGCCGAGCCCTCTCTCCCCGTTCTGACCTCACCGGTGTCTTCTCCGAGCTCCAGTGACCCTCCCCACCCCCTCGTTCCAACGCCGGAGTCGCCGTGTCCACATGCCGCCGGAGCAACCGCCGCCTGCCCTCTGCCTCCGCGTGCCGTCACGACCCCGGCCACTTCCCGCTGCCCTGGTGGACCTCCTCGACGCGCGGCTCCGCGGTGAACACTCCGGTGGCCTCAGTTTCGCCGGAGAAGCCTTGTGCCACCGGGAACCTTCGCCGGCCGCCCTCCTCTATTTCGCCACGGGCGTCGATGCCATCAACGTTCCAGCCCTCCCCGGCGAGCGTGCCGCGGCTGGTTGGGTGCGGCACACCGCCCTGGTTCCGCCGGTGGCCTCGCCTCAGCTGGAGGTGGCCGGAACCAGCCGACGCCGGTGAGCGCGCGCCCCTCCTCTGCATCGGGCGAGCGGGAGGTTGGGGAAGAAGACGCCCAGCCGTGGACCCCAGCGGCCCCACTTGTTATCCAGAGGAGCCCCGGGCCCGCGCAGTTTCAAGTGGAGACGTATTCTGGAGAATACGTTTTCATATTTGGAAAGCGTATTTTCGTAGTACTTTGGTCCAGAATACGTTTTCCATAAGCGAAGGCGTATTTTCCTGAAGCCCGTTTTCTATTTTCAGCCATCAGGGACCTATTTGCAGAGTTATTTTTATAGATTGGTCCCTAAACTTCGTCGGGCTATATCTTTCTATCCGTAACTCCAAACGAGGTGATTCCAAAGCCTACTTCTTCGTCTTCTCAATCCCGTCATGTTGGTACCATTTTCATACTGTTTTGACATAGTGAAAATGACCATTTTGCCCTTGCCCCTAATCAGACCCCTTCGAGAGAGAAACTTTTCCGGCGATTCCTTCCGCGATCTTTCTGCACTCCTCCCCAGTGTATTCTTCATCCCCAGGCAAGCCACAACTCTCATCTGCATCATCGCATTGCAATGTCATAATTTAACTATTTACTTTATCAGCAAGTATGGGTATCTGTGAAATGAATTGGATTATGCAATGCTTGAGTTAATCCTCGGATAGGTGACTATCATGTTGATTACCGAATTATTAATGACTAGTAGTTTACCCACTCGTTGATGCTATGATGTTGAGATCACTGTCTATGATTATTTTGGATTGCTAGTTGGTTAATGTTTTGACTTGGATTACTATGATATCGGAAGGTCAGCTATGACGGAAATATTATTCGGAGATGTGATATTTAGTCAGTAGACCTTGAATCACCTGTCCGGACTTATCCATGCAATCACATTTGCCGGTATGGGACGGCCTTGACTTGGTCTGATCACGTGTTCTTTCACCGGTATCGCCCGACAGGGAAGGTTATGCGTGCGCGCTACCCTGGCCCGATAGGCGGCGATAACCTTGTGAGCCCAGTTGAGTTATTTGGATCCAGGTCCCCATTTGGGACAGTTTAGTTTGGCCACGATGGTGGCAGGTGTCACGAGGTGACACAGGGGCCACCTAGGGCAGGACACCGGGGGAGAATGAATGCCGGTGGTACGGTGGGAGAGTCATGGGTCAGGCAGGTTTCGTTGGAGCAACGCTGGTCCACCCGAATGGGATCACGAGGTCAAGTGCTCCATGGTGTGGGTAAAGTGCGCAACCTCTACAGAGTGTAAAATCTATTCGAATAGCCGCGTCCACGGTATTGGACAATCCGACCAGACCTCACTAGGTTGTCAACCATAGTAGTGATTATGATAAAAGAACTCATCGTAAGATCAGAAGTACTCGGTGGATCATGAGTATTCTGAGGGTTGCGAGACAACCCGAAAGAGAGTAAGTTGGTTAGACTTGTCGTGCAGACAGTATCAGGTATATGATATGTTAGCCATGGGATGGCTATGAGATGAGTGGTCGGATGACCACATGACTGGGATTGGACTTGGCATAGGTTCGGATTGGATCCTGAGATTATTCGGAGTACAAGTTAAATATGCTTTACCCTACTGCATTTACTTCAGTAGTTATCTTGCTGGATAACCCCGCTTGTTAATCTTGACTGCTATGATGTTGTCTTGCCTTAATGCTGATGTTTGCTGTGAGCTTGCGAGTACATTCAAAGTACTCACCTGGCATGTCTTGCTAGTTTGCAGGTCATGCCGTGATTGCTTGCTTGTCGAGGATCCTGAGTTTGCGGGCTAGGATACGCATTCTAGCCAGAGTCCCTGCGGAGTGGAGTCCAACACCATCGTCACTGTTCCGCTACCGAGAGGGTTACTTCACTGTTAGCATAGAGCTACCCCGGGCAGGCGTAGTGTCGCCGTGCCGATGTAATCCATATACCCTTTGTAACCATATCCATTGTAATAAAGAGCTGATTTCTTCTATGCCAACAGTGCCGTATTCCAGAGGACTTGTCCCTGGGCTGGAATACGGGGCGTTCCAGTTTACTCTGAGCCGGGGTGCCACAAGCGTTGGTATCAGAGCAGGTCTGGCTATAGGATGCGCGGTCTAGACGCGAGCGTTTGTAACCGATAGTATAGGATCCAGTTGGTTTGCTGCACTTGTTTGTTGCATTTGTTTGTGCATAGCATGCATATAGACTAGACATTTTATCACTAACGATGGATCTGGTGAGTGTAGGTGGCATCGGTTTCGATTCCCTATCTGCGCTCTCCAGTTTGCATATTTGTTCCTTGGTGTGGTGTCATCTCCGTCCCAGCGGAGTGATGCCAGGATGCTTAGGGGTGTCGATCACTAGCAAGATTGATGCACCGGTACCACACCAATATATTCTCTTCAGCCACCCCTATCGTTTCGGTGATAGACAAGTTCTATCCTGGATCATGCCATTCCTCTAGCCGTTTCAGCAACCCTTACTGATTCTTGTTATCAGAAAAGGGCAATGCCTGCAAGCCTTTCTCTCCACCACTAACTCATTCGGCCACCTATTCTTTGGGCGTGTACGGTTTTCTTCCGTACGCTTGATGATGATGTGGTCATAACTTCGTGCTTCGACCCCGATCACCAAGTCCATCCTCGCCACCGGTTCCATCCGTGTTAAGCTCGTATTTGGTGTAGCCTTGTTTACACCAACTTTCTTCCACATATTGATTCACTTTCGTGCACATCGCCATAGCATGTTAGACCTAATACCGGAGTTCTTGAGGGATTTGTGTGCTTAAGTAGGAATGCATATTATTGCTGTGAATAGCTGTAGAATGTGATATTGCTTGTGTGTGTGATCTTGCTGCTTTGTGTGCTTTTGTTTAGTCGTTTCTTTTGTTTTTCTTTGGGCCCTTGGTGTTACCTTATTTTCCCCTTATGGAAGTTGCTCACCGACCCTGAACCCAAAGAGTCAGTGAAGAGACAGTCATTTGGAAGCTCAGCTCAGCAATATGAAATTTTCAGCAGATGGTGCTATATTGGGAATATCGGGCCTGAATATAAATGATATCCTGACTGGATTGATTATCAGCATCAAGTATACATCAGTGCAACTTTCACAGCAGTAATCATCGCATCAGCAAGAAGGCAAACCGTGTATATAATCCACAGTGCATTCCGTGCCAAAGGTATGATTCATATACAAGGTTTGAGTCTGCTATGAGTATGATTTGAAACCTGCTATATTTCGGAATCAAGCCAGAGTGTGCTATGAACTTAGTGTTTAGCAAGAAGGATAGCCGAATACCCTGCTGCCTACAACAAGTAACCGACAACAGTAATATCAAGGTATATATATACATATCTGCACTCAGTCCGCATATGACCTAAAGAAATTTTTGATGTAAGCAACCCAGTCTTTCCCTGCAAGCTACCTGAGAAGCGTACGACGCAGGATTCCTGTGTCTTCCTCGATACGACACATGGATATCTTCCGATGCAGGGTCAGATCCGGAACAGTTGGTCCGAAGGCAAAAATCAGTCAGGACACAAGCTTGCCTCAGAAATCAAGTGGCCAGCTACACATGTTTCCATAGATATGGTGGACATGCTGCCAAGGTCATATGGGTTACTCATACAATGATGCCAGCGGGTGAGGATCCGACTACTGCATGAGCTATGTAAGAAGAAGAGAAAGACAAATATACACTTCAGTGTGATGACCAACAACCTATGGAGCAAGCTGACCATCTGGTATATGCCCTATAGCATTGCTCTGTGTTATTCCGGTATGTTCAAATTATTATGCTCATACCTGTATACAAAATAGTGAGCTGTATGGGACGCGGATGAACCCTTGCCCGTCTTTCTTTGGTGACGGCACCACGCCTGTGTTCTGAGCTATTTTCGGCCGTCCGGGGTGGATGCCGATTTTTATTTCTCTTGTCAACAACTGGCCCGTGTTCTAAGCTGCTTTTCGGCCGTCTCGGGCAGCTGTTGAATTTCTCTTCGTAGCAATGACCCTATGCTCTGAGCTGTTTTTCGGCCATCTTAGGGAGTTGCTACTTTCTTATTATCGACACCGTCTCATGCTCTGAGTTGCTTTTCAGCCGTCTTGAGTCGGGGTTGAGTTATTCCAGTAATGTTCCAGATCTGAGTTGTAAAGACCGTTCTGGTGGCTACTGGTTTATTTGCCGGTTTTATTCAAGGGTTCAGATGGTCGTTACCCTACAGCAACAACTTGTAAAGTAATATGCCTGCTGGAATATTGCACCTGACAACACCCAAGGTCACCTGAAGAATCAAGAGCACATTAAGCCAAGTTCTTTCAGCTAAGGATCCTGGCAAAGAGAACCATAATAAAGGAAAAGCAAGGTTGTCCATACAGGTATGATAATGGTACAAATACTCTGGACAGTCTGGCTCGGTACCAGTCACCATGGGTACACACCCACGGGGTCTATTCCGTTTGCAAGGACCCCATATCGAGACAACTCGCCCAGCCAACCAGGTATGCTCAGAATTGTCAGAAGAGGGCAACCAAGCTGGTCAGGTCAGCCGAAGGATTAACTCAGCAGTTCAAATTCAGCAACCATGTTAAAGTATTACACGACCTACCATCCATATGGAGATGCCGATAGACTGAGTAATCAGAAAGGTGAACAGCAATCTTGAAGCATGTATCCTCACAGATGGGAACCAGATAAAGACTAACCTGCCGTGAAAAAGATTCTGCTGCCAGGACCACTGTCAGTCAAGTCCATGGATAATATCACAATAAGACCGCACGCCTTTATGCTGGTCACGCCAGGTGACAGTCAAATATTTAGTAGGAGTCTTTATACCCAAGATAGTGAAGATACCCAAGATGACTCAACAATCCGTGCGAGAAGTCAGATTCCACCAGGAGAACGGTATGATTCATAGTACTGTTTTGAACCTGGAGGACACACATCCATTTGAAGTCACCCAAGGCAATGAGTAAAAGATTTCGTGTTCACCCAGAGAATCTGTTCACAACTCAGTAAACGGTCGTTCGTACTGGACCCCATCACGACACGTCCATGAGGAACTACCATCAGACTTATGAACAGGGCACATAGTTGGTCAAGGTAACTTATTGCCCCAGACAGGATAGTTGACATAAAAGAATTGAAGTCGGAGTAACATATGAGGTAAGATTTGCCTGAAAAAGGGTCCAGTAAAGCAAACCACCCCGAAGCAAGGCAGTCAGTCATATGAAACTCAGTGGGAGCACTATACAAAGGTAAAAAGGAAACCCGAGTTGGAAACGGTTTCCTCAAGTGGAAATATTCATGTTTGATCCCTGAGCAACCAAATCTCGAGGACGAGATTTCTTTAAGGGGGGTAGGTTTGTAACACCCTGGGTTTTGCCCTTTTTCTTTTTCTTTTGAATTTGGTCCGGATTTGCTTTTCTGTGACTTAGTGGTCTTGAAACCCAGAGGGATCACCCTTGAATCTTCTTCCCGAGTGGCTTGCCAACCCCAAAACCATCCCAGACCTTGTCATTTCCATCTTAGACCAACCCCCAATATTCTTTTCCTTGGGAATGCTCCTTTTTCTATTAAAGGAATAACCCTGTTTGTCCTGGGTTGTGAAGTAACCCACATTTCCATCATTCCCAAAATTCCCAAATAATTCTCATAAATTGTTTGGGTCAGATCTTCCACAAATATGTCCAACCTTTCCTTGCCATGTTCAAAAATATTTCACAAATATTCCTTCTCTGATTCTGCCCAAGCTGGCAGTTTGTGAAGCAAGTACCCTTTATATTTGCTTACTTGATCTCAAACTTTTTGGGCATTCTTTCCTATCCATATCATTGCCACATGCCAAAATTCAACTTCATTTGGATATTAAATCTGCCTTGGGTAATTTCCAAATTTTCTGGTCAACTGGAATCTTTGTGAAGCAAGTGTTGTCTAGGTGTATTCAAATGAGTTGAAATTTTGCAAGCCTCTACATATTCTCAAATCATGACTCTCCACCAAGTTTCAACCCTATCCAATCATCTATATGACCACAGAATTAAATCTTGGTTTCTGGTCAGATTTTCACATTGTGAAGCAACTATATTTTATATTGCTCCATAATTGCTGAAAATTTACCAGAGCATTCTTCTACCCATATAACCAATCTCCACAAAATTTGGGCTCATTTTATCTTCCCAATAAGTCCCTAGAATTTTTCTAAGATTCTGGTAAGAGAGGATAGCTGTGAAGAAAGTACCATTTTGGCTTGTCCAAATGGCATGAAATTTTTATGGCGCTCTCATGTGACCAAATCATTATCCTATGCCAAATTTCACCCCAAGTTGCTATTCTATGTGAGTGGCACATCAAGATCTAGCTTCTGGACCAGATTGGTCAGTTGCAAAGCAACTATATTAAATCTTGGTCATTTTCTTCTCAAATTTCACAGGATTGTAGTCCTTCCTACCCTAAACCCCCCAGACATCTTATATTGTTCATATCAACATCCTGTGGATCACAGTGGGGTGGTCAAGTTTGCTACAGCAAACTTCCAGTGACCACTTCCATCTACCCACAGTTCTTTTCATCGATCCATCACCTCCCTGAGACTGTGCTTTGGAAGGACTACTCACTGGACACGGTTTGGCATGTATCAGGGCGTGGAAAATGCCGTGGACATGCGGCTGGCATGCCAGCCAGCGTGCTCTGGCGATGGAACCCTTCAGCCTCGTCGCGTTCCTCCTCTCCCTCGCCATCTAATCATGTCCAGAGGCTTCGCCTCATCGTCGCCCTCGCTCTAGTCCCATCTCCCCCACCGGATTCCTCGTCGACGCGCTGCGATGAGCTCCACCGCCAATCGGCTCATGACCATCATCATCATTTCCTTCTGGCCTCTCCTTCCCGAGCTCTCCCGAAGCCTAGCTCACCTCCCCCGCTCCTCCTTGAAGCTTCTCGGTGCCGTATACAGCCGGCCACGTTGCCTTGTCGCTCCAGTGCAACGCTAGGAATGCCACGGCGGCCATCCTGATCGCCTCGGCCGCCTCGGCTATAAATAGGCCGCCCGAGCCCCTCCCGAGCTCATCAGCGCTCTCACCACCCATCACTACCCATTCCGAGCCTCTTCCCCAAGCCCCCGAGCCTCCCCTCAACTACCACAGCCGCCATGGCCGCCTCTAGCCGCTCAAATTCAAGGAGGCCGAGCCCTCTCTCCCCGTTCTGACCTCATCGGTGTCTTCTCCGAGCTCCAGTGACCCTCCCCACCCCCTCGTTCCAACTCTAGAGTCGCCGTGTCCACATGCCGCCAGAGCAACCGCCGCCTGCCCTCTGCCTCCGTGTGCCGTTGCGACCCCGGCCACTTTCCCGCTGCCCTGGTGGGCCTCGACGCGTGGCTCCGCGGTGAACACTCCGGTGGCCTCAGTTTCGCCGGAGAAGCCTTGTGACGCCGGGAACCTTCGCCGGCCGCCATCCTCTGTTCCGCCACGGGCGTCGATGCCGTCGCCGTTCCAGCCCTCCCCGGCAAGCGTGCCGCGGCTAGTTGGGTGCGGCACACCGCCCTGGTTCCGCCGGTAGCCTCGCCTCGGCTGGAGGTGGCCGGAACCGGCCGGGCCGGCGCTGGCGAGCGCGCGCCCCTCCTCTGCATCGGGCGAGCGGGAGGTTGGGGAAGAAGACGCCCAGCCGTGGACCCTAGCGGCCCCACTTGTCATCTAGAGGAGCCCCGGGCCCGCGCAGATTCAAGTGGAGACGTATTCTGGAGAATACGTTTTCATATTTGGAAAGCGTATTTTCATAGTGCTTTGGTCCAGAATACGTTTTCCATAAGCGAAGACATATTTTCCTGAAGCCCGTTTTCTGTTTTCAGCCATCAGGGACCTGTTTGCAGAGTTATTTTTACAGATTGGTCCCTAAACTTCGTTGGGCTATATCTTTCTATCCGTAACTCCAAACGAGGTGATTCCAAAGCCTACTTCTTCGTCTTCTCGATCCCGTCATGTTGGTACCATTTTCATACTGTTTTGACACAGTGAAAATGACCATTTTTCCCTTTCCCTTAATCAGCCCCCTTAGAGAAAGAAACTTTTCCGGCGATTCCTTCCGCGATCTTTCTGCACTCCTCCCCAGTGTATTCTTCATCCCCAGGCAAGCCACAACTCTCATCTGCATCATCGCATTGCAATGTCATAATTTAACTATTTACTTTATCAGCAAGTATGGGTATCTATGAAATGAATTGGATTATGCAATGCTTGAGTTAATCCTCGGATAGGTGACTACCATGTTGATTACCTGATTATTAATGACTAGTAGTTTACCCACTCGTTGATGCTATGATGTTGAGATCACTGTATATGATTATTTTGGATTGCTAGTTGGTTAATGTTTTGACTTGGATTACTATGATATTGGAAGGTCAGCTATGACGGAAATATTATTCGGAGATGTGATATTTAGTCGGTTGACCTTGAGTCACCTGTCCGGACTTATCCGTGCAACCACATTTGCCGGTATGGGACGGCCTTGACTTGGTCTGATCGCATGCTCTTTCACCGGTATCGCCCGACAGGGAAGTTTATGCGTGCGCGCTACCCTGGCCCAGTAGGCGGCGATAACCTTGTGAGCCCAGTTGAGTTATTTGGATCCAGGTCCCCATTTGGGATAGTTTAGTTTGGCCACGACGGTGGCAGATTTCACGAGGTGACACAGGGGCCACCCAGGGCAGGACTCCGGGGGAGAATGAATGCCGGTGGTACGGTGGGAGAGTCACGGGTCAGGCAGGTTTCGTTGGAGCAACGCTGGTCCACCCGAATGGGATCACGAGGTCAGGTGCTCCATGGTGTGGGTAAAGTGCGCAACCTCTGCAGTGTGTAAAATCTATTCGAATAGCCATGTCCACGGTATTGGACAGTCCGACCAGACCTCACTAGGTGGTCAACCATAGTAGTGATTATGATAAAAGAACTCATCGTAAGATCAGAAGTATTCGGTGGATCGTGAGTATTCTGAGGGTTGTGAGACAACCCGAAAGAGAGTAAGTTGGTCAGACTTGTCGTGCAGACAGTATCAGGTATATGATATGTTAGCCATGGGATGGCTATGAGATTAGTGGTCGGATGACCACATGACTGGGATTGGACTTGGCACAGGTTCGGATTGGATCCTGAGATTATTTGGAGTACAAGTTAAATATGCTTTACCCTACTGCATTTACTTCTGTAGTTATCTTGCTGGATAACCCTGCTTGTTAATCTTAACTGCTATGATGTTGTCTTGCCTTAATGCTGATGTTTGCTGTGAGCTTGCGAGTACATTCAAAGTACTCACCAGACGTGTCATGCCAGTTTGCAGGTCATGTCGTGATTGCTTGCTTGTCGAGGATCCTGAGTTTGCGAGCTAGGATACGCATTCTAGCCAGAGTCCCTGCGGAGTGGAGTCCAACACCGTCGTCACTGTTCCGCTGCCGAGAGAGTTACTCCGTTGTTAGCATAGAGCTACCCCGGGCAGGCGTAGTGTCGCCGTGCCGATGTAATCCATATACCCTTTGTAACCATATCCATTGTAATAAAGAGCTGATTTGTTCTATGCCAACAGTGTCGTATTCCAGAGGACTTGTCGCTAGGCTAGAATACGGGGCGTTCTGGTTTACTCTGAGCCAGGGTGCCACACCTTTAGTCCCGGTTCTGCAACCGGGACTGAACAATCGGGACTAAAGGCCCCCACTTTTAGTCCCGGTTGGGTTACGAACCGGGACTAAAGGAGCTCCACGTGGCCGCTCTGGGCGCCCAGGCAGGAGGACCTCTAGTCCCGGTTGGTAACACCAACCAGAACTAGAAGGCAGCCACGCGTCAGCACCTGCCAGGCGCTAGGTTTTTTGTTTTTTTAAAGGAGGGGTTTCGGGGTTTTGGAGGGTTTAGGGGTTTCATATTGTGTTTCCCCTTTTCTTTTTGTGTTTACCATTCAATTCTTTTACATTTAGAGTTTTCATTTTCATTTTATGCTTTTCATTCAACTCGACACTAGCTACTACATATAGCAATGAAGGAACCATTACACAACATCGTCATGATCAATATATAGAGACAAGTGACCTCTCTTTCTCCGTGCTTGGTCGAACAACAAGTTTTCATATATCTATTCGATGCTACTACATATAGTACACGTTCATGCATATATACAATATAACATCTCTTACGACCCCTAATATCTAATTACCAAAATTGCATTGCAAATCCCGATGGTATTCTCTGTTTGTAGGTATGACATGCTCAACAAAGAATCCCGCCAATTCTTCTTGAATTGCTCGTATGCGATCAGTTGGTAGGAGTTCATCCTGCTTTCGCCAGATCTAATTTAAAGAAGGGGGTCAATACATATGTATATATGCATGAAACTCAACACAATTGATGGAATAAAATAAAAATGTGAATATAGTTTACGTACTTCAAATTGTTCTTCAGATCTGGCCGGCTCAGAGGTCTTGCGGCGAATGAACTCGCAAATGTAGTATCCACATGAATTATTCCCGGGTGCCTGCCACAAGCACTTTACAAGAATAGAGTTCAATCAAAATGATAATCAAGCATGATAATGGTATTGAAACTTGAATCAATGAGAGATGAGCGGAACTAGCTAGTAGTAATTACTTTGGGGTGTGAAAATCGCAGCTCTTTTTTCCATTCACCCCTAACCTGGTTGGTGAACTTTTTCCAAACCCTGGCCGGCAAAGAAAATGATTACTTGATATCAGGAAATGAACGAAAGTTGCCGATATGGTGCGATAATAATTGAACTTACTTCTGGAGCTTTTGACTCATGTCCGCCCACTCCTTAGGATCTTTACGTCTCGAGTCCAAGACAATTACTAGTCCCGCGTCAAGCTGAATGGCTAGCAGAATATAGTGGAACCTGCGCACGCATAACTCATCAATTACACTTAACCTCGAGTAAGCGAAATAGAATGTACACAAGACAGTAACACTCACTGGAAGTTGTAAGGAAATAGTATTTTCCTTTTGTTTTGTTGTCCAAGTAACGCCTTTAGCAAGTTTTTCTCTGTATCATCGGGTTTTTTTTGTACCATATATTCATTTACGGTATTTGGGTTAATGAACCCAATGTCATAGATTTTTCCTCTGCATTCGAGGATCTTCAATCTGCATAATATAGTGTGAGGATAATTATACATGCAATGAACGAGCTGAACTAGAGACTTAATTACATAAAAAATACTTACAGACAATAGCAACTGACAATAGTTTTGTCGAGGGCGTCTTGATTGTATAACTGAAATAATTCTTCAAATTCAATGTACAATGCCTCGACTCGATTGAAGTAGTGCTCATCTTCAATTCCCACGTAGATACTGTCGGTCCCTTCCTTGCAGGCTTTCAAGTACCAGTCATGCAATCTTCGCATCATCGTTGATAGACACGGGAGCTACTCAGGTCTGACGAGAGGCTTCTCGTGCTCGTATCTAAAGGCTACCTCAGCCATTTTGAACTGTACCTCATCGCCTAAGTAATCACCAAGAGTGTAACCAGGATGAGCGGCCGCTACCCCTGGATCATTACCAATATCGGGAAACACCTTGAGCAGGGGGCACGACTGTTTTTCCTGTTCGTCGAGTTGGGGAATTGTTTTCCCACTTCTTGCAGCACTACTACTTCCCGACCTTTAAAATACAGCGGTCATAGTGTGATAGCGGCGGACGCGGTGGTGGTCGCTTAAGGGCATCTAGACAGCGCTTCGCTTTTACCGAATCTATTTTCTCCTTTGGATCTGGATGTTTCGGTGCAAGCTGGCGTTTCACATTGGCAGCCATGATCTTGTTGTTTTCCTCCTCAGTCATGTCGTATGGTAACTTGGCAGGAGCCTTCTTGACGCTTGGACCTCCTCTGGATTTCTTCGTTGTTGTACTGCTAGCCATCGGAGTGGCGGCGGGTCTCTTCCGCCTTTGCTGAGGTGGCAGAGGAGGGGAGTCTGCTGACGCGGTGGAGACAGCTGAGGCGGCAGAGGATTCTGCTGAGGGGCCTCCTCTGGCGGAGTCCGCTGAGGCGGCGGAGACAGCTGAGGCGGCAGAGTGTGCTGACGCGGCGGAGACGACTGAGGCAGCGGAGATAGAGCTGGATGCAACTTGTAAACTGCGTTGGATTTTTATCCCCGAAGAGGAGAGGATGATGCATCACAATAGATTAGGTATTTCCCTCAGTTAAGAAACCAAGGTTATCAATCCAGTAGGAGAACCAAGCAACACCACGTAAACAACACCTACACACAAAACACAAACCTTCGCACCCACGCAAACGAGAGGTTGTCAATCTCTCGGCGGTCAAGAAACGAGATTAAATGATATATGATAGATTGATAAATAAATAAAATATAAAAAAGTGCAGCATGTATTTTTGGTATTTTTGTATAAGTAAACGAGATAGATCTTATAATAAAAGTAGACCCGGGGGCCGTAGGATTCACTAGTGGCATCTCTCTCAAGAAAATAGCATACGGTGGGTAAACAAATTACTGTTGAGGAATTGATAGAAAAGCAAATAATTATGACGTTATCCAAGGCAATGATCATGATATAGGCATCACATCCAAATCAAGTAGACTGACTCCTGCCTGCATCTACTACTATTACTTCACACATCGACTGCTGTCCAGCATGCATCTAGTGTATTAAGTTGAAGAGAACAAAGTAATGCTTTAAGAACGATGACATGATGTAGTCAAGACAAAAGCATATAAGAATTCATCCCAACTTGTTATCCTTAATGGCAACAACACATGCGTATCAACTCCCCTTTTGTCACTAGGACTGACCACCGCAAGATCGAACCCATTACCGAGCACCTCTCCCCATTGCAAGAAGATCTAATCTAGTTGGCCAAACCAAACCAAAACTTCAGAGAAGAAATACAAGACTATACTAAATCATGCATAAAAGAGATCAACAAAGAACTCAAATAAAACAAGGATAGATCTCATCATAAACTCACAATTCATCGGATCCCAACAAACACACCGCACAAAGTCATTATATCGAATGGATCTCCATGAAGATCATGGAGACCATTGTATTGAGATACAAAGAGAGAGAGAGAGAGCCATCTAGCTACTACCTACGGACCCGTAGGTCTGTGGTGAACTACTCATGCATCATCGGAGAGGCGGCAAGGATGATGTAGAGCCCCTCCGTGATGAGTTCCCCCTCCAGCGAAGTACCGGAAAAGGCCTCCAGATGGGATCTGGCGAGAACAGAGGCTTGCAGCGGCGGAAAAAGTATTTCGTGGACTCCCTGTAGGGTTTTGGAATATTTGGGTATTTATAGAGGTGGAAGTAGGTCAAAACACCGTAGAGGGGGCCCACACAACAGTTGGGCGCCCCCCCGGGGCGCGCCTTGGTGTTGTGTGGAGTCCTCCAGAAGCTTCTCCCTTGACTCCCAAGTTTGCGTTGATCCTTATCTCCAGAAAAAAATCTCCAAAAAGTTTCGGGACAATTTGATCTTATCTGATATTGATTTTCTGTAAAACAAAAATAGGGCAGAAAACAGGAACTGGCACTTGGCACTAAGTTAATAGGTTAGTCCCGAAAAATGATATAAAAGTGTATAAAATGATAATAAAAACATCCAAGAATAATAATATCATAGCATGGAACAAGCAAAAGTAATAGATACGTTGGAGATGTATCAAGCATCCCCAAGCTTAACTCCTTCTCGTCCTCGAGTAGGAAAGTGATAAAACATATTTTTGATTGTGGAATGCTACCCAACATACTTCAAGTTATTTTCATAGCATTGACATGAGGACTTACATGATTCAAAGCAATAGTCTATATTTGACATGAAGACATAGATAATCAAGTGATGCTAACAAGCAACCATGCCTTTCAAAATATCAATGCTAAAGTAAATTATCCCTAGCCCATCATGCTCAATCATTGATCCATTCATGATGCACACTCGAATATCAATCATACTCCATGCACACACATGACCACATGACCCCCTAGTTGGTGCTTTTAAAGAGAAGGGGGGGGGGGGGGGGGGGGGGGGGGGGGGGGGGGGGGGGGGGGGGGGGGGGGGGGGGGGGGGGGGGGGGGGGGGGGGGGGGGGGGGGGGGGGGGGGGGGGGGGGGGGGGGGGGGGGGGGGGGGGGGGGGGGGGGGGGGGGGGGGGGGGGGGGGGGGGGGGGGGGGGGGGGGGGGGGGGGGGGGGGGGGGGGGGGGGGGGGGGGGGGGGGGGGGGGGGGGGGGGGGGGGGGGGGGGGGGGGGGGGGGGGGGGGGGGGGGGGGGGGGGGGGGGGGGGGGGGGGGGGGGGGGGGGGGGGGGGGGGGGGGGGGGGGGGGGGGGGGGGGGGGGGGGGGGGGGGGGGGGGGGGGGGGGGGGGGGGGGGGGGGGGGGGGGGGGGGGGGGGGGGGGGGGGGGGGGGGGGGGGGGGGGGGGGGGGGGGGGGGGGGGGGGGGGGGGGGGGGGGGGGGGGGGGGGGGGGGGGGGGGGGGGGGGGGGGGGGGGGGGGGGGGGGGGGGGGGGGGGGGGGGGGGGGGGGGGGGGGGGGGGGGGGGGGGGGGGGGGGGGGGGGGGGGGGGGGGGGGGGGGGGGGGGGGGGGGGGGGGGGGGGGGGGGGGGGGGGGGGGGGGGGGGGGGGGGGGGGGGGGGGGGGGGGGGGGGGGGGGGGGGGGGGGGGGGGGGGGGGGGGGGGGGGGGGGGGGGGGGGGGGGGGGGGGGGGGGGGGGGGGGGGGGGGGGGGGGGGGGGGGGGGGGGGGGGGGGGGGGGGGGGGGGGGGGGGGGGGGGGGGGGGGGGGGGGGGGGGGGGGGGGGGGGGGGGGGGGGGGGGGGGGGGGGGGGGGGGGGGGGGGGGGGGGGGGGGGGGGGGGGGGGGGGGGGGGGGGGGGGGGGGGGGGGGGGGGGGGGGGGGGGGGGGGGGGGGGGGGGGGGGGGGGGGGGGGGGGGGGGGGGGGGGGGGGGGGGGGGGGGGGGGGGGGGGGGGGGGGGGGGGGGGGGGGGGGGGGGGGGGGGAGATATAAGTGAAGCAAGAGAGTGAATTTCTTCAAAATTTTCTAGCATTCTCAAAAAGATATAAGTGAAGCAAGAGAACAAGTTTCTTCAAAACATATAGCATTATCAAAAAGATATAAGTGAAGCATGAGAACAAATTTCTTCAAAACATTCGCACCACCATGCTCAAAAAGATGTAAGTGAAGCACTAGAGCAACCGCCTAGCTTAACAAATTTAAGTGAAGCACAAGAAGCAATTCTTACAAATTGTGATGACATGAGGCCATCTCAAGCAAATGTGTTCAGAGGTGATGATTGTGAAAAACTAATAAGCAAAGACTCATATCATACAAGACGCTTCAAGCAAAACACATATCATGTGATGAATAAAAATATAGCCTCGAGTGCATTACCGATAGTCGTTAGAAGAAAAAGGGGATGCCTTCCGGGGCATCCCCAAGCTTAGACGCTTGAGTCTCCTTAGATATTACCTTGGGGTGCCTCGGGCATCCCCAAGCTTTGGCTTTTACATCTCTTCATTCCTTCATCCATCATCGTCACACCCAAAACTTGAAAACTTCAATCACACAAAACTCAGCAAAACCTTCGTGAGATCCGTTAGTATAACCAAGCAAATTACTACTATAAGTACTGTTGCAAACCCATTCAAATTTTATAATTGCATTATAGGTACTGTATTATAACTTTCCTATGGCTTGCACCCCCCGATACAATCCATAGATTCATCAAAATAAGCAAACAATGCAAAGAAAACATAATCTGTCAAAAACAGAATAGTCTGTAGCAATCTGACAAAAAGCCATACTACTGTAACTCCAAAAATTCTGAAAACTTAGGACTTCGTGGAAAATTTGTATATCAATCACATATAAAAAATTCAGACACATTCGACGCTCTGATGAATTTTAAAAATTCCTGGACTGGGCGTCAAAGTTTCTGTTTTTCACAGAATTGCATTCACAAGCATCCACATCATCCCAAAGGTCTTACTTGGCACAAACACTAATTAAAATATAAAAACCAACTCAAAACAGAAGCAAATAAAGGAAAATCAAAAGAACAAAAACAAAAACTGAAAAATAAAAATTTATTTTATTCGTTGTGTTGCCTCCCAACAAGCTCTGTCTTTATAGCCATTAAGATCGGCTTGAGATCTCAATGATGCTCACATGAAAGATAAAAATTAAAACGCAAAGAGAGCATCATAAAACATGTGACAAACACATTTAAGTCTAACAAACTTCCTATGCATAGGCATTTTATAAGAAAACAAATTATCAAGACAAGCAACATCTAGCATATGCATGGACAAAGAAAGAAACAAAAGCAATCTCAACATGACGAGAGGTAAATTACTCACATGAAGATTTCTATAACCATGTTTTCCTCTCTCATAATAAAAACATGTAGGATCATATTCAAATTCAACAATATAGCCATCACATAACATATTATCTATATGGTCCACATGCATTGCAAAGTTGACACTCTTCCAAAATAGTGGGATTATCATCAACTAAAGTCATGACCTCTCTAAACCCACTTTTATCAAAAAATTCATAAGATTGAAAACCCTCCAAATATGTGGGATTTTTTCTTATAAAGTTGACACTCTCCCAAACCCACTTTTAATAGTATTGCAAACAACATAATCATCATGAGGCTTAAATAAATTTTCAAGATCAAAAGAAGCATCACCCCAATCATGATCATTACAATGAGTAGTGGAGATAACAAAATCATCATCCCCAAGCTTGGGGTTTTGCATATCAATAGCATAATTGACATTAATAGAATTTATAGTAACACCATTGCAATCATGCTTTTCAACCAAGGAGCTATCATGAGTCACTTTATAAAGCAAGACTTCATAGAGATAATCAAGAGCACTCAAATCACTAGCAATTGGTTCATCATAACTTGGTCTTTTGAAAAGATTAGCAAGTGGATGAGGATCCATAACAATAGATTTTTAGCAAGAAAAGATGCAAGCAAATAGAAGGCACATGGCAACACAAACAAAGATACCAAACAAGAAAACGACAAAAGAGAAAGAAAATATTTTTGTAAAAAAAAATTAGAAGTGGGGGAGAGGAAAACGAGAGGCAAAAGGCAAATAAAGTAAACGCAAAGATAAGAGTTGAGAGCGTAGGTACTTGGTAATGTTGATGATGTCTCCCCGGCAACAGCGCCAGAAATTCTTCCTGCTACTTGTAAACTGTGTTGGATTTTTATCCCCGAAGAGGAGAGGATGATGCAGCACAGTAGAGTAAGTATTTCCCTCAGTTAAGAAACCAAGGTTATCAATCCAGTAGGAGAACCAAGCAACACCACGTAAACAGCACCTACACACAAAACACAAACCTTCGCACCCAACACAAACGAGAGGTTGTCAATCTCTCGGCGGTCAAGAAACGAGATTAAACGATATATGATAGATTGATAAATAAATAAAGGATAAAAAAGTGCAGCAAGTATTTTTGGTATTTTTGTATAAGTAAACGAGATAGATCTTATAATAAAATTAGACCCGGGGGCCGTAAGACTCACTAGTGGCATCTCTCTCAGGAAAATAGCATACGGTGGGTAAACAAATTACTGTTGAGCAATTGATAGAAAAGCAAATAATTATGACGCTATCCAAGGCAATGATCATGATATAGGCATCACATGGGGGGGGGGGGGGGGGGGGGGGGGGGGGGGGGGGGGGGGGGGGGGGGGGGGGGGGGGGGGGGGGGGGGGGGGGGGGGGGGGGGGGGGGGGGGGGGGGGGGG
The DNA here is from genome assembly GCA_036873465.1 of Thinopyrum obtusiflorum. NCBI lineage: Eukaryota > Viridiplantae > Streptophyta > Magnoliopsida > Poales > Poaceae > Thinopyrum > Thinopyrum obtusiflorum. The sequence continues at coordinate 85,277 of JAAAWM010012159.1, read as the reverse complement.
GGGGGGGGGGGGGGGGGGGGGGGGGGGGGGGGGGGGGGGGGGGGGGGGGGGGGGGGGGGGGGGGGGGGGGGGGGGGGGGGGGGGGGGGGGGGGGGGGGGGGGGGGGGGGGGGGGGGGGGGGGGGGGGGGGGGGGGGGGGGGGGGGGGGGGGGGGGGGGGGGGGGGGGGGGGGGGGGGGGGGGGGGGGGGGGGGGGGGGGGGGGGGGGGGGGGGGGGGGGGGGGGGGGGGGGGGGGGGGGGGGGGGGGGGGGGGGGGGGGGGGGGGGGGGGGGGGGGGGGGGGGGGGGGGGGGGGGGGGGGGGGGGGGGGGGGGGGGGGGGGGGGGGGGGGGGGGGGGGGGGGGGGGGGGGGGGGGGGGGGGGGGGGGGGGGGGGGGGGGGGGGGGGGGGGGGGGGGGGGGGGGGGGGGGGGGGGGGGGGGGGGGGGGGGGGGGGGGGGGGGGGGGGGGGGGGGGGGGGGGGGGGGGGGGGGGGGGGGGGGGGGGGGGGGGGGGGGGGGGGGGGGGGGGGGGGGGGGGGGGGGGGGGGGGGGGGGGGGGGGGGGGGGGGGGGGGGGGGGGGGGGGGGGGGGGGGGGGGGGGGGGGGGGGGGGGGGGGGGGGGGGGGGGGGGGGGGGGGGGGGGGGGGGGGGGGGGGGGGGGGGGGGGGGGGGGGGGGGGGGGGGGGGGGGGGGGGGGGGGGGGGGGGGGGGGGGGGGGGGGGGGGGGGGGGGGGGGGGGGGGGGGGGGGGGGGGGGGGGGGGGGGGGGGGGGGGGGGGGGGGGGGGGGGGGGGGGGGGGGGGGGGGGGGGGGGGGGGGGGGGGGGGGGGGGGGGGGGGGGGGGGGGGGGGGGGGGGGGGGGGGGGGGGGGGGGGGGGGGGGGGGGGGGGGGGGGGGGGGGGGGGGGGGGGGGGGGGGGGGGGGGGGGGGGGGGGGGGGGGGGGGGGGGGGGGGGGGGGGGGGGGGGGGGGGGGGGGGGGGGGGGGGGGGGGGGGGGGGGGGGGGGGGGGGGGGGGGGGGGGGGGGGGGGGGGGGGGGGGGGGGGGGGGGGGGGGGGGGGGGGGGGGGGGGGGGGGGGGGGGGGGGGGGGGGGGGGGGGGGGGGGGGGGGGGGGGGGGGGGGGGGGGGGGGGGGGGGGGGGGGGGGGGGGGGGGGGGGGGGGGGGGGGGGGGGGGGGGGGGGGGGGGGGGGGGGGGGGGGGGGGGGGGGGGGGGGGGGGGGGGGGGGGGGGGGGGGGGGGGGGGGGGGGGGGGGGGGGGGGGGGGGGGGGGGGGGGGGGGGGGGGGGGGGGGGGGGGGGGGGGGGGGGGGGGGGGGGGGGGGGGGGGGGGGGGGGGGGGGGGGGGGGGGGGGGGGGGGGGGGGGGGGGGGGGGGGGGGGGGGGGGGGGGGGGGGGGGGGGGGGGGGGGGGGGGGGGGGGGGGGGGGGGGGGGGGGGGGGGGGGGGGGGGGGGGGGGGGGGGGGGGGGGGGGGGGGGGGGGGGGGGGGGGGGGGGGGGGGGGGGGGGGGGGGGGGGGGGGGGGGGGGGGGGGGGGGGGGGGGGGGGGGGGGGGGGGGGGGGGGGGGGGGGGGGGGGGGGGGGGGGGGGGGGGGGGGGGGGGGGGGGGGGGGGGGGGGGGGGGGGGGGGGGGGGGGGGGGGGGGGGGGGGGGGGGGGGGGGGGGGGGGGGGGGGGGGGGGGGGGGGGGGGGGGGGGGGGGGGGGGGGGGGGGGGGGGGGGGGGGGGGGGGGGGGGGGGGGGGGGGGGGGGGGGGGGGGGGGGGGGGGGGGGGGGGGGGGGGGGGGGGGGGGGGGGGGGGGGGGGGGGGGGGGGGGGGGGGGGGGGGGGGGGGGGGGGGGGGGGGGGGGGGGGGGGGGGGGGGGGGGGGGGGGGGGGGGGGGGGGGGGGGGGGGGGGGGGGGGGGGGGGGGGGGGGGGGGGGGGGGGGGGGGGGGGGGGGGGGGGGGGGGGGGGGGGGGGGGGGGGGGGGGGGGGGGGGGGGGGGGGGGGGGGGGGGGGGGGGGGGGGGGGGGGGGGGGGGGGGGGGGGGGGGGGGGGGGGGGGGGGGGGGGGGGGGGGGGGGGGGGGGGGGGGGGGGGGGGGGGGGGGGGGGGGGGGGGGGGGGGGGGGGGGGGGGGGGGGGGGGGGGGGGGGGGGGGGGGGGGGGGGGGGGGGGGGGGGGGGGGGGGGGGGGGGGGGGGGGGGGGGGGGGGGGGGGGGGGGGGGGGGGGGGGGGGGGGGGGGGGGGGGGGGGGGGGGGGGGGGGGGGGGGGGGGGGGGGGGGGGGGGGGGGGGGGGGGGGGGGGGGGGGGGGGGGGGGGGGGGGGGGGGGGGGGGGGGGGGGGGGGGGGGGGGGGGGGGGGGGGGGGGGGGGGGGGGGGGGGGGGGGGGGGGGGGGGGGGGGGGGGGGGGGGGGGGGGGGGGGGGGGGGGGGGGGGGGGGGGGGGGGGGGGGGGGGGGGGGGGGGGGGGGGGGGGGGGGGGGGGGGGGGGGGGGGGGGGGGGGGGGGGGGGGGGGGGGGGGGGGGGGGGGGGGGGGGGGGGGGGGGGGGGGGGGGGGGGGGGGGGGGGGGGGGGGGGGGGGGGGGGGGGGGGGGGGGGGGGGGGGGGGGGGGGGGGGGGGGGGGGGGGGGGGGGGGGGGGGGGGGGGGGGGGGGGGGGGGGGGGGGGGGGGGGGGGGGGGGGGGGGGGGGGGGGGGGGGGGGGGGGGGGGGGGGGGGGGGGGGGGGGGGGGGGGGGGGGGGGGGGGGGGGGGGGGGGGGGGGGGGGGGGGGGGGGGGGGGGGGGGGGGGGAAGATCAATTATCCAATATAACTATGTTCGCGATATGAGGCATTGGACATTATCTAGAATCATATCTGATGAGTCGTCCTATCTTTCGGGAGAGGATACTTTGCATACCACCTCTCTCACGCCTGTCTGACGTGCAAATTAGGTTTTCATATGCCTCAAAATCAAAGTTATCGGGGTTATGTTTTAATGACCCCCCCCTCATGTCGAAGTTACGACGATATTTGTACATGATGAATACAAGATTTATACACAAGATGAATACAAAAGGAATACAAGATGAATACAAGATTTATACACAATATGAATACACAACTCAACAAATGAACCAACCATCATCCTATGAACAAAACTCAACATACAACAAATGGTCACCTTTTGTCAAACAGCGGAGGGACGATCAGGGACCAACTACATGGAGATGCAACACCACAACCTGTAATTCCACGGAGATGTAACACATGGCAAAACATGCTTACTGAACTAATTCAAATGAACCCAAGATCAATAGCAATCATCATGATCAACTTGACAAGTATTAACAGATTTTCAGACTTAGTGATATTTGCATAGTGGCAGAAAACAGATTCATGATGCAACCTTTGAGACAAGTAAAATATATGCTACAGCAGTTTTTCATGGAAACAAAGAGCATGGCAAGCATGTACTAATTACCCTCAACAAAACACCCTTACTGATCATGATCCAAAGATGCACAGATTTGTTGCAAACCTCAAGGCAAAATGGAAAATATTAATACTGCCAGTTTCAGACTTGGAGAAAAATAGCATGGCATGGCAGAAATGAATATATAGCAAGTTTACAAGCTTGTAGCACTCACTACAGGTCCTAACATGGCATGAACTAAAATCTACCAGCAAGATGACATCAAAATGCTCCTACTTCATGTTCAAAGATTGCCCAAAAGATGCTTGCATTAAAACATACAAAAATGACAAAATGAACTCTAATGCAAAAAAAATGTTCTTTGATTTGCAAAGGAGCTATATTCTCGCCAATTCTTTTGCACCCACAAAAATTGCTCCATCTATTTGATAGTACCCACAACCCATTCCACCAAAAACATTTGGTTCCATAGTTCAAATTTTTCAAATTTCATTCATTTCAAATTTGGACCAGATTCAAACTCCATGGTCAAAGCCCAATTTAAATTGCTCCAAAATTTCTGAAACTTTGCCAGACTCTTTTTTGTGCATCAACACCTCACTACAAAAATACTCAAAAATTCCTAAAATTCCTAGAGCCCTTGGGAATTTCATCATACACTTGATGTGCATTGTCAAAAAATTCAGAAAAATTTGTTCTTCAATTTGTTTTAGCAAGATCATCATCTAACATCCATCCATCTAACAACAGCAATGCAGTGGCGGCGGCAAGCAGAGCACGCAGTGGAGCAGTGGCAGCAGGGGAAGGGGGGAGAGCTCACTGGGGGTGGCACGCGATGGAGCTGGAGGGCTGGCGACGAGGGGAGCGGTCTCGGTGGCGGCGATGGCGAGGAGGTCCGGCGACGAGGAGTGGCTCAGGGGCAGCAATGCTCGGTGAGGTCCGGCCGGCGACGAGGAGCGAGCGGGCTCGGGGACGGCATCGGGGGCGGTGACGAGAAGCGGGCTCGGGGAGGCGACGGCGACGTCCGGCAGCCTGGCGGCGTCGAGGTGGTCTTCGGCGCCGTCGGGGGAGAGGGATATCGAAAACTGCAGATGGCTTTTGGAAAATTTCATAAGTGATGCTTATATACACAGAGTTTTAGTCCCGGTTGGTGGCTCCAACCAGGACTAAAGGCCCCCCTTTAGTCCCGGTCCGAGCCACCAACCGGCACTAAAGGTGAATTTCACCAGCCCAAAGGGCGGGAACCCAACCCTTTAGTCCCGGTTGGTGGCTCAGACCAGGACTAAGGGGGGTCCTTTAGTCCCGGTTGGAGCCACCCACCAGGACTAAAGGGTGGCACAGCCGTGGGGTGGTCAAAGTTTAGTCCCTCCTCGCCAAGCGAGAGGAGATCACACCGGTTTATATACGCGGCTGCGATCTCTCTCCCGAGCTCCTCTCTAAAGCAGGCAGTTAATTGCCTAACCTCTGCCCTGTTGGGCCTACTAGCCCCGCGGGCCTGCATCCTGGCCCATATGTAGTTGGGTTTCTAGTCGTATGCAGGCCGTGGTGTGTGCTAGTAGGTGGGTATTTTTTTATTTTTTATGCTATTTTTTTGCATATGTAAGTTTTTATTTTTTATGTTATTTTTTGCATATGTTATGTCAATTTTAAGATTCTTTCATAACCACTATAAAATATATGGCACATGTTATGTCTTTTTATTTTTTATGTTATGGCAATTTTAATTTTTTGCATATGTTATGTCTTTTTATTTTTTATGTTATTTTTTATGTTATGGCAATTTTAATTTTTTGCATATGTTATGTTTTTTTATTTTTTATGTTATTTTTGGCATATGTTATGTCAATTTTATTTTTTATGTTATGTTATTTTTTATGTACCTCATTTTTATATAATTTTAAGTTAATATTATTTTGATCATAACTAGAGTTCTATAAAAGCTTTTTAGTTGATTCTTTTTGCTATTGAAAGATATTATAGTTTTGTTTTAGTTGATCATAACTAGAATTTTATATAACTTAATAAATAATTATTCTAAAATCATGTTTCAAATGCCAAAATGCCCTAGCTAGCACTTATAAAGATTCCCTCCGGTTTGTCCGAAGTGGCACTTTCCAGCTATAAGTCCGGAAACTCACACTAGAGAGAAAGTGATGGCGGTGAAGCCGGTCACATCCCAGAGTGGGATCTTGGGGTATAAAACTATTTCTTCGCGTGTGTCCCTTGCTTATTGCGCCATAACCATGGATAATTTTCATCATTTAACAGGATGCTTGGGTCAGTCTTCACTCTGAAGGGAGAAATTTCATGAAACTTTTCATAATCTTCTGACATGTCTGTCTTATCCTCCACTCCCACGATGTTTCTTTTCCCTGAAAGAACTATGTGGCGCTTTGGCTCATCGTATGATGTATTCACTTCCGTATCTGTTCTTTTTCTCGGTTTGGTAGACATGTCCTTCACATAGAAAACATGCACCACATCATTGGCTAGGACGAATGGTTCGTCTGTGTACCCAAGATTGTTGAGATCCACTGTTGTCATTCCGTACTGCGGGTCTACCTGTACCCCGCCTCCTGACAGATTGACCCATTTGCACTGAAACAAAGGGAACTTAAATCACTTCCATAGTCAAGTTCCCATATGTCCTCTATGTAATCATAATATGTGTCCTTTGCGCTATTGGTGTATGCTGCATCAAAGCGGACACCACTGTTTTGGTTGGTGCTCTTTTTATCTTGGGCGATCGTGTAAAATGTATTCCCATTTATCTCGTACTATTGGAATGTCAATACAGTCAAAGATGGTGTCCTGGCCAAGAAGTACAGGTCATCTCCAATAGTGGTGTTACCCATGAGATATGTTTGCAACCAACCGCCGAAAGTCCCCATGTGTTCATGTGTAATCCAGTCGTCGGACTACTCCAGGTGTTTGGAGTGTAGAATATTCTTGTGTTCATTGATATACAGGGCCACCAAGGTAGAATTCTGTAGAACTGTGTAGTGTGCTTGCGCCCAAGAATGCCCGTCCCTACATATTATTGACTTCGGTCCTAGCGTGCCTTTTCCACCGAGTCCCCCCTCTTGCCGCGATTCAGGAACACCAATCAGCTTAAGGTCATGAATAAAGTCAACACAAAACTCAATGACCTTCTCTGTTTGATGGCCCGTGGAGATGCTTCCTTCTGGCCTAGCACGGTTACGAACATATTTCTTTAAGACTCCCATGAACCTCTCAAAAGGGAACATATTGTGTAGAAATACAGGACCCAGAATTGCAATCTCATGGACTAGGTGAACTAGGACGTGCGTCATAATATTGAAGAAGGATGGTGGGAACACCAACTCAAAACTGACAAGACATTGGACCAAATCATTCTGTAACCTTGGTAGGATTTCTGGATCGATTACCTTCTGAGAAATTGCATTGAGGAATGCACATAGCTTCACAATGGCTAATCGAACATTTTCTGGTAGAAGCCCCCTCAATGCAACCGGAAGCAGTTGCGTCATAATCTCGTGGCAGTCATGAGACTTTAGGTTCTGGAATTTTTTCTCTGCCATATTTATTATTCCCTTTATATTCGATGAGAAGCCAGACAGGACCTTGATACTGAGCAGGCATTCAAAAAATATTTCCTTTTCGACTTTGGTAAGAGCGTAGCTGGCAGGACCTTGATACTGCTTTGGATGCATGCCGTCATTTTCGTTCATACGTTGCTGGTCCTCCCGTGCCTCCGGTGTATCTTTTGTCTTCCATACACGCCCAAGAAGCCTAGCAGGTTCATGCAAAGATTCTTCGTCATGTGCATCACGTCGATTGCAGAGCAGACCTCTAGGACTTTCCAATAGGGTAGCTCCCAAAATATAGATTTCTTCTTCCACATGGGTGCGTGTCCGTCAGCGTCATTCGGAACAGATTGTCCGCTAGGACCCTTTCCAAAGATTACTTGTAAATCATTGACCATATCAAGTATATCATCACCAGTACGGAGGACAGGCTTCTTCCGGTGATCTGCCTCACCTTTGAAATGCTTGCCTTTCTTTCTTAAGGCATGCTTGGTCGGAAGAAATCAATGATGTCCCAGGTACACATTCTTCTTGCCTTTGTCCAAATATATACTTTCAGTCTCATCTAAACAGTGCGTGCATGCATTGTATCCCTTGTTAGTCTATCCTGAAAGGTTACTAAGAGCAGGCCAATCATTGATGGTTACAAACAGCAACGCTCGTAGGTCAAATTCCTGCTGTTTGTGCTTATCCCACACACGTACACCTTTTATATCCCACAACTGTAAAATTTCTTCAACTAATGGCCTTAGGTACACATCAATGTCGTTGCCGGGTTGCTTAGGGCTTTGGATGAGCACTGGCATCATAATGAACTTCCGCTTCATGCACAACCAAGGAGGAAGGTTATAGATACATAGAGTCACGGGCCAGGTTCTATAATTGCTGCTCTGCTCCCTAAATGGATTAATGCCATCTGCACTTAAACCAAACCATAAGTTCCTTGCGTCACCTGCAAAGTCCGGCTACTTTCTCTCTATTTTTCTCCACTGCGACCCATCAGCGGGTACTCTCAACTTCCCGTCTTTCTTACGGTCTTCTTTGTGCCATCGCAACAACTTGGCATGCTCTTTATTTTTGAACAAATGCTTCAACCGTGGTATTATAGGAGCATACCACATCACCTTGGCAGGAACCCTCTTCCTGGGGTGCTCGCCCTCAACATCACCAGGGTCATCTCGTCTGATCTTATACCGCAATGCACCACATACCGGGCATGCATTCAAATTCTCGTACTCCTCACCATGGTAGAGGATGCAGTCATTAGGGCATGCATGTATCTACTACACCTCCAATCCTAGTGGGCAGAGAACCTTTTTTGCTTCGTACGTACTGTCAGGCAATTCATTATCCTTTGGAAGCTTCTTCTTCATTATTTTTAGTAGCTTCCCAAATCCCTTGTCAGATACACCATTCTCTGCCTTCCATTACAGCAATTCCAGTGCGGTACCGAGCTTTGTGTTGCCATCTTCGCAATTTGTGTACAACTTTTTTTGTGATCCTCTAACATGCGATCGAACTTCAACTTCTCCCTTTCACTTTCACATCCTCCCTGTGCATCAACAATGACCTGGCGAAGATCATCATTGGGCACATCTGGTGCCTCTTGATCTTCAGCTTCCCCCTCTTCTTCAGCAGTATCACCGTATTCAGGGAACATAGCATAGTTGCCATCATCCTCTTCTTCTTTGTTGTCTTCCATCATAACCCCTCTTTCTCCATGCTTGGTCCAAACATTATAGTGTGGCATGAAACCCTTCTCAAGCAGGTGGAAGTGAAGGGTTTTCGAGGAAGAGTAATCCTTTGTATTCCCACAGACAGTACATGGACAATACATAAAACCATTCTGCTTGTTTGCCTCAGCCACTTCGAGAAAATTATGCAGGCCCGTAATGTACTCGGATGTGCGTCGGTCAGCGTACATCCATTGCCGGTTCATCTGCGTGCATTATATAATTAAGTGTATCAAAAACCATTACATAACATCATGAATAGAGAAATGACCAAATTAATACAAGTTCATCATCACATTAAAACCAAAGTACAGTAGTGATCAAATATTATAACTGAAAAAATAAATACATAAAGTTCACACATAGTTCTCATAGAACAACATACAGCTCTCTAGAGCATCTAATTAAAACATACATTGAAACTAACATACAACTATGTAAAACATTTAAATGCAACAACAAATGCGATCAAAATCGCAACTAAGGTAACAATTGATCCAACAGCATAATGATACCAAGCCTCATTATCAATGGCATATTTTCTAATCTTTTTAATCTTCAAGCGCATTGCATCCATCTGGATCTTGTATAGATCGACGACATCGACAACATGCAACTCCAATTTCATCTTTTCTTCTTCAATTCTTTTCAATTTTTCTTTTAAATAATTGTTTTCTTTTTCAACTAAATTTAACCTCTCGACAAGAGGGTCGGTTGGAATTTCCGGTTCACATACCTCCTAGATAAAAACATCCATGTCACGTTGGTCGGCATTATTGTCATAAACACTAAATGAAACAAATATTTATAAAAGATAATATACCACATCCGAATCATAGACTGGACGAGAGCTGACGGGGGTGGATACCAAAACCATGGCACTATATAATAACAAACAATAATACAAGTAAGAAAATTATACAAGTAGCTATCTAAATCATACAAGTAAGAATTTTTTCTTTTAAAAAGAAGATAAGAACAAGAGGCTCACCACGGTGGTGCCAGCGACGAGATCGGTGCGGGCGATTGACGGCGGTGAGGGCGGGGACGGGGACGGGACGGCACCCTACACATGTGCAAACTCTAAGAAGTTAATTTGAGCTCAAATTGTGCATCTAAATCAAAAGAACTCCTACATACACACCTCCACTAAAACCCACAAACCACTCTACTTCTAGAGCATTTGAAATGAGCTAAACTAGCAGTGAGAGATGAAAGGATGAAGTTGTTAACCTTTTAGAACACTTGGATAGTTGGTGCACCACCAAACCTAGACAAATCTTGAGGAAAATGTAGCTTGGAGGTCAAGCTTAGAGAGGAGAAAGCTTAAGTGTGGCTCGGGCATTTCATCAAACACCTCATGTGCATAGGAGGTGAGAACAGAGTAGCACACACCTCCCACACGCAGGGGCGAGCATATATATAGGCATCTTTTTAGTCCCGGTTAGTGTCTAGAACCGGGACTAAAGACTAACCTTTAGTCCCGGTTCCAGACACCAACCGGGACTAAAGGGGTTGCGCCAGGAGCAAGGCCCTTTAGTCCCGGTTGGTGGCTGGAACCGGGAATAAAGGTCCCAGCCGAACCGGGACTGGTGCCTGCCGAGGCCCGGCCGGCTTCCTGGCCGCTCGAACCGGGACTGATGCACGCATTACTCCCAGTTCGTAAGTCGACCGGGACTGTTGCTCTGATCTGGCAAAAACCAATGCCCTGTTTTCTTCTAGTGCCCGGCCAGGAGGGCCGGGCTGAGGACCCCCGTAGCGGTTAATTACTGGGCCTCTTCGGGCAGCCCATGATGCATACAAGGAAGATTCCACAAGACTTGGCATACAAGACAATGACTCCTTTCCACCGACGTAGCCGACTAGGACTCCTTTTATCCTAGGCCTCCGGTAAGCCGAGGGTAGACTAGTCAATAGATCATCTCATATTATTACAGGTTAGAACTCATTCATACGATCTCTGTACCCCATCACAATCAATATAACAAGAGCAAGACGTAAGGTTTTACCTCTTCGAGAGGGCCCGAACCTGGGTAATACCGTGTCGTTTTCTACTTCCTGTTACCATCTAACTGAGACCACCAGCTCGGGACCCCCTACTCGAGATCCGCCGGTTTTAGCACCGACATTGATGGCCCATACAGGTCCTGCTGGGTGATCGCCGCGGATCGATGGATGATCAGATGATATTTTTTCAGTTAAATTCGTACGGATTAAATCAATTTCTTCATGAATAGTTTCTATTGTCTTGCTATTTTGTTTGCAGGTCGGTTTTGGTCTCGCGGGCGGCGGCGATTTTCGTGCATGATTCGACGAAAGCAGGGTGGCCGAGGTAGCCGCGAGGGGTCAATCGAGGCGAACCCATCCGGTGCAACGATTGAATCTTGATTCATCTACCCGCACGTGGATCAAGGAAAGATTCTGTTTGAGCGAACGATTGTCCTCGAGGACACAGCGAGCCGGTGATCTAATACTAGTTCCTCTTCACGTGAAGAGTGAACCATCAGGAAAGTGAACAACTTCGTTAACTAGTACTATTATTTAGTCTAAGTGCAGCACGGTTTTCAAGATTTAATCAAAGAATAGTGCCTCCTGGCTTTTACTTTACTAGTTACGTGAAGGCCAAATCTAATGATTGATTCTTGCTATTTTTCATCGATTGCTGTGGCAACTCCTCGTGGAGGTCAACCTGGCCAGCAGATACGTGTGCGACCCGGCCAACTCAGATCTAACAGGATCCTCATCGGCGAGTCTTTTCATGGGCTTGGACCATAACACGTCAACATCGTGTCACGCCGCACTAGAGCTGCTGCTCCGCCATGCCGATCTCGGCACCCAGGCCATATTTCTTTAAATATTTACTTCACTTAATAAGTAGAAGATTTTTAAAATTTTAAATTATTATTTTCATTATTTGTTATTACTCTTGGCTTGCATTATTTTATGTGCACAGGTAATCGACTTTGACAGGCTACGACGTCACCTCGGTGAGCTGACGTTGTCGTCCCACCTGCGTCACCAAGCTGTGTCGTCACCTTGGCGCACTATCCTGCGTCGGCATACCCAGGCATTCACCCCATCAATCCAACGTCCAATAAGCCGATCTGCTCCACCACGTCTGCTAACATGGGGGCTCCGACGTCCTCTCGCCGACCTGCTTCATCACCTCGGCTGAACCGGGGGCTTCGCCATCGCTTCATCAACCTACTCCGCGGACTTCGGCGTCACCTTGCCGACCTACTCCGTCACCTCGGCTGGACCAGGGGCTTCGCCTCGTCACCTCGGCCGTGATGTGTCACCACTTCGGAGTGCCGAGCTCCTCATCGAGACGGGCTTGGGGGCTAGGACCTCGGCCAAGCCGAGGACCACGTACCACTTCGGATCTGCCAAAGTTCGATTAGGCGTCCTCGTCTCACCGCAAGCCCGGACCGCGTCATCAACATAGAGCACATTAACCAGCTAAGTACCTTTTATGCTTAATTTTTTTTAATTTTCAATTTTTGTTCGGCTCAACCAAGCATTATATTTGTGTTAAACAAAAAGCTGTTTGTTAAAAGTGATATTTGTTAAAGAAAAACTTCCATTACCCAAGTTAACTGGAGACTCTTTAATTTATATGTGCCGTTTTATAATAAATATTTTCTTCTAAGTCGTTGTAAAGTCTTTTTCTACTACTCCTTTTTTGGCTCGGGTTGCGGCCAAATAGCTGACAGTCTGGCTTCTCTATATGACCACTCGAGTTTACTTCAATAAATTGGCCTGAGAAGGTATGCGTTTTCGGGGCAAGGAGGTTGAAGCCGAAGGCTCACTTCTAGGAGAAAGCTTATAGGTAGAACCTTAGCAGTAGCGCGGGGCTGGGGCGCAGCGCTACTGCTACTTAGTAGTAGCGCGTGGCACGTACCAGCGCTATAGGTAGGGAGGTAGCAGTAGCGCTAGACTGAGAACCAGCGCTGCTGCTAAGTGGTCCCATCGTCACCCTCCGGGGCTGCCCGTACTAGTAGCGTCCGGCAAAAACCAGCGCTCCTACTATTCCTGTAGCAGTAGCGCGTGTCGGTTGCCCACCGCTACCACTACGTGTGCATGGTGCCAGCAGGTGGGCCCCTCTTAGCAGGAGCGGTGGGCCACCGACACGCGCTACTGCTATAGAGCTTAGCAGTAGCGCTGTTAACCATACCGTGGTACTGCTATGCGTAGCAGCCACCTTCCCCCCCTCCCCCTCCCCCTTTCCCCTCTCCCTCCTCTAGCTCCCTCACTTAGTTCTTACTTCTCCTATCTCTCTTCTCTCCCCATTAATGCCCTCATCCACCATCTCCTCCATTAATGACCTCTCTTTTTCTCTAGCTTCTTCCTCACTTTATTTGTCTCTCCCTCCTTCCCTTTCCCCACTCCTACCTTTGTCTCACTATCTAGCTCTCCCTCCCTCTCCACTAGTTAGGTAGAGCATCTCCTTCCAACTAGATGTACCCATTTTAGAAGTAAGCCATGCATCTTTGTCCACTACTTTCGATCCCTAGATAGCGGCACCGGCCATCTACCGTGTGCTCGATCCCTCTCTCGGGATGATAGGTGAGTAAAAAGTTGTGCTTTGCAAGAATGGAAATATGTGTGTTTGCGCTATGATGGTGGGAATGTGCGTGTGGCATGAGTTGCCGCCTATGTGTATTTGTCGGATCGTGCTTGACATGAGTTGCTTATGTTTTGCCGAAATATCGATTTATTTCCGTTTCGGCAAATTTCGGGAAAACTCTATATGTCCTATTTTTAAGGAAGGTCATGCCGAATTTTTGTATGACTTTGATGTATTCATATGCATGCATGGTAATAATTCTTTTGCTTATTATACCGCGCAGGCAATCATGAAGGTCAGTGGAAGGGTGGTGGAAAGATGGTTGTGATCCGCTGTGCACGACATGTGTTCAAATAACCGGACTGGGATTTTATGTCCGTGTAGAAGATGCAAACTAATCATCATCTTGGAACCCATGTAAGAGGAGCGGCACCGAAATCGATAAGCTATTGAAAAACTGGGAACAGTGTCCCGCGCCGGGAAAGATGAAAAAGGCGCCGGAGCCACTGCTGAAAATATGGAAGACAAGGTCTGTTTTCTGGGACTTGGAGTACTGGACCAAACTCAACACGCCTCATTGCCTTGATCAAATGCATATCACGAAGAGTCTCCTTGAGAGCTTGCTTGCAATAGTGATGAACATGCTGGATAAGACCAAGGATGGGCCGAAGGCAAGAAGAGACTTGGAAGATTTGAACATCAGGGCAGATCTCCACATGCCGCCCCATAAAAAGTCAGAGGAGACGGAGACGGAGACGGAGGCGGGGGCAGGGGCAAAAAAGTAAAAAAGAAGGAAGATAATTATTGCCCCCCTTCTTGCTTCACCTTAAGTCTGAAGGAGATCGATCAATTCTTCAAGTGCCTTACCGGAATCAAAGTTAGTTCCAGTTACTGTGGGAAGATAAGCAGATTTCTAGACACCAAGAAGAAAAGGTTCAGCGGGATGAAGTCTCATGACTGTCACGTGATGATGACGCAGATTCTTCCGGTTGCCCTTAGAGGGATAATGGACAAGCACATCCATGAGACGCTTACTGGTCTCTGTAACTTTTCGATGTTATCTCTCGAAAGTCGATCAGTGTGAAGCAGCTCCAAAGGCTACAGGAAGAGATCATTGTCATACTAAATGAGCTTGAGATTTACCTCCCACCCGCGTTCTTTGATGTCATGGTGCATCTGTGTGTCCACATTGTGGACGACATCATCGACCTCGGGCCATCATTCCTTCATAGCATGAAGACGTTCGAGAGGATGAATGGGGTCATCAAAGGATTCTTTCGTAACATGTCCTGTCCGGATGGAAGCATCGTGCAGGGCTATCTGACTCAAGAGTGCATCTCCTTCTGCGAGAATTATCTAGGCGGCGAAAACCCTGTTGTTGGTTTGCCCATCAACAAGTACCTTGGGAGGATCGAAGGAGAAGGTCACACGAATGGCCAAAGGAAATTGCATGTGGACCACTCTGGTCGGCGCAATGACTTGGACATAGCAAACTTAGTAGTGCTACAGCACCTAGACGTGGTAGATCCTTTCGTGGCGCTGCACAAAGAAACCATCACAAAGAAGTCTGTGATAAGGGGCTAAACAAGACAGACACCGAAGTTACTAGAGAGCACAACTCCACTTTCTTGTGTTGGTTCAAAGAGCATGTTCTTGCTAATCCCCCGGAAGAGGGCAGTGCGGACGCATTGCGCATACACGCCTTACCACATGGCCCCACGGCCAACCTCGCGACTTATCAGGCATACGATACCAACGGATACATGTTCTACACGGAGACCAAAGATATAGACAGTGATTACCAGAACTCAGGGGTGATGATGGAATGCATGACCGGCGACAACGGCGCTACTGAAAGATTCTACGGAAGGGTCAAAGAGATCTGGGAGCTTGACTACGCTGGATTGCACAGTGCGATGATGTTCCGTGTCAGATGAGCTAAGGCCGTCGAAAGAGAAAACCGGTATTTCACTACCATGTCTATACCCGACGCGAAGAGCGCAGCTACCGTGAACGTCATCGCCAAAACTGAGCCATGGGTACACGCTAAGCACGTGACATAATGCTTCTTCATAACCGACCCGAGCAATCCCAACCGTGTTGTCGTGAGGAGAGGCAAAAGGAGCATCGACGGAATGGATGGAGTCGCTAACGAGGAAGACTACGACCAGTACGGTGACTCGATGAGGGAAGATGATGATGGCGATGAAGCATATGTGAAAAGAAGAAGCAAGACTACATTACCTAAGAAAAATCATACTCCATGGAAAAGGAAAAGTCACAACGAGGGGCTCAATTATTCGGCAGCGAACAAGAAAGGAAAGAAGCTCACTCAAAAACGACACCGTCGACGCTGAGAAACCATCATTTACATATATATGTGTTCCTATTTTGTATATGCACTTAACATTTATTGGTCAAATGATGTAATATATATCGCCTCAGTTATATACACTGCATCCCCTTCCCACCATGCATATACATATGGTTCTGGCTCTGTCGTCTTTCGGAAGAGAAAAAGAAAAAGAAAAGCAAAAGAAAAGAAAAGAAAAGAAAAAGAAAAAGAAAAGGAAAAGAAAAGAAAAGAAAAAGAAAAATAAAAAGGAAAGGAAAAGTAAAAGAAAAGAAAAAGAAAAGAAAAAATGAAAGAAATAGCAGTAGCGTTGGTTACAAACCAGCGCTATAGCTACTTACTATAGCGGTAGCACGGCTTCCAAACCCGTGCTATAGCTAAGTTAGCTATAGCGCGGGTTCGGAACCCGTGCTACCGCTATTTTGAGTTAACCCCTAGCGCGGGCTTCCCTCCTTTCTCCCCCATTTCCCCACTCCTCCCTGCTGTCGCCATCGCCGCCGTCGCCCGAGCCCCGACCCCGACCCCGACCCCGACGCCGCGCGCCCCCTCCCTCGGCCGCTCTGACCTCCTCCTCCTCCCTACCCCCGCCGTCGTCGCGCCTGCCTCACCGCCGTCGTCGCGCCTGCCTCCTCGCCGTCGACGCCCCTGCTTCCTCGTCGTAGACGCCCCTGCACCCTCTGTAAGCCCCCCCACCCCTCCTCTCTCTCTGCCATTAGGGTTCTAGGGTTCTTCCTGCCATTAGGGTTATAGGGGTTAATTAGGGCAGTAGGTTACTTAGGTTAACTAGGTTAGTTTGGTACTGTACTATGTTAACTAGGTTACCTAGGTTAAGTAGGTTAAGTAGGACATTAGGTTAACTAGGTTAACTATACTATAACTAGGTTAACTAGGTTAAGTAGGACATTAGGTTAACTAGGTTAATTAACTATACTATAACTATGTTAACTAGGTTAACTAGTTTAATTAGGACACTAGGTTAATTAGGTGAATTTACTTAGTTTTTATTAGTAGTTAACTGAATTTTGTTATGCACTTATTTTTTGAATTAGCTTCTAACATGTGGTTGCTCATGTATATTTGGACATGTGTTGTGGTGTAGAAGATGGATATTTGGACATGGGTTCATAATTGGAAATTTAGGACAGAAATTGAGTTCTAGGGTTCTTAATTTGAATTGAATTGAGTTCTAGGGTTCATAACTTGAATTGAATTGAGTTCTAGGGTTCATAATTTTTATTAGGACAGTAATGTAGGACAAATATATGTGAAGTTTCTAGGTTTCTGAATTTTTATTTGGTTTTTGAATTGAGTTTGAGAGGGCATGATATTTGTGTACATTTTCTTGAAGTGTCAAACACTAGGATGGATATTTGGACATGTGTTGCGGTGTAGAAGATGGATATTTGAACATTGTTTGTAGGGAATCTGATTCCGAGTGGCCTATGTTTTGCCAGAAGGTTGATTCATTTTCGTTCCGGCAAATTTCAGGCACTCGATTTGTTCACTTTTTAGAAAAGGTCATGCCAAAATTTTCTGTGAATTTCGGCATGACTTGTGCTAGAAACTAGGACATATCGATTGCCCGGGATTTGACGGAACGGGAATGAATCAACATTCTGGCAAAACATAGGGCCTTTTTATGTCATTATTCATTTTATTAGGTCCAGAATTAAACGAGTAGACTTAATCATAGGAAACATGGCTAACAACAACGAAGGCGGGGGTTCTGGTAACTGCCAAGACGTCTACGAGGCGGCACACAACTTTTTTGAGTATCTGGACAAACAACGGTTGTTGCAGGCCCCTCCTGTCACATCCAAGGGTTGCAACGACACCGACACTAGCACTGACACCGGCGCCGAGACCGGCACCGATACTGGCGAATTAGCCAGTAAAGAACCAAAAGCGAAGAGGATATGGCGCCCAAACCAGCACGGCACCGGAAGACTGGTGGTCACGGCGGTGGACCCCGGCAATTTCGAGCCAACAGAGCCCGAGGAAGTGTGCAAGTGCTACGGCAATCAAATAGGATGCATCCTACGGGAAACCGCCACCATGAATGACAAAAACTTAAGGAAGATACCAAATATGGAGCACTTCCTCCTAACGAAGTTGCACCGAAGATTCCTGTTCCCCGGCCGGGATGAAACCAAATATCCATCACTGTGGTTAGACAAGGGTATGAAGAAGATAAACAACAAAGCCATGGGCAAGTTTAGCGGTGCGTTGTCCGCCTGGAAAGTAAGGGTGAAAAGTCGGATCGCCAAAAAGGAACCCTACTCCGAGATTGTAAAGGATAATCCGACAATTACAGAAGAGCGGTTCGACATATTCAAGGTGGCTTGCACTGCCGAAGCTGCCAAAGAAAAGTTGGAGTACATGAAGGGGTTTCAGGAAAGGAACATGGGGTACCACCTCCTCGGAAGCTGTGGTTACTCAGGCAAGAGGCACATATGGGCCAAGGAGGACGCGGAATGTGAAAGTCTGGGGCTCCCAGACCCCTTGGCGGAGTTCACCGTCCCGCAGGAGCATGACTTCATCAGGGCCCGGTACACTTGGGACCCAGTAAATAAGGTTTTCGAAACAGACACACCCACGAGGGAGTTCATGAGACTGCTGGTAATTATTATTTTACCACCTTATTTTAGCTTCTGATCAATTCGACTACACGTTTAGTCACATTTGTAAACGATCCACATTCCTTTTGCAGAAAGAGCAGCACAGGATTGCGGCTGAAAGCTACTCGTCGTCTGAGTCATCGGCGAGGCCCAAGTGGGACACCCCTTTTAACCGGGCATTGAACATAATGAAAGGACTCCCGTTGGACAAGCGGCCGTCGTATGGATGTGTGCACACCGTTGCAGACGGCACCACGTGGAAGTACTACTACCATGAGGACGCCGAGGAGAGAAAGCAGAGATGGAAGTTAAATGAAATAAACATTGATAAGAAGGTTGAGATTGCGGTCGATAAGAGAACAGCTGAGACCAAAGAAGCGATACAACCTAAGTTGGTGAGCGAGGAAGTCAATGCAGCGGTAGCTGCCTGCAGAGTGGAACTTGTAGCTTCGATTGGTGTCTTGGTTCCGGCAATTATCGATTGGATGAAGCAAAATCCAGATAAAGAGGCAGCGAACTTTCCCCTTCCCAGCTTCGTCGGGAGCAACTCGGTGAATGTCGCACCAGCACCTGCTCCCGCACCTGCTCATAGCAGCCCATCCTCCGTCTCTGGCGTGCTTGGCAGGGCTTCGTCTTTGGCTGAGCTCGACGCCCTCACGGTAACTACCTGTCACACCGGCCCTCTTCAACATATATATAATCTTCCGTTTCCATTCCCTTTCGGATGTCTGACGTCGCACACATGTCTTCGCATGCCGACAAAACCCCGTGCACCATACTGTACACCATCAGTAACCAGAAGATGGACATGGGAAAGGCAACGATAGTGAAGCCGAAGGATCGCTCCTTCCACAGCCAGCCGATGCCCCCTGGCGTCTTCAAGGTTTCCGTGGCCAGTGTCAAAGCGGGCCACAAGAATTTGGCTCCTATGGTACCACTAGGGGGAGATGACGACGAGACCCCACCGCGGCTTGGCGATTGCAAGAGTTGGGTCCTGTTGTGGTCGAAGAATCTCCTTCGTCTGTAGGCGGCCGAGAGCACACCAACGACCAAGCCTCAGCAAGGTATGAACACCACCACCCCACCTACCCAATTAGCGGCGCCTGTTGCCGGGTGATAGCGGATGACGTGAGGAAGAGGCTCCATTAGTGGCTGATGATGTCTCCGCCGTCGAAGAAGTAATGGATGATCTCATGGACGAGGATGACAACCCTCTATGATTTCTCAATAGCGGTGGCTATGATGACGGAGGATTGATGGCTCAGCAGTATGACTCAGGCTTTGAGCGTGATGAGTTGATGCCTGAATTGCCGGAGTAGGAACGTCTTAAGGCTGATTGCAAGAAGTCTCTCTTCATGCAATCCTCGCAGGACACGCCTCCAGATGCCACCTCAACCCAAGATCAACAACGTGAGGGTCGTGCAATGCTGAGCCCGACAACACTAGGGGCGGTGGTCAGGGACGGTATGTTAGGCTCACTTCCAGTACCAAAGAAGCATAGGAAGAGACCGAGGAAAGGCCTTACTGGCGCCAAAACTGCTTCTATCAGCCAGCCGCCTCCGCAGCCTCGGGTTGCAGACCGTATACCTATCAAAGATGCAGCAAAATTCCATGTCCCCAGGGATCCGATCCTACCTAAGGTAGCGCTAGAGGGCATAGATGGTGATCTAAGAAGACTTCATGATGATGTGCTGTCGAGAGAGAAAAGCCTTCTCGTCTCGAAAAATCCAGGATACCCGCTCTACGTGGTTAACGTGCTGCAGCAAAGGTTGTACGTCCAGACATTCCCCGGGATAAGTTCTTCCTTCGATTTGATTACCTCTTCGACATGTTTCACATGACAAAGCTGGATTTTACATTCGTTTGCCTTTATGCCTTGTACATGAACTACATCATCAGGCGCGAGCAAATATCTTATATCTCAGTCGTGGACCCGTACTTTATGCATGAGGCCATCTTGGCAGTTTGCGCAGAGCACCGTGAATATGCAAGGACCTACATCATTGAATTCATGGTCGCCAATAAGGACAAGGAGACGATTCTCCTGCCTTATCATCCTATGTAAGTCATCCACGGATATCCTCTGTAACACATACATACTTTCGTAAATTTCAATCATTCATTTGCATGCGTGGAGGCTAATTTGAGATGTACTTATTTTGCATAGCGAGGGGCGCGCCGTCCTCATTATTCTTAACCCCCGATTCTCCTAAGCACTTTACTTGGACTCGTCAAAGAACATAAAGAAAAAGGATTACACACACATCAAGAGTTTTCTCGACAGTGCTATCTTAAGCTACGGCCAACGGGGTGGAAAGATCACGGTCAAGAGGACAAAAAACCACGCGCCCTGCTTTGGCCATAAGACCGACTTCTGCTGCATCCAGCAACTGAATGGTAATCTCAGTGATGGATTCTATGTCATCCACCACATGCTGGAGTACAGAAGGGATAGGCGGAATCTTCGCATGTCACCTAAATCCGGCGATGCCGATATTCTGCAATGGGCCAAGAAACTAGGAAATGTACCGGATCATCGACTCCGAGCTGAGTTCTATCACATCCAGCGTGAACTTGCCCAAGTCATCATGAAGGAGGTCGTCAAAAAAAGAAGATGTTCTACGAAGAAGGGAAAATGTTGCGGGAAGACGTCCGAACACGCGTAGCCGCTTAGCATCTCAACCTGAAGCCTTTCATGTCGCTCGGGTCCTTCCTCCCTGATTTGGAAGGATGGCACGACATGTTGGAGTGATTGACGATGACAATGTGTCTGTTTAGTCACTACTTTCTCTATGACGAAACTTTGAATTTATGCACGATGAAACTTTGTGATGTAATTAAACTGTCCTCCTCAACTAGCGTAGATCACTCTAGTTAATTAGTTTGGGTACGATGAACTTTGTTATTTATGTTTACGATATGTTGCTTCTATTTTTGCTAACTCTGTCTCTTTGTGTTGCTAACCTATATATTATGTTGCATATTATCGATGAATTCATCATGTGACGATGCAGGTATTTAGATCATCGATGGTGAAGAAGTGCTACGCCGTGTACGTAGGGAAGGTTCCAGGAGTGTACGACGACTGGCCTGAGTGTCAGGCCCAGGTGTACCGGTTCCCGGGTGGCAGCCAGAGAGGGTTCGATAGCAGAGCCGAAGTGGAAGATAGTTACTTGAGGTTCACGCTAGCGCGAGAGAGGGAAAGGAACCGGCGCCTCAAGAACTACTACATTATCGCGCTCTTACTCATAGTGATCGCTCTTCTCTTCTATATCATAGTATAGATATAGATGATGAAACATATGTATGTGATGACCATGCAGTTGCTTGTATTCGAGACATGTCACGTAACTTGTATCGCTATATCGAGATGATGAGGAGAGACATCATTTGTTTTGGATGATGTGATGATATGATGAGACTATTATGTGTATGATCTGATGAGAATATTGTTTGTTCATGATATGATTAGACTACTGTATAAAACCTGTACAAAGACAGCGCAAGTACGTAGCATAAAAAAAATTATGCGTAACGTTAGCAGTAGCGCTGTTATATTAGCAGCGCGGGATGTAGGCTAGCACTACAGCTATATAGCAGTAGCACTGCACAGACCAACGCTACTGCTAAGTAGGGATAGTAGTAGCGCTGGTCTAACCAACGCTACTGCTACAAGTTAGTTGTAGCGCCATAGTAGTAGCGCGGCCCCCCGCGCTACTGGTAGGCAAAAACCCAGCGCTACTGCTAGGGTTTTCCCTAGTAGTGGTTGGCCCACTTGAAGCCTGGAGATCGAACATATCATATTAAAGCACGATGGAAACACAAATTAATTTTAAGACTAATTTTGGATTGGCACTAAAAAACTTGATTTAATTCAGATGTAAAGTTTTTACATAAGTTTTTTGGTTTTCCGAGCTTATGACACTTTTAACCTATTTTTTTTCTAGAGGCAGGACATTCTCTTGATCAAGGTGTCCTGCGTGATGGTTCTGCTCGGGAAAATATTTTTCGACCTATAGTTCGGCATCTTCCCTGCCGAGTTGCACCTCAGCGTTGGCAAAATGCAGACGAGGGTTGAATTAGTTTCTGAGGAGATACGATCCTAGGGTCGGTCATGTGGCCTAACCCAAGTCTCGGGGGCTACTGCATTGATGATTCAATGTAGAAAATTCTAAGTGCAAAACGGTTTCCGAGGAGATTACGATCCTTAGGTTGGTCGCCCGCACCGAACCTAAGTCTCGGGAGCTATTGCACACTGCGCTTCCGTTCCTAAAGTATGCTGCGGAGCAAGGACTTGATCCTCAGGCCGATTTCGCGAATCGACCTGAGTCTCAGGGGCTACTGGGATCAGCGGTTTTATGTTATCCTTCAGGTGCATCTCGGATTTTAGGCCGACATGCACTTTGAAGGCTACTGTCTATACATCTCGGCAGAGAATAAAATTGCACCAATTAAAAAAATACATAAAAAATCAGCCTAAGACCGAGGTGGTGCACCACCTCGGAAGCAGTTCAGCATAGAGGCCAGCTGCGAGTGGCTGGCTGCATAGGAGACTTTATTGCCATGAAGCTCGGCTAAAACTCCTTCAACTATTTTCAAGACCGAGGTGATCTATGACACCTCGGATGCAGTCCGGCATTGGAGCTCGGCTGCAAGAAGACACCTCGGATGTAGTCCAGCGTTGGAGCTCGACTGCGAGAGGCATCACCGCCGCTTGGAAAAAACTTCGAACCCGAGGTGTGGCGTCAAAATGACAAGGCATTGATAAAAGCCGAGAACTTATGGGGCTTCTCGGATGTCCGACATGTGAACCCTTCGGATACACCTCGGCGATCCTCAAGATCGGAGGTGAGAAGATTTGTTGAACCAGCTTTCAAGACCGGTGATCGAAGACGAAGAACAGTTCGGAAGAACCGAGGAGCGTCCCCAACTTGAAGACCGGTTCAGGGTCTACTGATGGTGTCCTGGACTAGGGGGTACTCATCATGTCGACTCACGGCCAGGAGGGCCGGGCCGAGGACCCCCGTGGCGGTTACTTACTGGGCCTCTTCGGGCAGCCCATGATGCATACGAGGAAAATTCCACAAGACTTGGCAAACAAGAAAATGACTCCTTTCCACCGACATAGCTGACTAGGACTCCTGTTATCCTAGGCCTCCGGTACATTATATAAGCCGAGGCTAGGAGTCAATAGACCATCTCATATTATTACAGGTTAGAACTCATTCATACGATCTCGAGGTAGATCATCTAGTACTCTGTACCCCCATCACATTCAATATAACAAGAGCAGGACGTAAGGTTTTACCTCTTCGAGAGGGCCCGAACCTGGGTAATACCATGTCTTTTTCTACTTCCTGTTACCATCTAGCCGAGACCACTAGCTCGGGACCCCCTACCCGAGATCCGCTGGTTTTAGCACCGACACTGAGGAGCTGAATATACTTGTTCTCCCACTCCCAGAACTTGCAACCTCCGGCCTGGAAGAACATTGTCAAGCTACTTCCGATTGAGCTTGAAGATCACGCAAAAGGAAGAAAGATAAAAAAAAATAACTTCCATGGGTGTTTGCAATTGTAGAAGTGCCTTCCTGGATTGTAGAAGTGCCTTTTTGGTTGATAATGATCCTGTGACCTAGTATAAAAAAACAAAGAGGAAAGTCCACATGGAATCACCCCTTTTCAATAAAAGCTAGCGGGTAGACATTCCGGGGCTAGTCGGACAGGGGGATGTATCAAATCGCGCGAGTAAGGGTGGGAACCACTTCTCCTTTTGCATGGGGTCCTAACATGGGTACACTACAGTAGTGTGAAGAGTACAAAGGCAATACCACATCCTTGAAGTGGCAAAGTGGCAGTAAATAGAGAGAGAGCAGGAAATTGAGGGGATATAGATAGAAAGGGTGGCGAAAACTTGGCAGGAGTGAATGGGTGAGGAAGAGAGGGGAAAGAAATAAAATGCAATAAAGAAACACAAGAATGAAAAAAATAAACTTCGTGTTGTATCAAATTGATGGTGGGAAGGGAAAAACAGAAGAGTAAGCCGAGTGTTATATATAGGCCACTCGGCTTATTTAAGAGCATATAAAAAAAGAAAAGAAAATTCTATAAGCCGTGTGTTCCGTCAGAGAGCACTCGGCTTATACAGCCCGCCGTCGCGGAAATGTCAAGTGCGGGGAGCATGGCCACGTGGCAGAGTCGTAAGACGAGCGACGTGTATAAGCCGAGTGCATTTTAGGGAATATGCTGACAGCCTATTATACGCAGAGTGTATTTTGGGCGTGTCTCGGCGTTCAGCGCTATAAGCCGAGAGTTCTTCTCTTGCCATGGGTTTTACGGTTTGGACTCGGCGTACACGGCTATAAGCCGAGAGGACGATAATTCACACTCACCTTACGGCTAAACACAAGGCAACATATGTTTTTCCTGTAGTATAGGTTGGATGAGAGGGGCGATAGTGAGTGGAAACTGGATGTGAATGAAATGGACGAGCGCGTTGATGCTACCGTTAGATGCAACTTTCCGTTGGCCAGCTTGGTGAAGTAATTAAATGGATGAGTAACTACGTGGGTGAGCTGTGTGTTGGGCATGACTTAATGCGGGGGTGATATACGAGCTTTAATACAATATTTTTCAATTGTGGATGCAGATTATACGTGATTTTCTGTATTCATTCTACATGAATCTCAGAGGCAGGTGCGGTGGGGATTCCATCCTCGCCTAGCACCATGTCCCAATGAGCATTTTCGGGGAAAAGATGGCTATAATGAATGGTTTATAGAGGGAAAAGGCACGTCGGATATCATTATTCTACTTCCTCTGGTTGGGTTTATAAGTCAGGCATGGGATTTTAGATCTTTGATTTGACTAATAAAACACGTATAATATGCCAAAAAAAAATATAGTTAGAAACTACACTTCACAACGAATTTAAAGATATATTTTTCATAGAATATAATACATATTTCTTTGTTAAATTGAGCACCTAAAAACCCGTGCCTGACTTATAAACCCAACCGGAGGGAGTAGTAAAGATGCGGCTAGTTGTTTTTGAGTGAAAACTTGAAAAGTATTTTTTTCCACATTTGGTTCTTCATATTTGTTAGAGAAAAGTATGTTTTTGGTCCCTCAAGTTCCCAAAAAGTACAGATTTGGTCCCTCAAGATTTTTTGGTATACATTTGGTCCCTCAAGTCTCGAAACCGGACAAGTTTGGTCCTAAAATAGATTTTGACCCCGTTGACCGGGTTTGACAGCCACAAAACCGCGCGGTGAACAGTAAATTCGCGTTTTAAAAAAAAACTTCTAAAAAATCTGAAATTTTTTGGGGTCCAATATGCTTACATGCGTAAGGTGCGATCATATTTTCGTGGTCTTTCGACACACGAGGAGCTCGTGACAAAAAGAACAAAAATATCTGTCCGATGAATAGTAAATTCAAAAATTTCTCAAATTTTTTGGGGTCCAATATGGTTATATGCGCAAGGTGCGACCAACATTTTGTCATGAAATGACGTAGGACGGGCTCTAGCAAAAGAAAAACAAATTTTGGCTATTTTTTGTGAGCAAAAAATTGTTTTTTTTTGCCACGGGCTCCTTGAGTCTCGAAACACCACCAAATTTTGGTTGAACCTTGCGCATGTAACCATATTGGACCCCAAAATTGTTCAGAATTTTTTGATTTTTTTTTCGAATTTACTATTCACCAGACAGATATTTTTGTTCTTTTTGTCACAAGCTCCTCGAGCGTCAAAAGACCACGGAAATTTGGTAGCACCTTATGCATGTAAGCATATTGGACCCCAAAAAAATTCAGATTTTTTTGAAGATTTTTTTAAAAAAAACTCGAATTTACTGTTTATCGGTCAAACCCGGTCAACGGGGTCAAAATCTGGTTTAGGACCAAACTTGTCCGGTTCTGAGACTTGAGGGACCAAATGTATACCAAAAAATCTTGAGGAACCAAGTCTGTACTTTTTGGGAACTTGAGGGACCAAAAACATACTTTTCTCTATTTGTTATGGCATGCACATCTCTCATGCTTCAATGTCATTAGTATAAAGTTCTATTGCATACATTGCATGCAAACATGTTTTATTTATTTTAGAATGAGATGATTTCTTTCAAAAAATCTAAATAATTTCATATGTATAGTTGGCATGAAAATTTATGCTATTCTATCAAAACAGATTTATGGTGGCTGCCAGAGCTGGGAGACACCATTCATAGTTCGAGCAATTTGCTCAACGGATCTTATTGCTGAGTTTAGCCCAACTATAAAAAAGGCTTATGAGTTTATGAAAAAGTCACAGGTTTGTTATTCTCCACGGTCCTTATACTAAAATAATCATAAGAAACCTAACATACTTTTTTCTTGTACTTGAAGATTCTTAGAAACTTCCCGGATTATGAAAGTTTTTATCGCCATAGATCAAAAGGTGCATGGACCCTTTCAACTATAGACATTGGTTGGCCTATATCTGATGGTACTGCAGAAACTCTTAAGGTAGTATACGTTACCTATGATCTTTGGTACAAGAATATTTACTTGATGATAACTGATAATAAGATGATCTTGATTTCTAAACTCAAAGAACAAAATATCATTCTTGTAGGCACTGATGTCATTATCAAAGATTTCTCCCAATGTTGTTGGAGATCCAATAGAAGAAGAAAGGTTGTACGATGCCATCAATTTTCTCCTTTCTTTGATGGTATGATCCCCTTAACCTAAATCAATGGGCATGAGGTTACATTGATGAACGTCCTCTTATTCTCCTGAAAATTGTGCTACCATTTATTTCAAATATAAGATTGTATAGCCAACCTTTGGATCTGCATCCGACATCATCTTGTCCCCGCAACCCCACCAAAAAAAAAGAATTACTATATAAGTTAATTGCTACCAATCCCTTCTTTGAGTGAGGAACCAAACTTCTCTTTCTTCCAGATACTACCAACTACAGCCCCTAACCGATCCAAACTCACTACCCACACTGGACAGCCACCTCTGAAGATCCCTCTATATCTATGGTTTGATCAAACTTTAACCTAGTGAACCACCGCAAGAGTCACTACAGTCGCGGCTACCAATGAAGAAAAAATCCGTGCTGATCACAAGGTCGTCACTAGATTTCACTAGAAATTTAGTAAAGTCTTCTTTACCAAATCCATATGAGATAATATAAACATGAGCTACAAAAGGTAAGCATGTGTAGTTCCATCTAAACGAATGCAAACTTGTGCGAATTTAAGTGTTCATGAGCAATCCACATGAGTAGCTGGATACGGCTGGATTGTTGTCTTTTGAGCCACCTCTTGATAACATGGATGAGTACCATAAGAAAGACGATGATATTTGCCAAGGGATTTGAAAATTTCTAAATTTCCCTTCAAATACAGAAATTTTGCCACACCTTGTAAAGGAATAAATTAATATTTTACCAAAATGTTTCTTGATTAAATGTATGATATAGTCAATCTATTGTTCTTCAGTTCCTAAAACAAATACTTGTTTTCCTTCACTAGTGGAAAAACGGGATTCAGTCCCGGTTGGAAACGGCCTTTAGTCTCGGGTCACAAACCGGGACAACTAAATCGGGACTAAAGGCCCCCACCCTTTAGTCCCGGTTGGCCACGACCCGGGACTAAAGTCCCTCCACGTGGCCGCGAGCGCGCGCCAGGGGCTGGAGGACCATTAGTCCCGGTTGGTGACACCACCTGTAGTCCCGGTTGGTGTCACCAACCGGGACTAATGATTTTATGTTGGGTTTAGGGTTTTAGGGTTTAAGGTTTATGGTTTGTTTTTCCTTTTCATTTTGTGTTTTCCATTCAATTCTTTTTCATTTCAAACATATTTACGCTACTACATACTGTACACGTTATGCATATATAATATAATTTCTCGTACGACCATACATATATCATATAATTTCTCGTACGACCATACATATATATATACAATTTGGTATATACAATTTCTCCTACAATTTGCAGATCATTACATGCAGGCATTAGGTGCAATGGTATTCTCTGCTTTCAGATATGACCTTCGTAAGCAAAAATCCCGCAATTTCCTCTTGAATTGCTCATATGCGGTTCTCTGGTAGGAGCTTATCCCGCATCTCGTCAATCTTTAAAGAAGGAGATCAATATGAATATATTAGTTGTGTGTATATATATTAGATCATCATAAAAAAAATATGAATAGTGTTTACATACCCGAAGTTGTCTTACATCTCTACGCCATTCGGTCGTAATGCGAATGTTCTCGCAAACGTAGTATGCACATAAATTAGTCCCCTGTTGCTGCCTCATGCACTTTGCGAGAATAGAATTCAATCAGATAATAATCAAGCATGATAATGGTATTGAATCTAGAATTAAAGAGATGTGCGGACCTAGCTAGTACTACTTAATTACCTTGGTCTGTCGCCATTTCAGCTTCGGTTTCCATTCACCGACAACCTCTTTGATGAACCGTTTCCAAACCCTGTCGGCAAAGAAAATGAATAAAGAAGTTTTTAATTACTTGATATTAGGAAATGAACGAAAGAGGCCGATACAGTGCGATAATGATTGAAAGTACCTGTCGAGCATCAAAAAAACGCTGGTGTATTCTCAAGGGTCTTTACCTAGTGAGGCCAGGGTTTCAACAGTTCCAGCATCAACTCTAATGATTAGCAGGATCCAGTGAAACCTGCGCGCACGTTTATATAAGCAGGCATGCGTAACTCATCAACTACACTTAATATAGAGTAAGCAAAATAGAATTTGTAGTACAAGACAGTAACACTCACTTGAAGTTGTAAAGAAAAAGTATTTCTGTTCTGGTATTTAGTTCCTTCATAAACCTTAGCAAGTTCTCCTCTGAGTCTTTGGCGTGGTTTTGTATCATAATTTCATTAATGATATATGGGTCAATGAACCCAATGTCATAGATTCCATCTCTTTTGCATTCGAAAATCTTCATTCTGCATAATAGTGTACAAAAGAATATAGTGAGGATAATTACAGGCAATGAACGAGCTGAGCTAGAGACTTAAATTACAGAAAGAAATCACTTACAGACAATAGCAACTGACGATAGATTTGTCGAGTGCGTCTTCATTGTATAACTGAAAATTTTCTGAAAACTCAATCATTATCTCGTTTTCATAGAAGTAATGCTCTTCCTTGACTTTCACCATGAGCATCTCTCGCCCGTTCTTTACTTCTTTCATGTACCACTCATGCAATCTTCGCATTTGTGTTGATAGATGCGGGACCTGCTCAGGTCTGACCAAAGGGTTCCCGTGGACATATTTCCATGCTAATTCAGCCATGGGGACTTCCTTGGTGCCTATGAGTTGATCAGCACTGATACCAAAGTCTTTAGCAGCGTCGGTTACCTTATCGGTAATCACCTTGAGTGGTGGGATCGATTGCATTGCCTGTTCTCCGAGCTGGGGAACTGTTTTCCCACTTTTATTACTACTTGTACGTCTCGACTGCTGCATTTGTCCCTGATATGACTTCCTAATAGAGCGTTCATAGTCTGATGGCCTATTCTGCACATGTGCCGGGGCTCGCTATAGAAGTTCCACAAAGTGCTCTACGGTTTTCGTAGGTATTATCTCCTTTGGCGGCGGGGGCGGTTTCGGTACAAAATGGGACTTCACTTCGGAAGTCACGACCGCTCTGGTTTCCTCATCAGTCATCTCGTAAGCTAACTTTTTTTTGGCAGGAGGCTCATCGTTGGCTTTCTTCTTTGGTGCTCCCTTCCGCTTTTGGCCCTGCTGCTGGGACATAGGGGGTGGAGTCGGCTGACGCAGCAGAGATCGATATGGTGGACTCGCGTTGGGCTCCATCTCAAGGTGGGGTGGAGTCGGCTCATGCGGCGGACTCAGAGGTGTATTGCTACTCGGAGGAGTCGGTGGCCTTGGCGCCGAGTTTGGAAACACGATGCATTCCTTTCTCCATATAATGACACCACGTATGACTTCTCCCTGTGTCTGCTCCCCTCCACCTCCAGGGATGTCAAGCTCTGGTGAGTCATATCCCGACAGAACTTCATCCACCCCGACATGAGCATAGCCAGCTGGAATCGGATTGCCATGGATGGTTGCTTCAGGTGCATTCGGTAAAGCAAAGCCGACCGCCACCTTCATGGATATGTTCTCAATTTTCTGGTGTAGCTCACAACTTGTCCTCTCTTTAATATCATCCACGG
This sequence comes from Thinopyrum obtusiflorum, assembly GCA_036873465.1. Taxonomy (NCBI): domain Eukaryota; kingdom Viridiplantae; phylum Streptophyta; class Magnoliopsida; order Poales; family Poaceae; genus Thinopyrum; species Thinopyrum obtusiflorum. The sequence continues at coordinate 54,857 of JAAAWM010012159.1, read as the reverse complement.
GGTAGCGAGCCAGCAGTGCATCATTGGCCCGGACCCCCGTGGAACCCACGCTGCTTTTCTGCATAGATGGGACGGTACTATCCAATGCTGGATCTGCTTGCTCCTGCCGCGGAGACGCCCTTTGCTGGCTAATTGTGTCAATCTGCTCCTGCTGCCACATTAACATGCGTTCCAACTCCGCGTTCTTTGTTTGTACCTTCTGAAGCCGATCTGCATCCTGCTTCTTTTTTCTCTGACGGCTTCTATAAGTGTCGTTCCACTCCGAAAACCCCTGAACCCACGAAACAACGCCTTTGCCTCGTGTTCATTCTCCGTGTTTAGGATTCTCGAGGGCACGTGTAAGCTCGTCGTTCGCTCTCTCGGGCTGGAACAACCCCTTTCGAGCATCTTCTATTGCTTCAAGTAAAGCGTCCGAGGCTATTTTAAGATCTACCTTTTCAATAATCTCCCCTGTCGCTGGGTCCAACTTTCCCCCATGTGCATAAAACCAATTCCTGGACCTCTCGGGCCAATCTGCTATTTTTGGAATGACCCCTTCAGCAAGCATCTTGGCCTCAGCTGCTTCCCACTTAGGCACGCCTCTCTTGTAGCCACCTGTCCCCAGAACATGGTGATACTCTTTTTTCGCAGCATTTATATTATTTTTTCACGACCTTTCCTTAGCTTCATCCGATTCTTTGTACTTCACAAATACGTCCCAATGATCTTTTATCTTCTTTAGTGCTCCAGTGAATTCTGGAGTCTTCCTTTCTACCTTGAGGTAGTCGCTGTATAATCTTTTCTTCCAGGTCTGGAATTGTGTGGCTATCTTCTTAAGAGCAAACTGCTTGACTTTCAACTGTTGGCCATCTGTGAAACCCTCTGGTAGGTTGAAATGTGACATGAGCGTATCCCAAAGCAAATTTTTCGATCTTTCATCGACATAACTAGCTCCTCGATCTTCCTTTGGCATATTCCATTCTCGAATGGTGATCGGGATGTTGTCCCTAACAATAACTCCGCATTGATTTATAAATTTACGGGCATTTTGTATAGGAGCAATCGGTTCGCCATCTTCTGCGACTTCATTGATGTTGTACTTTATGCCATCGCCCAACTTTTTGGCCCGGCCTCGTACCCTTCTAGAAGATTTGCTCAATATGGAGGGCTAAAAGAAGAAAGATTCATTAATATATATATACAAATCAATTAATACATCTAATGATCACCAGAGGCCTAATATATATATACCTCACCGGACTTTGTTAATTGTCTAACATTTTCTTTGCCATCATTGTTTGTTTGCCCTTCGTCTCTTGGTTCTTCCTCAAGTCCCTCACCGAAGTCGTTCAGAAATTGTGAGCCGTCACCTAGTTCATTCTCTTGGTTTTGGGTGGAGCGTATCATGTCGAAGATGATATCCTCGACATAGTCTCTGCCGCTATCGTCCATAGCTTAACTAATCCAGAAGAAATATAAAACAATTAGAATGCATTCAATAAGCAAAAACTGAATCATAGTATCGAGAAGAACAATACCGGAGATGCAATCAATACACAGCAATCCAGGGAGGTAGGCGGCTGGGTGCTAGGTATGATATTGTCTTATTCAAACTCCACATAAGGCATTTCAAATGCCATTTATTCAAATTGTATTATTCAAATTTCAAACTCCATATAATATGATCCTGTGGATTGTGCTAATGCAACTAGCAACAAGTGCAATGAAGTCCATTTGAACCAAGGGTTCAAATGCAAACTCCAATTTAAGCATTTTAAATGCCATTTAGATGTTTTCACTTATACAGAAAGTATGAGTTAGTTTTTCATGCATGAAAATTTTAAAAATGGATTCCTTGAATTTTTCTGATAATTTTTCATATATAAATTATTTCATTCTGAGCTACGGTTAATTTTCTATGAATTTTTGAAGTTTAAACAATTTTCTGGAATTTATAAATCATTTCTGAAATATAATTTCACCAGAAAAGGATTATGACATCAGCATGAGGTCATCACTGCATCAGCAGGTCAACTGGACTGCCCCTGGTCAAATCTGACTAGTGGGGCCCACTGGTCAGTGACTTAGTCACTAACTAAGTTAATTAGGGTTAAGCTAAACCTAAACTAAAGATTAGCCGGGGCAGGGCCCACATGTTAGTGACCCGGGGTGGTCAAACCCCCGGTCAAAAGGGGTCAAACCCACCGGCGACTTGACGCGGCAGCGAGCTACGGGAATCGCCCTCCGGTGTCCAAATGGACGGCCGAGGCCATCTACGTGAAGCCCAGGCCCGTGCGCATCCAACGGGACGAGCGGGGCTAGCTAGGGTGGCCGGAAACATCACCGGCGTCGACCCAGGTGGCTGCCGGAGCTCGGGTGAGCTCGGGGTCGAGGCTACGTTGGCCGTGGCATTGCGTGCGTGGCACCTAGGGCATCTACGCGAATCGGCGAGCACGTTGGACGTGCGCCCGGGACCAAATGGTCACCGGAGCATTGTCGGTGGCGAGCGAAGGCGGCGGCGGGTTCGGGCGCAGGTGGTGCGATGGCTACAGCGTGCGACAGAGGAAACAGAGAGGGGGGGTTCGAGGGAGAGGCTCACGGCGATTCCAACGGTGCGGACAGCGAGCTCGGAGGAGGACCGGAGCGAACGGGGCGGCGGAGGCGATCTCGGCGGTCGGAGGTTGAAGACAAGCGGCCTGGCGACATGGTTCTATTTCCTTCTCCCGGGCGGTGGCTGGCACCGGGACACCAGTTATATAGCTGCGACCTTTAGTCCCGGCTCCAGCCACGAACCGGGACTAAAGGTCATTTTCGGCGGCCCAAATTCCGCGCGGGAGAAGAAACCTTTAGTCCCGGCTGGTGGTTGCAACCAGGACTAAAGATGTCTTTTTAAAGTGATTCTTTTTGTGTAGAAAACTTTAGGTAAAACTCTTAGAATATTTAGAGTTTTTGAGTGAATCTTTTTGCTTTAGGTCACAAAAATTATAAACTTTCTGTTAGTGCCAGTAGTTTTCAAATTTGCATAGTTTAAATTTTGAATTCTTTGAAATTTGTGTGAATCACTAGTTTGTGAATAACTTTAGTTTAAAAATAGATTTTGAGTGATTCTTTTTCCTACTGTTTAATATTAGTGTGTTTTATCAGTATGTTCAATTTGGGAATTTTCGGGATATTTTAAATAGGTTTTAATCAAAAATAGATTCTATTTAGCTCTTTTAGTTTTATACCTTTTTCCTTTGTTTTAATTATTTTAGTTTATATTTTCTTGTTATTCTTTTCCCAAATTATATTATGTTTCTGTTAGTCAACATGAGGAGTTTTAATTTTCATTTTGAAGAAACTATTTGACAGATTCAATTTGTCCATATATAAGAGTTTTAACACATGGTCATGTTGAAAATATTGGTCAAAACCCTCAATTACCCTTTCTGGATATTTCAAGCTTTTGAAATATTTACAAAGGAAATATTCACCATAAATTCCAAGAAAATTCTAGCTTGTCATCTCTGTCCATTTTCTAGTTTGAGCAACTTTACATTGGTAAACATGTCCAAATGAGCTCAAACTTGGTACACCTGCTAAAATGGTCTAAATATTCATCTAGGCCAAGTGGTGCATCACGGAGAACAAATTAGCTTGGTCAAGGTATGTCAAAACCAATTCTGCCCATTTCTAGGGTTTGACAAAGTTACATTGGCAACTTTCTCCCATTGATCTCAAATTTTTACCACATTGCCAGATGGTCATGAGCATCACCCCCATCAAGTGGTACAAGTTGGAGAACAAGTTAACTTGATCAAAGCTTGTCAAAACCATTTCTGCCCATTTATAGGATTTGAAATATTTACATTGCCAAGTTCTTCAAATGAGCTACAAATTTGCACCCTAGCTCAAATTGATACCAAGCTCATTCCTGTTAAATTCCAAAGCCATTGGATTCCTCTAAGTACCTCTATTCATCATCAAACACCTTCTGCCAAAATCTTGTGGTCAATGATTGGGGTACCAAATGGATTCTTCTTTAGCTCAAATTTTTACCAGAGCTCACCCTAGTCATATTCTACCTCCAGTAACTCTCTCTCTCTTCCATAGCTCAATAACTGAGGAGTGAAAACCCTCACTTTACCTCTCTGGACAGCCACTATAATTAAAATACTAAAAGGACTGGAATAATTGAAAATTCATAACTTAATAAATAATTATTCAAAAATCATGTTTCAAATGCCAAAATGCCCTAGCTTTTTGGTTGGATTCTGACGCTCCGGAGTCCACCTAGGAACACCCAAAACACATATATACCCTAACTCTTACAAAGATTCCCTCCGGTTTGTCCGAAGTGGGACTTTCCAGCTATAAGTCCGGAAACTCACTAGAGAGAAAGTGATGACGGTGATGCCGGTCACATCCTAGAGTGGGATGTTGGGGTATAAAACTTTTTCTTCGCGTGTGTCCCTTGCTTATGATTGCGCCGTAACCATGGAGAATCTTCATCATTTAATAGGATGCTTAGGTTAGTCTTCACTGTGAAGGGAGGAATTTCATCAAACTTTTCATAATCTTCTGACATGTCTATCTTGTCCTCCACTCCCATGATGTTCTTTTCCCTGAAAGAACTATGTGGCGCTTTGGCTCATCGTATGATGTATTCGCTTCCTTATCTTTTCTTTTTCTCGGTTTGGTAGACATGTCCTTCACATAGAAAACCTGCGCCACATCATTGGCTAGGAAGAATGGTTCGTCTGTGTACCCAAGATTGTTGAGATCCACTGTTGTCATTCCATACTGCAGGTCTACCTTTACCCCGTCTCCTGTCAGATTAACCCATTTGCACCGAAACAAAGGGACCTTAAAAGAACGTCCATAGTCAAGTTCCCATATCTCCTCTATGTAACCATAATATGTGTCCTTTTCCTATTGTTGTTTGTTGCATCAAAGCAGACACCACTGTTTTGGTTGGTGCTCTTTTTATCTTGGGCAATCATGTAAAATGTATTCCCATTTATCTCGTACCCTTTGAAAGTCAATATAGTCGAAGATGGTGACTTGGCCAACAAGTACAGCTCATCTCCAACAATGGTGTTATTCATGAGATGTGTTTGCAACCAACCGCCGAAAGTCGCCATGTGTGTACGTTTAATCCAGGGGTCAGACTGCTCCGGGTTCTTGGAGCATACAATATCCATGTGTTCCTCGATATACGGAGCCACCAAGGTGGAATTTTGTAGAACTGTGTAGTGTGCTTGAGTGAAAGAATGCCCGTCCATACTTATTACTGAATTCTTCCCTAGTGTGCCTTTTCCACTCAGTCTCCCCTCATGCCGTGATTGAGGAACACTAATCGGCTTAAGGTCAGGAATAAAGTCAACACAAAACTCAATAACCTCATCTGTTTCATGGCCCTTGGAGATGCTTCCTTCTGGCCTAGCACGGTTATGAACATATTTCTTTAAGACTCCCATGAACCTCTTAAAGGGGAACATATTGTGTAGAAATACAGGACCCAGAATGGTAATCTCTTCGACTAGGTGAACTAGGACGTGCATCATAATATTGCAAAAGGATGGTGGAACAGCAACTTGAAACTGACAAGACATTGGACCAAATCATTCTGTAACCTTGGTAGGATTTCTGGATCGATTACCTTCAGAGAAATTGCATTGAGGAATGCACATAGCTTCACAATGGCTAATCGAACATTTTTCGGTAGAAGCCCCCTCAATGCAACCGGAAGTAATTGCATCATAATCACGTGGCAGTCATGTGACTTTAGGTTTTGGAATTTTTTTCTCTGCCATATTTATTATTCCCTTTATACTCGATGAGAAGCCAGACGGGACCTTCATACTGCTCAGGCATTCAAAAAAGATTTCCTTCTCTTCTTTGGTAAGAGCGTAGCTGGCAGGACCTTGATACTACTTTGGTTGCATGCCGTCTTTTTCGTTCATACGTTGCTGGTCCTCCCGTGCCTCCGGTGTATCTTTTTGTCTTCCCATACACGCCAAAGAAGCCTAGTAGGTTCATGCAAAGATTCTTCGTCACGTGCATCACGTCGATTGCAGAGCAGACCTCTAGGACTTTCCAATAGGGTAGCTCCCAAAATATAGATTTCTTCTTCCACATGGGTGCGTGTCCGTTAGCATCATTTGGAACAGATTGTCTGCCAGGACCCTTTCCAAAGATTACTTTAAATCCTTGACCATATCAAATATATCATCACCGGTACGGTGGCCAGGCTTCTTCCGGTGATCTACCTCACCTTTGAAATGCTTGCCTTTCTTTCTTAAGAGATGCCTGATCGGAAGAAATCGACGATGTCCCAGGTACACATTCTTCTTACATTTATCCAAATATATACTTTCAGTCTCATCTAAACAGTGTGTGCATGGATTGTATCCCTTGTCTGTCTGTCCTAAAAGGTTACTAAGAGCAGGCCAATCATTGATGGTTACAAACAGCAACGCTCGTAGGTAAAATTCCTGCTGTTTGTGCTCATCCCACACACGTACACCTTTTATATCCCACAACTGTAAAAGTTCTTCAACTAATGGCCTTAGGTACACATCAATGTCGTTGCCAGGTTGCTTAGGGCTTTGGATGAGCACTGGCATCATAATGAACTTCCGCTTCATTCACAACCAAGGAGGAAGGTTATAGATACATAGAGTCACAGGCCAGGTGCTATGAATGCTGCTCTGACCCCCAAAAGGATTCATGCCATCTGTACTTATACCAAACCATAAGTTCCTTGCGTCATCTCCAAACTCCGGCCACTTTCCCTCATTTTTTCTCCACTGCGACCCATCAACGGGTACTCTCAACATCCCATCTTTCTTACGGTCTTCTTTGTGCCATCGCAACAACTTGGCATGCTCTTTGTGTTGGAACAAACGTTTCAACCGTGGTATTATAGGAGCATACCACATCACCTTGGCAGGAACCCCTTCCTGGGGCGCTCGCCCTCAACATCACCAGGGTCATCGTGGCTGATCTTATAGCGCAATGCACCACATACCGGGCATGCATTCAAATTCTCATACTCCTCACCGCGGTAGAGGATGCAGTCATTAGGGTATGCATGTATCTTCTGCACCTCTAATCCTAGAGGGCAGACAGCCTTCTTTGCTTCGTACGTACTGCCGGGAAATTCGTTATCCTTTGGAAGCGTCTTCTTTATCAGTTTCAGCAACTTTTCAAATCCCTTGTCAGATACACCATTCTCTTCCTTCCATTGCAGCAATTCCAGTGTGGTACCCAGCTTTTTCTTGTCATCTTCGCAATTTGGGTACAACAATTTTTTGTGATCCTCTAACATGCGCTCCAACTTCAACCTCTCATTTTTACTTTCGCAGTTTCTCTTTGCATCAGCAATGGCCCGACCAAGATCATCAGCGGGCTCATCTGATGCCTCTTCTTCAGCTTCCCCCCATTGTAGTACCATCGTATTCAGGGAACCTAGGATAGTTGTCATCATCCTCTTCTTCTTCATTGTCTTTCATTATAACCCCTCTTTCTCCGTGCTTGGTCCAACAGTTATAGCCGGACATGAAACCGGACTGAAGCAGGTGGCTGTGAAGGATTTTTGAGGTAGAGTAATCCCTATCATTCTTACAGACACCACATGGACAACACATAAAAACCATTCCGCTTGTTTGCCTCAGCCACACGCAGAAAACTATGCACGCCATTAATGAACTCGGGAGAGCGTCGGTCATCGTACATCCATTGTCGGCTCATCTTCATTACACAATATCAAAGTGACCAAATTAATACAAGTTCATACATAAAGTTCATACATACTTCTCATAAAACAACATACAACTATCTAGCTAAAGCATTTAAATGCAACAACAAATGCGACCAAAATCACAACTAAGATAATAATTGATCCAACAGCATAATGATACCAAGCCTCTTTATTAATGGCATATTTTCTAATCTTTCTAATCTTCAAGCGCATTGCATCCATCTTGATCTTGTGATCATCGACGACATCGGCAACATACAACTCCAATTTCATCTTCTCTTCTTCAATTCTTTTCAATTTTTCTTTCAAATAATCATTTTCTTTTTCAACTAAATTTAACTTCTCGACAAGAGGGTCGGTTGCAATTTCCGGTTCACATACCTCCTAGATAAAAATATCTATGTCAACTTGATGGGCATAATTGTCATAAACACGAAATGAAACAAATAATTATAAAAGATAATATTCCACATCCGAATCATAAACCGGACGAGGGCCGATGGGGACGGATATCAAAACCATGGCACTATATATAACAAACAATCATACAAGTAAGAAAATTATACAAGTAACTATCTAAATCATACAAATAAGATTTTTTTTTTCAAAAAGGATAAGAACAAGAGGCTCACCAAGGTGGTGCCGGCGACGGGACGGCGCGGGCGATCGACGGCGGTGAGGACCGGGACGGGAAGGCACTAAGTAAACCACACCTACACATATGCAAACTAAGAAGTTAATTTGAGCTCAAATTGCATATAAATCAAATAAACTCCCACATAATTACTCCCAAACTAAAACCCACAAATCACTATACTTATAGAGCATGAAACGAGCTAAACTAGCAATGAGAGATGAAAGGATGAAGTTGCTAACCTTTTAGAACCCTTGGATAGATGGGGTGCCTCCAATCTTGACAAATCTTGGCAAAAATGGATGATGAGCTCGAGCTAGGGGGAGGAAATAGAGAGGAGAGAAAGGAGAAGCTTGGACTCGGGCCGGACGAAGCAGCTTTATATAGGGATATCTTTAGTCCCCAACGGGACTAAAGGTCTATCTTTAGTCCCGGTGGGTGATACCAACCGGGACTAAAGAGGCTCGCAGGGGCCCCAGCCTGCCGCAACCCCTTTAGTCCCGGTTGGTATCACCAACCGGGACTAGAGGTCCCATTTGAACCGGGACTAATCCTGGCCGTGCCCGCGTCCGCTCCTAGCCGTTGGAACCGGGACTAATGCTCACATTAGTCCCGGGCCCAAACCCGGCCGGGACTAATGCTCCGGATCAAAGGTAGGTTTTCTACTAGTGCTTTAGTGCGGTTTAAATGCCAGCTGGCAGATGGCCGTTTTCATCTTTCATGATTGAAGAATAAAGATGGTTCTTTTTGCACATATGAACTTAGAAGAGCAACCTTCTGGCTAGAGGTAAGTATCTTTTTCTTGTACTTTGATCAACTAAATGGTGTGTGTGTGTGTGTGTGTGTGTGTGTGTGTGTGTGTGTGTGTGGTTGGATTTCTTTAGAGCATATCCATCAGTGTAGTTCAAGTTCTGGGAAAATTAACACTCAAAGTATGCAATAACGTGCGCTAACATCGAACCAAAAATAAAAATTTGTCTAGCATAGAAGTTTCTCCTCTCAGATCTTTCTAACAATTACAGGTAAGGTCAACCTAATATTTGCTTCTACTAATTATTGAATTAGTCCTAGATGTGGAAGTTATACACGTTTCTTAATAATCATGATTTTCCTATATGTAGCAGAACAACATTTAGTAAGTAAATCTACAATAGTGCTTTTATGGGTTTTGTGTTCTAGCACAACATTTTAATCAACTTTTAATTGACCGTTAACAGCATGAATCATTGGTCATCCATTTTATCAAATAAGTAGAGGAGTAACAAGAAAGATCAGAATATTTTGTAGTCATGACCTCCTTATTATATTATTTTGAAAATTATTCATGTTCTTGAGTACTAACCTTGATTTGGTTTGACAGCCTATAGCTTCTAAATCCTTCTGACAGTTTTAAGAACATTGTCATCGATCATCCGTAAGTACTCTTTGCTGAAAATTATTGCTGCTTATGTTTTCCTCTTTGCTCAAGTAAACATTTCCAAAACAATTGGTAGATCTTCTGAATGCACGGCATCGGTGATTGATTCTCTAATATTATTTAAAGAGTTGTACCCACAGTACCGCAGTGAAGATATAGGCAACTGTATAAAAAACATGTTAAAATATGTCGAGGGAAACAGCTGAACGATGGTTCATGGTAAGCAATACTGCGCCATTTATGGCATACAAATCACTTCATGCTCCAGATTTCACACGTAAAATTATCATTATTTATTTATCATGTAGGTATGGCAGTTGGGGTATTTGTTTCACGTATGGAACCATGTTCGCGGTAAAAGGATTAGGTGCTACTGGAAGAAATTATTACAATAGTTCTTCTATCAGGAAAGCATGCAAGTTCCTGTTGTCGAAGCAACAAAGTATCAGTGGATGGGGAGAAAGCCATCTTTCTAATTATACTGAGGTAAACCATTTAATTGTGTTTCTATACCTACCAAGATGTCTTAATTTTGGATTATCTTGCTTACTGGTAATGGATATTAACCGTCTTCCTCTCACTTCCACCTCTCCTCCTCAAGAAAATTGAAGTTGATTTCTTGAATTTGTATTATTAGAGTAAATGATACTTTGTACCCTTTAAAATTCTTGTTGTGACATTAGTTACCCCATTTAAAAATAATGACTCTTTTTACTCCATTTTTTTCTTTAGTGACACTCATTATAACTTTTTGGATAATTTTCCCCAAAATTGTTGCCACCTAGGCTGCCATGTATGCGCTATGTAAGCAGATGAGGTGTCATAAATCAAAATTATGACAACAGATAGGTGCATAGGTGGTGGCATAGCTTGCAATAAAATCTGGGAGACGATCCAAAAGGGAGTAACTAGTGTCACAAATGAGGGTAAGTGTTGTAAATATGGCAAGATTTTTTAAATGGGGTACTAATATCACACAGTCACAACAAGAATTTTATGGTGTAAAAAGTGCCATTTTACTCCATTAGATATATACTTATTTGTTTTCCACAACAAAATTTAACAGGAGTATGTGGACAGCGGCACTCCTAGGAACCATTGTAGCACGCATGTGCTAAGAAAAACTACTAGAATCGGTTCTAGTAGTAGCAGGGGTGGAGCTTAGTTCAAACAAAAGCAAGCCGTGGCCTGCCCAGGCTTGGGCCAAATCATTGAATAGGGAAGGTGATACTGGGCCTTGGAAGTAAAAGTTAAGAGTTTTTCTTCAGTCTGGCCTGCCAAACAATATTTTGGTAGCTCCGCCACTGACTGAGTAGAACTAAGTTCTAAAAGAGAGTTGACCACAAGTGGGGCCCAAGCTAGACTAAATTGTGCGGGAAGTATATGGCGAAAAAATATTATATTCTGACATTGGAGTGGGCGCAAAAGTAGATGCTAAGAGAAGTTCAACATTGGAGTGAATTTGGTGTTGTTAGAACTCGGTTCTACCTATTTTCGTAGAACATGTGACATTTCTAAACAAGTGGAGCCCATCAAAAATATATCATTGGGTTTGTCGTTGACTGAAGTTTCTAAACATATATTTCTTAAAAAAAATTGAAACGAGGCAAAAGACTTGCCATCTCATTAATTAAGAAGAAGAGAGTTTGCCCGGTTAATTAGCGGAAAACCGGGCTAAAACCGAAACACATCAACCGAAAAATGGGCACCACTGGCCAACCTGGCCACATGCCAACAGATGGCCACACACGCCTACGAACGACAGCTTCGACTTCAACGACGATCTTCGCGAGGGAATTATGCAGGGCTTGCGCCGACCGAGTCCTCCGCAAATGACCACCGAGTGCCTGTCATCATCACCACCTGGAACAACCCACCGTAGATCCGACTCCACAGCAACCAAGCAATCACGGAAGAGCACATCGGACACGCCGGACAGACCGACTACCAGAGCCCGAGCCGCGACCCCCACTCATCTTGACGCCACCATCGTTGCCAAACAGACGTCGACGCCCCTGGCCTCGACGAACCTGCCACCACCAACCACCAGTATCCTAGTCGTAGTCCGCTCCGAGACGATGCCCCCAAGGAGGAGAAAGACGCGGGAACGCCTCCATCGCCCGATCCAGAGGATCTGAGGTTTCCCTCCGGCACCGAGGCCGCGGGGAGAGGGGTGAGCACACCTCCAGAGCGACGCTTCCAGGAAAGATCGCGACACCCGCGGGCGCCGCCGTCGCCGGTTCCGAAGAAGAGGATTTCTTCCGGAGATGCTTCAACCACCTGCAGCACACACGGCAGACCACCAACTGCAGCCCGCCAACCACCGCAGACCATGTCGAGGCCGACTCCATTCTAGCCATGGGACCCCTCGATCCGCCGCGTCCAGAAGCGCTCCGCCCTCGGGCCGAAGCCGCCACCACCAAACCCGGGGCCGCCGCCCCGGCAACCATAGCCCACCACCGTCGACGACCTCACCGCCAGAAGAGCCTGACCAGGCCCATCGGTCCGGAGCCCGCATCGCCAGATCCAGAGGCAAGGGAGGGCCTGACCAGATCGACGACCTCGCTCCGGGCCTTGCTGTGAGAGGCCGGCAGGCAAAGCAGCCGCCGAGAAGCCGCAGCCTTGCACGACGCACAATCCCCCGCCGTCGAAAGGAGCGGAGCCGCATCGGAGGAAGGGGGAGGGAGGGCGCCGTGGTCGCTGGGCCACGACCGCCCCGCAAGGCGCACCGACGCCGCCGCAGTAGTCGCGCGCCGCACCGCCATGTCGAAGCTCCGCCAGGGGAAACCGCCGTCGCGGGAGCACCAGATCCACCGCCGCCTCCTTCCGCGCCAGACGAGAAGAAGAGGAAGGGGAAGACCCCGCCGCCGCCGTCCGCCGCCCGGGCTTAGCCCGGCGGCCTCCTCCGGCGACGGCGAGGGGAGGGAGGGGGGCGAAGGGGCGGCCCGGCGGCGCGGGCGCGGGCTCCGCCCGAGCCGCTAGAGAGGCGACGCGGGGGACGGGGAAAGGTTGTGTATCTACATATAGCACATATTTCATTAGTCAAATTGCCGTACTAACCTGGATGGAGGGAGTACCACAATTGAGTGCAAGATTTAGGTATGTTAGCTGTTAACAAACTAAAAATTATGACTGTCATTTTGGTGACAGGAGCACACTGGATGCGCCAACTCTGCCTTCTACTTCAACTATCCCAACTACCGGAACTTATTCCCTATTATGGCTCTTGGCGAGTTTTGTCGCCGACTTGTTGCAAATAAGAACTGATGTGGATGCATGTGATTAAATTATATTGATGTGTGTGCGTATGTGGGATTTGTTAGCAATAAAAACTATATGCGCTTATGAACACCATTAAATTATATTGAGTTGGTGGGGCGAGCCACCTAAGAGCAAAAATGGTCTTGTTTTTTCTCCTCGCGCTAATGTTACTACAACACCACAAAAACAAAAGACCAAGAGTACAAGTATGTATCAAGCATTCTATAACAGATACCCAAGCTGGCTGATACAAGTAAGTTTGAACCAGATCACAAGGTAATGAAAAGACATGATACCTACCCTCAAAACGTGGTTGATTTGAAACTGAAGAAACTTTCCCTTTAGTTCCTTAACTTTCTTGCACAAGTCAGCCATATTATCATTCCTAACACGCCAGAGATCTTGGACCTGCTCCAGAAAGTTCAATGTGTTACTTATGTACAGAAAAAATAAAATTGAACGCTACTAAAGCTTCCAGCTACTGGAAAAATTCTTCAGAGCTCTGATTAGTTTTACCAGATTTTGTATGACCTAACAAGCATGGCCTTAATCCAATTATTCCTTGCCCTAATAAAATAATACACCTTAACGTATAAACGTGTTAATAGATGTATCATAAAACTTTCCCTTGGTGAGGATAAACTGAGGACCATGATGATCAAATTAAATTAAAAGAGAAACAACCTACAAAATAAAATCAAAAGCCATTTGATCTCTTTTAGTTTGACCACAAGTTATTGTTTTGGTGGACTGCAAAGAGGAAGTGCAAACTGCACATCAAGTAGTTATCTATTGACGGTTGGTAGAACATGAAGGCTGCAAAGTAGCCAAGGTACAACACCAGACCTGGTTACAGACAAGCTTAGAATCTCCTTGAGCACGAACATACTTGAATCCCTTCTTAGCAGCATATCTCAACCCCAGGAGCAATGCACGATATTCAGCAGCACTTGCAATACCCAAACCCTCACGTAGTTGAGAAATCTTCAGTTAAAGTAGAAGAACATAGTCGTCAACAGCTAGTCGTGGTAACTAAACACTAAGAAAACTAACCAGCACAGTAACAGTTGGTGTACATACCATAGATCCATCCGGTTGACTTATTATTACACCGGCGCCTGATTTCCTAGGATTTCCTTTGCAAGCACCATCAAATTCAAGCATGCAGGACAGCTATAAAGGCGAGGTCCAGTGATGAGAACAAGTCAACATTTCCTCAGTGAAGATAAGTTGCAAATATGCATATTAATATCAAAATCATATTGACAAAATAAAACAAAGAAAGAAGGCTTGTTAGTAGTTAGAACCTAAATTGCACGGATATGGCAGGAAAACGACATATATATCGGGGGTTAGATACATCCGGATACAGGGATACCTCTGGATACACGCTGATACGTATCCTGTACGTATCCCCCGATTTTCTATTTTTCAACAAATTACAGAAATCTTATTGAGCGAACATTCCCTGGGAGTGTTTTTTTTTTAGGAAACACTCTCTAGTGCGTCCAATCCTGCGCGAAAACATCAAAGCGGTGACAGTGTGGCAATCCCCGTGGGCGCACCGTTCGCTCCCATGCATCCTCCCGAGCAAACGACGCAAACATTCCCTCCCATACACCATCCCGAGCGAACGACCCCGTGTGTAGCATGGCACTCCCCTATGATGTATCATGGCAATTACTGGAAGCATGTCTTCTCTATGTAGCATAGCATTCGTCCTGCTGCAGCATGCCAATTCCTGAACATGTGGGCAACTCCTCCTTTTCTTAGACTGGCAATGCTTTCTGGTGCAGCATGGCAAATCCCTGAAACGCATGGCAATTTTCTCTAATGTAGTATGACAATTCTTTCTGCTATAGCATGGCAATTATTTCTTCTTAGCATGTCATCTCTCTGTTATAGCATGGCAAATATCTCTGTTATAGCATGGCAATTCCTGAAACATTCCTTGGGAGTGGTTTTTTGAGGGAAGGCTCTCTGGTGGCGCCATTCGCTCGAATGAGCCTCCCAGAGCAAACGATCATTCACGCCAGGGACACCAGGGAGGGCACGTTCTCTCCCTATTAGAGTGCAAAAATTATACCAATTCGGGTACCAGTGGGATACCCCCTATACCGGTCGGACACGGGAAAACCCTAACTATCTATACCCACAACAACCCCCTCCCCTTTTTTCGCCTCATTCTGCCCCATCCCGACCTGAGCTCCATGCCGCCGCTACACAGTACACAGGCGAGGGCCTGCCGCCGGCCCACCACAGCGCCCGCCCCTATTCTGAGTGCCACACCACACGGGAGAAGGAGAGCTCCAGGCCGCTGTTGCTCCGTCACTCAATCTGATTGCCGCCCTATCTGGTGTCGCAGCTCCCTCTGGTGGCCAGGCCAATGTCCCCTTCCCCCTTCTTCTCGAGTTGTTGCACTCCACTTATTACTTCTTCTCCTCTTAAGGTCAGCAATGGCTAGCACCAGTAACTCTGAACCTTCTGGTTCTGGAATTGGTCAAACTCAAATGCAGGCGATGGAGGAGTCAGTGTAGTCCAAATGTGGAATGATGCTCGTGTGATTCGTCCAAATGAAGATGTGAAGTCGCCGATGTGGAGGTATGCTCAGAAGATCAAGAAGACCAGACGAGGCCAAGGAGGGAATATAAAGTTCGTATGTAGGATCTGTAACCATCACTACTAGGGAAAACCTTATAGGTGGAGACTTATCAGTAGCGCGGCTTTGTGGAACGCACTACTGCTAATTTACAGTAGCGCGGCTACTGCTCAGGTGCTACTGCTATCCATTTAGCAGTAGGCGGCCCAGACGAAAGATGCTACTGCTATGTGAACCCGGGGGGGGGGGGGGCCCCCCCTTAGCCACCAGGCTATGTATAGTAGCAGCGCGGCCCGCCTGAAGCGTGCTACCGCTAAAACTTTAGCAGTAGCGCGTGTTGCAGACCCACCGCTGCAACTAATGTTGTACTGTGCCACATGGTGGGCCCCGCTTAGCAACAGCGCGGCCTGGAGGACCGCGCTACTGCTAACGTTTTAGCAGTAGCACCGTTCGCTGGCCCGCGCTGCTGCTAAGGCGCAGCAGCCACCTTTTGAATCCTCTCCCCCCTCCCCCTTCCTCTCTCCCTTCACTTTGCCCTCCCCCCTCCTCTCTCCCTCACTTTGCTTCTTCCTCACCTTGCTTCTCCCCCCATTACTCTCTTTCTTCTCCTACCTCTCTTTCTCTCTCTTTAATGCCCCTAACTACACCACACCTCCATTAATGCAACCCCTTTCTCTTTTCCTCACTTTTCCACCCCGTCCACTAGTTAGAGCCATCTCCTTCCCCAACTAGCTATGTAGATCTACCCATTTAATGAAGTGACCTTTCTACCTCCCCAACTAGATCTATCCATTTAATTGTGCGTGAGTTGCTTATGTTTTGCTGAAATGTCGATTTATTTCCGTTTCGGCGAATTTCGGGCAAACTCTATATGTCCTATTTTTAGGGAAGGTCATGCCGAATTTTTGTATGACTTTGATGCATGCATGCATTTTTATAATCATTTTTCTTATTATTACTGCGCAGGCGATCATGATGGTGAGTGGAACGATGGTGGAAAGGTGGTTGTGATCGGCGGTGCAGGACATGTATGAAAATAACCAGACAGAGATTTTATGTTCGTGTCAAAGATGCAAAGGAGGAGTTTGTCTTGACCCCTATAAGGATGGTCGTTTGAAGGCGCACCTGCTCATGACTGGTTTCATGGATGGCTATACTCGGTGGATAAGTGAAGATGATGAGGATGAGGATGCCGACGGGGCAGCCAATGACGACATGGGGCCAGACGAAGAGATGACCGATAATGGCGGCGGAGAAGAGGCCGGACATGGCGGCGGAGAAGGGGCCGGACATGGTGGCGGCGGAGAAGAGGCCGGAAATGGGGGGGGGGGGGGGGGGGGGGGGGGGGGGGGGGGGGGGGGGGGGGGGGGGGGGGGGGGGGGGGGGGGGGGGGGGGGGGGGGGGGGGGGGGGGGGGGGGGGGGGGGGGGGGGGGGGGGGGGGGGGGGGGGGGGGGGGGGGGGGGGGGGGGGGGGGGGGGGGGGGGGGGGGGGGGGGGGGGGGGGGGGGGGGGGGGGGGGGGGGGGGGGGGGGGGGGGGGGGGGGGGGGGGGGGGGGGGGGGGGGGGGGGGGGGGGGGGGGGGGGGGGGGGGGGGGGGGGGGGGGGGGGGGGGGGGGGGGGGGGGGGGGGGGGGGGGGGGGGGGGGGGGGGGGGGGGGGGGGGGGGGGGGGGGGGGGGGGGGGGGGGGGGGGGGGGGGGGGGGGGGGGGGGGGGGGGGGGGGGGGGGGGGGGGGGGGGGGGGGGGGGGGGGGGGGGGGGGGGGGGGGGGGGGGGGGGGGGGGGGGGGGGGGGGGGGGGGGGGGGGGGGGGGGGGGGGGGGGGGGGGGGGGGGGGGGGGGGGGGGGGGGGGGGGGGGGGGGGGGGGGGGGGGGGGGGGGGGGGGGGGGGGGGGGGGGGGGGGGGGGGGGGGGGGGGGGGGGGGGGGGGGGGGGGGGGGGGGGGGGGGGGGGGGGGGGGGGGGGGGGGGGGGGGGGGGGGGGGGGGGGGGGGGGGGGGGGGGGGGGGGGGGGGGGGGGGGGGGGGGGGGGGGGGGGGGGGGGGGGGGGGGGGGGGGGGGGGGGGGGGGGGGGGGGGGGGGGGGGGGGGGGGGGGGGGGGGGGGGGGGGGGGGGGGGGGGGGGGGGGGGGGGGGGGGGGGGGGGGGGGGGGGGGGGGGGGGGGGGGGGGGGGGGGGGGGGGGGGGGGGGGGGGGGGGGGGGGGGGGGGGGGGGGGGGGGGGGGGGGGGGGGGGGGGGGGGGGGGGGGGGGGGGGGGGGGGGGGGGGGGGGGGGGGGGGGGGGGGGGGGGGGGGGGGGGGGGGGGGGGGGGGGGGGGGGGGGGGGGGGGGGGGGGGGGGGGGGGGGGGGGGGGGGGGGGGGGGGGGGGGGGGGGGGGGGGGGGGGGGGGGGGGGGGGGGGGGGGGGGGGGGGGGGGGGGGGGGGGGGGGGGGGGGGGGGGGGGGGGGGGGGGGGGGGGGGGGGGGGGGGGGGGGGGGGGGGGGGGGGGGGGGGGGGGGGGGGGGGGGGGGGGGGGGGGGGGGGGGGGGGGGGGGGGGGGGGGGGGGGGGGGGGGGGGGGGGGGGGGGGGGGGGGGGGGGGGGGGGGGGGGGGGGGGGGGGGGGGGGGGGGGGGGGGGGGGGGGGGGGGGGGGGGGGGGGGGGGGGGGGGGGGGGGGGGGGGGGGGGGGGGGGGGGGGGGGGGGGGGGGGGGGGGGGGGGGGGGGGGGGGGGGGGGGGGGGGGGGGGGGGGGGGGGGGGGGGGGGGGGGGGGGGGGGGGGGGGGGGGGGGGGGGGGGGGGGGGGGGGGGGGGGGGGGGGGGGGGGGGGGGGGGGGGGGGGGGGGGGGGGGGGGGGGGGGGGGGGGGGGGGGGGGGGGGGGGGGGGGGGGGGGGGGGGGGGGGGGGGGGGGGGGGGGGGGGGGGGGGGGGGGGGGGGGGGGGGGGGGGGGGGGGGGGGGGGGGGGGGGGGGGGGGGGGGGGGGGGGGGGGGGGGGGGGGGGGGGGGGGGGGGGGGGGGGGGGGGGGGGGGGGGGGGGGGGGGGGGGGGGGGGGGGGGGGGGGGGGGGGGGGGGGGGGGGGGGGGGGGGGGGGGGGGGGGGGGGGGGGGGGGGGGGGGGGGGGGGGGGGGGGGGGGGGGGGGGGGGGGGGGGGGGGGGGGGGGGGGGGGGGGGGGGGGGGGGGGGGGGGGGGGGGGGGGGGGGGGGGGGGGGGGGGGGGGGGGGGGGGGGGGGGGGGGGGGGGGGGGGGGGGGGGGGGGGGGGGGGGGGGGGGGGGGGGGGGGGGGGGGGGGGGGGGGGGGGGGGGGGGGGGGGGGGGGGGGGGGGGGGGGGGGGGGGGGGGGGGGGGGGGGGGGGGGGGGGGGGGGGGGGGGGGGGGGGGGGGGGGGGGGGGGGGGGGGGGGGGGGGGGGGGGGGGGGGGGGGGGGGGGGGGGGGGGGGGGGGGGGGGGGGGGGGGGGGGGGGGGGGGGGGGGGGGGGGGGGGGGGGGGGGGGGGGGGGGGGGGGGGGGGGGGGGGGGGGGGGGGGGGGGGGGGGGGGGGGGGGGGGGGGGGGGGGGGGGGGGGGGGGGGGGGGGGGGGGGGGGGGGGGGGGGGGGGGGGGGGGGGGGGGGGGGGGGGGGGGGGGGGGGGGGGGGGGGGGGGGGGGGGGGGGGGGGGGGGGGGGGGGGGGGGGGGGGGGGGGGGGGGGGGGGGGGGGGGGGGGGGGGGGGGGGGGGGGGGGGGGGGGGGGGGGGGGGGGGGGGGGGGGGGGGGGGGGGGGGGGGGGGGGGGGGGGGGGGGGGGGGGGGGGGGGGGGGGGGGGGGGGGGGGGGGGGGGGGGGGGGGGGGGGGGGGGGGGGGGGGGGGGGGGGGGGGGGGGGGGGGGGGGGGGGGGGGGGGGGGGGGGGGGGGGGGGGGGGGGGGGGGGGGGGGGGGGGGGGGGGGGGGTTCCCTAGAAAAAATAAGGAGAAGACTTTTGGGACGGTGCGCCACCGTCTCGAGGCGGAACTTGGGCAGGAGCACTTTTGCTCTCCGGCGGAGTGATTCTGCCGGGGATACTTCCCTATGGGAGGGGGAAATCGGAGCCATCATCAGCACCAACGATCCTCTCATCGTGGGAGGACCAATCTTCATCAACATCTTCAACAGCACCATCTCATCTCAAACCCTAGTTCATCTCTTGTATTCAATCTTTGTCTCAAAACCTCAGATTGGTACCTGTGGGTTGCTAGTAGTGTTGATTACATCTTGTAATTGATGCTAGTTGGTTTATTTGGTGGAAGATTATATGTTCAGATCTATTATGCTATTTAAAACCCCTCTAATCTTGGACATGAAGATGATTTGTGAGTAGTTACTTTTGTTCTTGAGGACATGGGAGAAGTCTTGTCATAAGTAATCATGTGAATTTGGCATTCCTTTGATATTTTGATGATATGTATGTTGTTGATTCTCTTAGTGGTGTCATGTGAACGTCGACTACATGACACTTCACCATCTTTGGGCCTAAGGGAATGCATTGTGGAGTAGTAATTAGATGATGGGTTGCTAGAGTGACAGAAGCTTAAACCCTACTTTATGCGCTATTCCGTAAGGGGCTGATTTGGATCCATATGTTTAATGCTATGGTTAGAGTTATCTTAATTCTTCTTTCATAGTTACGGATGCTTGCGAGAGGGGGTAATCATAAGTGGGAGGTTTGTTCAAGTAAGAACAGCACCCAAGCACCGTTCCACCCACATATCAAATTATCAAAGTAGCGAACATGAATCAACCCAACATGATGAAAGTGACTAGATGAAATTCCCATGTGTCCTCGAGAACGCTTTGCTTATTATAAGAGATCGTTCCGGCTTGTCCTTTGGTACAAAAAGGATTGGGCCACCCTGCTGCACTCTTTGTTACTATTGCTACTTGTCACTTGTTACAAATTATCTTGCTATCAAACTACTCGTTACCGATAATTTCAGTGCTTACAGAAAATACCTTGCTGAAAACCGCTTGTCATTTCCTTCTGCTCCTCGTTGGGTTCGACACTCTTGCTTATCGAAAGAACTACGATTGATCCCTATACTTGTGGGTCATCAAGACTCTTTTCTGGTGCCGTTGCCGGGGAGTGAAGCGCCTTTGGTGAGTGGAATTTGGTAAGGAAACATGTAACATCCTGGATTTTGCCCATTTTCTTTTTCTTTTAATTTGGTCCGGATTTGCTTTTCTGTGGTGTGATAGTTCTGCAACCTGGAGGGATCACCCTTCATTTTTCTTCCTGAGTGGCTTGCCAACCTCAAAACCTCACGATACCTTGTCATTTCCATCTTGGACCAATCCCAATATTCTTTTTCTTGGGAATATTCCTTTTTCTATTAAAGGAATAACCCTGTTTGCCCTGAGTTGTGAAGCAACCCACATTTCCATCATTCCCAAATAATTCTCATAAATTGTTTGGGTCATATCTTCCACAAATATGTCAAACCCTTCCTTGCCATGTTCAAAAATATTTCCCAAATATTACTTTTCTGATTCTACCCTAGCTGCCAAGTTGAGAAGCAAGTACCATTTATATTTGCTTGCTTGCTCTCAAACTTTTTGTACACTCTTTCCTATCCATATCATTGCCACATGCCAAAATTCAACTTCATTTGGATATTAAATATTTCTTGGCTAATTTCCAAAGTTTCTGGGCAACTGGAATCTTTGTGAAGCAAGTGCTAGCTAGGTGTATCCAAATAAGTTGAAATTTTTCAAGCATCTTCATATTCTCAAATCATGACTCTCCACCAAGTTTCAACCTTATCCAATCCGCTATGTGAGCATAGCATCAAATCTTGGTTTCTGGTCAGATTTTCACATTGTGAAGCAACTATATTTTATATTGCTCTATAATTGCTGAAAATTTACCAGAGCATTCTCCTACCCATATAACCTATCTCCACAAAATTTGGGCTCAATTAATCTTTCCAATAATTCCCTAGAATGTTTCTAGGATTCTGGTCAGAGGGGATAACTGTGAAGGAAGTACCATTTTGGCTTGTCCAAATGGCATGAAATTTTTATGGCACTCTCATATGACCAAATCATCATGTTCTACCAAATTTCAGCTCAGTTGGCTACTCCATGTGAATGGCACATCAAGATCTAACTTCTGGACCAGATTGGTCAGTTGCAAAGCAACTATGCTAAATACTTGTCCAAATCCATCCAAACTTCACAGGATTGTAGTTCTTCCTACCCTCAACCTCCCAGACATTTTGTTTGGCTCTTATCACTTTTCTGCTCCTCACAGCTTCATGCCCAAGTTTGCTACAGCAAACTTCAGATGGACACTCCCATCTAACTACAGCTCCTCTCATCGATCCATCACATCCCTGAGCCTGTACCTAGGAGGGACTACACACCAGACATCATTTGGCATCACGTTAGGCGTGTTAATGCCATGGCTACGCGATGACCACGTGCAGAGCACGCCAAACCCGTGCTCTGGCACGTTGTCGTCCTTGTTGCCGTCGATTTCCTCTGCCTCTCGCGTCACTTTCATGTCTGGTAGCTCACCCGTGCTCGTGCTGTCGTTTCCCCTCTGCTGCCTCGCCCTGCATCACTACGGCCGCACCGCGACGAGCTCCGCCGCCATTCAGCCCGTGACCACCGTTGTCGTTTTCTTCTGTCCTTTCCTCCCCGATCCCTCTCGAGCTCGCCTGAGCCCTCTCCGCTCCTCTGAGAACGCTCCCGACGCCACAAGCCGCCAGCCACGTCTCCCTGTAGCTCCAGCACGTGGCTAAGATCGCCACCACGGCCATCCTATCCACCCGCGTCGCCGCGCCTATTTATAGGCTGCCCCGAGCCCTCCCAAGCTCACCACCGGCCTCCCCTCGCTCCCAGAAACCTCCCGAGCCTCTCCCCCGAGCTCGGGTCCCTCTACTCGCCGTCCATTGCCGTCACGGCCGCCGGTGATCTTCGCATAAATTCCGGCGAACCGCGCCCCCACCCTCTATTCTACCACCACCTGAGACCTCCACATCCATCTGAGGGCCGCCCCGCAACTCCTCCCCTCTTCTCCACGACCGTAGCCCCTTCCCCCAAAGCCAACCGACACCGCCGTTCGCCATGCTTGAGGTCACCGTCGCTCCCATCGCCTTTGGAGTTTGTGGATGAGGTGAATGGATGCGCTGCTCCTCGGGGAGCACGCCGGTGGCCGGAGCCTCGCCGGAGGTGGCCCGTGTCGTCGGGGCTGGTCGCCGGAGCGCGCGACCTCCTCTGGAACTCGGGCAAGCGAGCGAGGGAGAAGAAGACCCTGGCCAGGAGGGCCCCACCTGCGCGCGGGACCCCCTCGTCAGCCACCCGAGCTTTGACATCGTCTGCCCACGTGGATAAGTGGCAGGCCCCGCCTGTAAGTCTCACGCGTTGACCCGAGCTGCTGACATGGATAAGTGAAAGCGTATTCTTTGGAGTACGTTTTCCTCCACCGAAAGCGCATTTTCTTTCTTCTTCAGCCCCAAATACTTCTTCATTTCAGTGAAAGCGTAATTCTTGGATTGCGCCTTCCGTCTTTCTGTTCAGGCCCTGTTTGAAAATATTTTCTTTATAGATGGGTCCCTGGCAGAAAAACTATCACAACTCCGAATCAGGTGAATCCAACACCCATGTCTTCGTCTCGTCGAGCCCGTCGTGTTGGTATCATTTTCACTATGTGGTCCCACTGTGAAAATGACCATTTTGCCCTTGTCCGTAAACAGCCTCCTCCGAGAGAAAACTGTTTCCGGCGATCATTTCTGCGGACTTTCCGCACTTCTTCCCGATGATTCCTTCATCCCCAGGCAAGCCACAACTCTCATCTGCATCATCGCATTGCAATATCATAGTTTAACTATTTACATTAACAGCAAGTATGAGTTATTTGTGAAGTGGATTGGATTATGCAATGCTTGAGTTAATTCTCGGATAGGTGACTATCATGTTGAGTACCGGGTTACTAATGACTAGTAGTTTACCCTCTCATTGATGCCATGATGTTGAGATCACTGTCTATGATTATTTTGGATTTCATCCGGCAGTTCGTGGAAATCAATTAGTAGCAGTGGCTTAAGCATACTGGTTATCGGAGTGTCAGCCATGACAGAAATATTATCCGGAGATGAGATATTTAGTCGGTTGACCTTGAGTCACCTGTCCGGACTTATCCGTGCAGCCACATTTGCCGGTATGGGACGGCCTTGACTTGGTCTGATCACGTGCTCTTTCACCGGTACCGCCCGACAGGGAAGGTTATGCGTGCGCGCTACCCTGGCCCGGTAGGCGGCGATAACCTTGTGAGCCCAGTTGAGTTATATGGTACCAGGTCCCCGTTTGGGACAGTTTAGTTTGGCCATGATGGTGGCAGGTGTCACGAGGTGACACAGGGGCCACCCAGGGCTTGACTCCGGGGGAGGATGATTGCCGGTGGTGGGGGGGGGGGGGGGGGGGGGGGGGGGGGGGGGGGGGGGGGGGGGGGGGGGGGGGGGGGGGGGGGGGGGGGGGGGGGGGGGGGGGGGGGGGGGGGGGGGGGGGGGGGGGGGGGGGGGGGGGGGGGGGGGGGGGGGGGGGGGGGGGGGGGGGGGGGGGGGGGGGGGGGGGGGGGGGGGGGGGGGGGGGGGGGGGGGGGGGGGGGGGGGGGGGGGGGGGGGGGGGGGGGGGGGGGGGGGGGGGGGGGGGGGGGGTATCGTGATAATCAAACCATGCTCGATTGTTCTTCGACTGGCTCCTTTATGAAGAAAATTATTGAATTCAGATGGGATCTTCTGGAAAGAATTAAATGCAACTCTGAGGATTGGGAACTCAACAAAGGTAGTGAGTCAGGTATAATACTTGAGTTCGATTGTGCTAAATCTTTTATGGCTACCGATGCTTTTCATAAGTTTAGCACTAAATATGGACTTGACTCTGAGATAGTATCTTCCTTTTGCGAATCATTTGCTACTCATGTTGATCTCTCTAAGGAGAAGTGGTTTAAATATCATCCCCCTATTAAAGAAAAGATTGAGGAACCTGTTAGTGTTAAAGAAGAAACAAGTGTTCACCATGTTGATCCAGTTGTGCCTACTGCTTATATTAAGAAACCACCTTTTCCTGTTAGGATTAAGGAACATACTAAAGTTTCAACTGTGGTTAACAAAAGTAATATTAGAGCACCTAGACCCTCTGAATAAATTAAAGTTAAACCTAATGTTGCTATGGTTAAAGATCTCTTGGTCAATAATGTAGATGGGCATGTTATTGGCAGGTTTCGTTGGAGCAATACTGGTCCACCCGAATGGGATCGCGAGGTCAGTGCTCCATAGTGTGGGTAAAGTGCGCAACCTCTGCAGAGTGTAAAATCTATTCGAATAGCCGTGTCCACGGTATTGGACAGTCCGCCGAGACCTCACTAGGTGGTCAACCATAGTAGTGGTAATGATGGAAGAACTCGTCATATGATCAGAAGTACTCGGTGGATCATGAGTATTCTGAGGGTTGCGAGGCAACCCGGAAGAGAGTAAGTTTGTCAAACTTGTGGTGCAGATGGAATCAAGTATATGGTAAGTTAGCCATGGGATGGCTATGAGTTGAGTGGTCGGATGACCACATGCTGGGGAATTGGATTTGGCACAGTTTTGGATTGGATCCTGAGATTATTCGGAGTATGGATTAAATATGCTCTACTTTACCGCATATACTTCAGTGGCTATTTTGCTATGATGTTTTCCTGCTTTAATGCTGATGTTTGATGTGAGCATGCGAGTACATTCAAAGTACTCACCTGGCGTGTCATGCCAGTTTGTAGGTCATGCCATGATTGCTTGCTTGTCGAGGATCCTGAGTTTGCGACCTAGGATACGCGTTCTAGCTAGAGTCCCTGCGGAGTGGAGTCCATCACCGCCGTCGCTATTCCGCTGCCAGGAGAGTTACTCCGCTGTTAGCATATAGCTACCCTGGGCAGGCGTAGTGTCGCCGTGCCGATGTAATCCTTGTACCCTTTGTAACCATATCCATTGTAATAAAGAGCTGATTTGTTCTATGCCAACAGTGCCGTATTCCAGAGGACTTGTCCCTGGGCTGGAATACGGGGCATCTCGGTCTTCTCTGAGCCGGGGTGCCACAAAACATTTATATTACGTGTTGAAATTTATTGTCACTTGTCACTATGGAAAGTAATCCTTTGAGGGGTTTGTTAGGGGTATCTTCACCTCGACCGAAAGCACAAATAATTGCTCCTCAACCTACTACACCTACTGAAAATATTTATTATGAGATTCTTTCGGGTATGATAGAGAAACTGCTAGCTAATCCTTATGCAGGAGATGGAACGGTACATCCTGATATGCACTTGATCTATGTGGATGAAATTTGTGGATTGTTTAAGCTTGCAGGCTTATCCGGAGATGGAGTTAAGAAGAAACTATTCCCTTTATCTTTGGAGGGAAAGGCATTGACATGGTATAGGCTATGTGATGATACTGATACATGGGACTGGAACCGATTGAAATTGGTATTCCACCAGAAATTTTATCCTATGCATTTGGTTCATCGTGATCGGAATTATATATATAATTTTTGGCCTCGTGAAGGAGAAAGCATCGCTCAAGCTTGGGGGAGGCTTAAGTACATGATGTACACATGCCCCAACCATGAGCTCTCAAGAGAAATTATCTTACAGAACTTTTATGCTCAGCTTTATCGTGATAATCAAACCATGCTCGATTGTTCTTCGACTGGCTCCTTTATGAAGAAAATTATTGAATTCAGATGGGATCTTCTGGAAAGAATTAAATGCAACTCTGAGGATTGGGAACTCAACAAAGGTAGTGAGTCAGGTATAATACTTGAGTTCGATTGTGCTAAATCTTTTATGGCTACCGATGCTTTTCATAAGTTTAGCACTAAATATGGACTTGACTCTGAGATAGTATCTTCCTTTTGCGAATCATTTGCTACTCATGTTGATCTCTCTAAGGAGAAGTGGTTTAAATATCATCCCCCTATTAAAGAAAAGATTGAGGAACCTGTTAGTGTTAAAGAAGAAACAAGTGTTCACCATGTTGATCCAGTTGTGCCTACTGCTTATATTAAGAAACCACCTTTTCCTGTTAGGATTAAGGAACATACTAAAGTTTCAACTGTGGTTAACAAAAGTAATATTAGAGCACCTAGACCCTCTGAATAAATTAAAGTTAAACCTAATGTTGCTATGGTTAAAGATCTCTTGGTCAATAATGTAGATGGGCATGTTATTTATTTCTGTGATGAAGCAGCTAGAATTGCTAAACCAGATCCTAAAGATAAAAACAGACCTGTAGTAGGCATGCCTGTTGTCTCTGTTAAAATAGGAGATCATTGTTATCATGGCTTATGTGATTTGGGTGCTAGTGTGAGTGCTATTCCGTTTACCTTATATCAAGAAATTGTGAATGGCATTGCACCTATTGAAATAGAGGACATTGATGTTACTATTAAGCTTGCAAACAGAGATACCATTACACCACTTGGGATCGTTAGAGATGTTGAAGTCTTGTGTGGAAAAATAAAATACCCTACTGATTTTCTAGTCCTCGATTCTCCACAAGATGATTTTTGTCCCATTATATTTGGTAGACCTTTCTTGAACACTGTTAATGCCAAGATTGATTGCGCTAAAGAAATTGTTAGTGTTGATTTTGGTGGTATATCTCATGAGTTTAATTTCTCCAAGTTTCGTAGACAACCTCATGATAAAGAATTGCCTAGTAAAGATGAAATTATTGGTCTTGCTTCTATTGCCGTACCTCCTACTGATCCATTAGAACAATATTTGCTAGACCATGAAAATGATATGCACATGAATGAAAGAAATGAAATAGACAAGATGTTCTTTGATCAACCACCTATCCTTAAACACAATTTGCCTATTGAAACTCTTGGAGGCCCTCCTCCACCTAAAGGTGATCCTGTATTTGAATTGAAACAATTGCCTGATACACTGAAATATGCTTATCTCGATGAAAAGAAGATATATCCTGTTATTATTAGTGCTAACCTTTCAGAACATGAAGAAAAGAGATTATTGAAAACTCTGAGGAAGCACCGAATTGCTATTGGATATAATCTTGATGATCTTAAGGGCATTAGTCCCACTCTAGGTCAGCACAAAATTAATATGGAGCCTGATGCTAAACCAGTTGTCGACCACCAACGACGATTAAATCCTGAGATGAAAGAGGTGGTAAGAACTGAAATATTAAACCTTCTTGAAGCAGGTATAATCTATCCCATAGCTGATAGTAGATGGGTAAGTCCCGTTCATTATGTCCCTAAGAAAGGAGGTATTACCGTTGTTCCTAATGATACTAGGAAAGATCATTACCCCTTACCTTTTATTGATCAAATATTAGAAAGATTGTCTAAGCATACACATTTTTGTTTCCTATATGGATATTCTGGTTTTTCTCAAATACCTGTATCACAACCCGATCAAGAGAAAACCACCTTTACTTGTCCTTTTGGAACTTATGCTTATAGACGTATGCCTTTTGGTTTATGCAATGCACCTGCCACCTTTCAAAGATGTATGACTGCTATATTCTCTGATTTTTGTGAAAAGATTGTTGAGGTTTTCATGGATGATTTTTCCGTTTACGGAACTTCTTTTGATGATTGCTTAAGCAACCTTGATCGAGTTTTGCAGAGATGTAAAGAAACTAATCTTGTCTTGAATTGGGAGAAGTGCCACTTTATGGTGAATGAAGGTCTCGTCTTGGGGTATAAAATTTCTGAAAGAGGTATTGAAGTTGATAAAGTTAAGGTTGATGCTATTGAGAAAATGCCATGTCCTAAAGATATTAAAGGTATAAGAAGTTTCCTTGGTCATGCTGGTTTCTATAGGAGGTTTATTAAAGACTTCTCTAAAATTTCTAGGCCTCTTACCAATCTTTTGCAAAAAGATGTTCCATTTGTTTTTGATGATGATTGTGTAGAAGCCTTTGAAACACTTAAGAAAGCCTTAACCACTGCACCTATTATTCAACCATTTGAAATTATGTGTGATGCTAGTGATTATGCTATTGGTGCTATTCTAGGACAAAGAGTTGATAAAAAAATTAAATGTTATCCATTATACCAGTAAAACTCTAGACAGTGCCCAAAGAAATTATGCTACTACCGAGAAAGAATTTCTAGCAGTTGTGTTTGCATGTGATAAATTCAGATCTTACATAGTTGATTCTAAAGTAACCGTTCACACTGATCATGCTTCTATTAAATATCTTATGGAAAAGAAAGATGCTAAACCTAGCCTCATTAGGTGGGTTCTATTGCTACAAGAATTTGACTTGCATATTATTGACAGAAAGGGAGCTGAGAATCCCGTAGCAGATAATTTGTCTAGAATAGAAAATGTTCTTGATGACCCACTTCCTATTAATGATGATTTTCCTGATGAACAATTAGCTGTCATAAATGCTTCTCGTAATACTCCTTGGTATGTAGACTATGCTAATTATATTGTTGCGAAATTTATACCACCTAGTTTCACATACCAACAAAAGAAAAAGTTCTTCTATGATTTAAGACTTTACTTTTGGGATGACCCACATCTTTATAAAGGAGTAGATGGTATTATTAGACGATGTATACCTGAGCATGAACAGGAACAAATCCTACGAAAGTGTCATTCCGAGGCTTACGGAGGACACCATGTGGGAGACAGAACTGCACATAAGGTATTACAATCTGGTTTTTATTGGCCTACTCTTTTTAAGGATGCTCGTAAGTTTGTCTTATCTTGTGATGAGTGTCAAAGAATTGCTAATGTTGGTAGACGTCAGGAAATGCCTATGAATTATTCACTTGCTATTGAACCATTTGATGTTTGGGGATTCGATTATATGGGACATTTGTAGGGTAACGCAGCAGAAAACAAAAAATTTCCAACCTACGCACCAGCCCAGGACCACTATGGAGACTGCATACAAGGTTTGATCATTTTCGTTACCGACTCGTAGCGCAGCGGAAGTAGAGTCGATGACGATCGTCGGTGCAGATCCCCGCAGCTAGGATTTACAACCTCCCAACCGCGAGGATGTATACCCTCGTCTTCCCTTCGGACAGCCCTCCGGGAGGCGGTCGAACAGTCCCCCGGACGGTGTCGCGGACAGCCCTTCGGGAGGACCTTCGAAACTTGGACAATCACTCGGACAACCCTTCGGGAGGACTCACAGAACTCGGACCATCACTTCGACAGCCCTTCGAGAGGCACTCTCGAACAGCCCCTCAGGGCACTAAGATCGAAACTACGACCTCTCTACAGAGTTGCACACATACGGTGTCATCTATCCGGCAGGGCTTCGCCGTCGGGGGGGGGGGGGGGGGGGGGGGGGGGGGGGGGGGGGGGGGGGGGGGGGGGGGGGGGGGGGGGGGGGGGGGGGGGGGGGGGGGGGGGGGGGGGGGGGGGGGGGGGGGGGGGGGGGGGGGGGGGGGGGGGGGGGGGGGGGGGGGGGGGGGGGGGGGGGGGGGGGGGGGGGGGGGGGGGGGGGGGGGGGGGGGGGGGGGGGGGGGGGGGGGGGGGGGGGGGGGGGGGGGGGGGGGGGGGGGGGGGGGGGGGGGGGGGGGGGGGGGGGGGGGGGGGGGGGGGGGGGGGGGGGGGGGGGGGGGGGGGGGGGGGGGGGGGGGGGGGGGGGGGGGGGGGGGGGGGGGGGGGGGGGGGGGGGGGGGGGGGGGGGGGGGGGGGGGGGGGGGGGGGGGGGGGGGGGGGGGGGGGGGGGGGGGGGGGGGGGGGGGGGGGGGGGGGGGGGGGGGGGGGGGGGGGGGGGGGGGGGGGGGGGGGGGGGGGGGGGGGGGGGGGGGGGGGGGGGGGGGGGGGGGGGGGGGGGGGGGGGGGGGGGGGGGGGGGGGGGGGGGGGGGGGGGGGGGGGGGGGGGGGGGGGGGGGGGGGGGGGGGGGGGGGGGGGGGGGGGGGGGGGGGGGGGGGGGGGGGGGGGGGGGGGGGGGGGGGGGGGGGGGGGGGGGGGGGGGGGGGGGGGGGGGGGGGGGGGGGGGGGGGGGGGGGGGGGGGGGGGGGGGGGGGGGGGGGGGGGGGGGGGGGGGGGGGGGGGGGGGGGGGGGGGGGGGGGGGGGGGGGGGGGGGGGGGGGGGGGGGGGGGGGGGGGGGGGGGGGGGGGGGGGGGGGGGGGGGGGGGGGGGGGGGGGGGGGGGGGGGGGGGGGGGGGGGGGGGGGGGGGGGGGGGGGGGGGGGGGGGGGGGGGGGGGGGGGGGGGGGGGGGGGGGGGGGGGGGGGGGGGGGGGGGGGGGGGGGGGGGGGGGGGGGGGGGGGGGGGGGGGGGGGGGGGGGGGGGGGGGGGGGGGGGGGGGGGGGGGGGGGGGGGGGGGGGGGGGGGGGGGGGGGGGGGGGGGGGGGGGGGGGGGGGGGGGGGGGGGGGGGGGGGGGGGGGGGGGGGGGGGGGGGGGGGGGGGGGGGGGGGGGGGGGGGGGGGGGGGGGGGGGGGGGGGGGGGGGGGGGGGGGGGGGGGGGGGGGGGGGGGGGGGGGGGGGGGGGGGGGGGGGGGGGGGGGGGGGGGGGGGGGGGGGGGGGGGGGGGGGGGGGGGGGGGGGGGGGGGGGGGGGGGGGGGGGGGGGGGGGGGGGGGGGGGGGGGGGGGGGGGGGGGGGGGGGGGGGGGGGGGGGGGGGGGGGGGGGGGGGGGGGGGGGGGGGGGGGGGGGGGGGGGGGGGGGGGGGGGGGGGGGGGGGGGGGGGGGGGGGGGGGGGGGGGGGGGGGGGGGGGGGGGGGGGGGGGGGGGGGGGGGGGGGGGGGGGGGGGGGGGGGGGGGGGGGGGGGGGGGGGGGGGGGGGGGGGGGGGGGGGGGGGGGGGGGGGGGGGGGGGGGGGGGGGGGGGGGGGGGGGGGGGGGGGGGGGGGGGGGGGGGGGGGGGGGGGGGGGGGGGGGGGGGGGGGGGGGGGGGGGGGGGGGGGGGGGGGGGGGGGGGGGGGGGGGGGGGGGGGGGGGGGGGGGGGGGGGGGGGGGGGGGGGGGGGGGGGGGGGGGGGGGGGGGGGGGGGGGGGGGGGGGGGGGGGGGGGGGGGGGGGGGGGGGGGGGGGGGGGGGGGGGGGGGGGGGGGGGGGGGGGGGGGGGGGGGGGGGGGGGGGGGGGGGGGGGGGGGGGGGGGGGGGGGGGGGGGGGGGGGGGGGGGGGGGGGGGGGGGGGGGGGGGGGGGGGGGGGGGGGGGGGGGGGGGGGGGGGGGGGGGGGGGGGGGGGGGGGGGGGGGGGGGGGGGGGGGGGGGGGGGGGGGGGGGGGGGGGGGGGGGGGGGGGGGGGGGGGGGGGGGGGGGGGGGGGGGGGGGGGGGGGGGGGGGGGGGGGGGGGGGGGGGGGGGGGGGGGGGGGGGGGGGGGGGGGGGGGGGGGGGGGGGGGGGGGGGGGGGGGGGGGGGGGGGGGGGGGGGGGGGGGGGGGGGGCCCGGCGCGCCCTGGTGGCTCGTGGGCCCCACGTGAGCCTTCCCGACTCCGTTTTCTCCTGGATTACTTGTTTTGCAAGATAAAAATTCTTTATATATACTCCCGGACGTTTTGACCGCTGTATCGCAGAAATCTCCTATGTTCTTGTTTCGTTCTATTTTTTCGACAGATTTAGATCGCCATGGCTCCCCAAATGCTCCGTGTCAAGCACCGCATTATGCAACCATCACCGGGCAAACGCCCCTACAGCGAGGTTTATATGATCATCTCTCCCTATCCGTAATTGAAGCCCTAAGAGTCTTTGAAATAGTTAGTGCTCAGAATACATCTCTCACTCGTGAAGTTATTTTGTTGGAAGAGCAAAACATTGCCCTTCGGAGCATCAACCGCAGATTGATGTATCTTCTTGAGCTAAAGGACAAGCTCGCCACTTCATCATCACCACCATCATCGAAGAAAGAAACTTGAGTACATGGGTATGGGCACTCCCCTTGGCTTGTGCCAAGCTTGGGGAAGGTGCCCCGGTATCGTATCACCATCACTTTTATTATTTTTACCTACTTTTAGTTCGATCCTTAGTGATTTAGTGATTTAGTTGAATAAAAGTTTAGTATGATCTATTTCCGAGTGCTAGTTTCGTGATCTATCTATCTATGTAATCGAGTTGAGAGTTATATAATAAAGAGTAGTTTGAGGTTTTGCTTCTTTACTTTTATGTTTCAATCCTAGCAATGAAAATAATGAAAAAGATCATATGCTAATCTTATGGAAAGTAATGACATTACATAAAGAAAAGTATAAGTGGTAAAATTTATTGAAAGTTAACAAACATAGCATTAGTCAATGATGCAATTCATGAAAACATAAAGGGTTCGATAGCAGACAAGAAGCAGAAGCTAGTTACTTGAGGTTCACGCTAGCGCGAGAGAGGATTCAGAACCGGCACCTCATGTACTGCATAATTCCGCTCTTACTCATAATGATAGCTCTTCTCTTCTATATCATCGTTTAGATGGATGATGAAACATGTGTATGGGATGATGATGTAGTTGCACGTATTCGAGACATATCATAACTTGTATCGCTATTTCGAGAACGATGATGATGAGAGACATGACATCATTTGTGTTGGATGATGATGACATGATTTGATGAGACTATTTGCATGTGTATGATATGATGAGACTATTGTGTGTATGATATGACAGAGGCTATTGTATAAAACCTATTAAAAAAATAGAGTAAAAACGTTGCAGATTTTTTTTTACAGAAAATAGTAACAGTAGCGTGGGGTATGAGTGTAGCAGCAGCGCTGCCTTAGCAGTAGCGCGTGGTAAACAGGCGTGCTGCAGCTTTTAGCAGTAGCGAGGTTCCCAGAAACACGCTACTACTAAACTCTGGTGGCAGTAGCGTGGGTGAAACAACGCTACTGCTAAGAGTTAGCTGTAGCGCCGTAGCAGTAGCGCGCCCACCCGCGCTACTGCTATGACAAAACCCCGCGCTACTGCTAGGGTTTTCCCTAGTAGTGCGTGAAGTTAATAGGAGGTACTCAAGAGTGAAAGCACATCTCTTGAAGTGGTCAAATTATGGTGTCAAGCCATGTCCGAAGGTGAATGTTGATGTTCTAATTCCGCTCAAAGGTGAACAAGACAGGGCTGATGCAATGATTGCTAACATGCCTCTCGATATTCTGCTGCCAACCAGCGGCATCAGTGGGAGGAAGAGAAGGGGGTCATCAGCTATTGAAGCAAGCTTCACTCTGGAAAATCGCAGCAAGCTTGATGCTTTGATTGCTAGGCTGTTCTATACTACAAGGATCGTAGCGTCCGTATCCCCATATCTGCGTTTTTGAAAAACTGGCGTATCATGGTATTATAGTGTCCATATTGTGGGATATTTTGATCTACAGTGTAACTGTAGATGGTTGCTACAGTACAAGCTACAGTGCAGAACATGTAGGTCGGTTTGACCAGCCTTGATCGGGGGCAACCTCATCCAACCACGTGTTGGGCCCCCAGTGCACAGTGCAAAGATATAAAGGGTATGTCTCGTGGGAGAATTTGCTGCTGCTGCTCTAAGCTCTCTCTCTCTCTCACTCACTCACTCAAGCTCTACCCTAAGCTCACCATCAGAGCAAGCACTGCAAGCACCCGGAAGGACCAAACACACATCAGATCAAGCTCTAGGAGGAGAAGGAAGAAGAAGAGAAGATGGGAGGACCTCAAGATCAAGGTAATTGCCCATCTCATTTCTCTGAGTGGCTCAAGCTCAACCTTGTTGATCCTGGCAACTAACAAATATCGGTATCCATATCACTGTATTCGTGCAATTTAGGTTAGAACATGGTATCCATACTCACATGACTATCAGGTAATGGCTCCGGTTCAACGACTTTGGGATGCTTCTTTGATGGTCTGGTTTCCTTCAGCAAATAATTATTGGTGTGAGTACATGAGATGTGAAAACTTTTTGAACAAAGCATTTATTCAAGCTTAGCTTGGAGAGAAAAAAAAAACTCTACTCACCATCTCCTATGGCCTTTTCAAAGTAGAGGTTGCAATTCCATCAGGCTGCTGAAACGAAAAGTGACAAAAAAAATCTATGAGAGTTTATGGGCCAATGCGCTAGTAATGCAACTACCTTTGAGGATATAACATAAAGATCAGCTTTAGAACAATGAGAGTTTATGTCAAGGTAGCTTTGGAACTATGTGTGAGAAAAACTAATGCTCTGGAATTATGGGCTATCACTGACATATATAGTATATGGAGATCACAAAATTATACCGAAGGGGTATGTGCGGGCCCGGTCCTGTAAGTCGAGACGTATTTCACGAAATGTGTTTTCCCTATGTCGAAAGTGCATACCTGGAAAAAGCGCTACCGGCCCAGCAGGAGATATTTTTAAAAATGTTCGTGTTTTCAAAAATTGTTTCAATTTGAAAAAAAAATCATGTTTTCAAAAAATGTTCAACATTTTGAAAAAATCCACTTTTTCAAAAAAGTTCTCAAATTTTACAAAAAATGTTCATGCTTTTTAAAATATCTTTCCCCATGTTTTTACGAAAAAGAAAATTGGGAAAAATAGGAAAACTGGAAGCTACAGTAACATACCAACTACATTGCTTCGGCTCGCTACAGTACTATCTCACGCTCGCTACAGTTATTGCGATACGGAACTCCCTCCAGTCGCTCGTGTGATGGGCCGGTCCACCCAGGACACCCTTCTGTCCGGCAGCCCACGTATTTGACGCAAAGAGCGTCCAATAGGAGGTCCCGTCAAACTGCTAATTCTCGCTTGGAGCGAGTTGGAATAGCCGATCGCCTGCTACGTGCGGGCAATGGGCCAGGCCCAGCAACAGATAAAGCGCACACGTCTCCTCAGAGCCAGCTATGTACGTTCGCCTAAAAGAAAGTCAGCTAGCTATGCACTATTCCTAAAGGAAAAAAAAGGCTAGCAACCCACTTCCACTAAAAGTGAAAAAGCTAGCTTCAGTGTAATTCAAAAATTGTTTATGGTTTGATTTTTTTACTTAATATTCAAATAAATGTTCACCGTTTATAAAATGCTTGATGAAATTTGAAGAAAATGTTCACACCATTTTAAAAAAATGTTCGTGACATATAATAAAATGTTCACCATGTATTAAAAAACTGTTCACAGTGTATTTATAAAATGTTCTTTGTGTATTTACAAAATGGTCAACATGTATTAAAAAAATGTTCAATGTGCATTTGAAAATTGATCAACGTCTATCTGAAAAATGTTCGTGACATAATAAAAAATGTTCACCGTGTATTTATAAAAATGTTCAGAGTGTATTTATAAAATGTTCACCATGTATTTAAAAATGTTCAACATGTATTATAAAATGTTCAACATGCATTCAAAAAACGTTCAACGTGTATCTGAAAAATGTCCGCGACATTAAAAAATGTTCACCTTGTATTTAAAAAATATGCACAGTGTATTTATAGAATTTTCACCATTTATTTAAAAAATGTGCAACATGTATCAAAAAATGTTCAACGTGCATTAGAAAAAATGTTCAATGTATATCTGAAAAATGTTTAACATATATTAAAAAAAATGTTCAACATGTGTTCGAAAAATGTTCAACGTGTATCTGAAAAAATGTTTAACGTGTATTCAAAAAATATTCAACATGTACTCGAAAACATATTCAATGTGTGTCTAAGAAATGATTAATGTGTATTAAAGAATATTCAAAGTGTATTAAAAAATGTGTGTACATTAAAACTGGACGGATTACAAAATGTCATGAATTTGAAAATAAAGGAAAAAAGAAAAACGAAAAGAAAAAGAAAAGACAGAAAACAAAAAAAAACAGAAAAAACCGAACAGAAAATAGAAAAGCAAATGGAAACACATAAAACCTGCAAAAAGTAAAAAAAAGAAAAGAAAAGTTGGCCTGGAACCTTCCCCGAACAGCCAAAACTAGAGTAGAAGGTTGCAAAGATCGCTTCCGACCCACTCGCACTACTGGACCACGGCCTGCTCCCCGATCGCCAGAGGCGAGTGCTGTATCCGCCTCGCAGTAGGCGAGTTATAGCACTGGCAGTCAAGTAGCGCTAATTCCCTTGCCATGTGCCCATTTTTGTGTTGTGGCCCACGCCAGCCTCTCCCTGGGCCAGTCTTTTATGAAATAAATATGCAAACTAAAACCAGGCCACACTACAGCTATTGGGCCTTCCTATTGTCATGGCCCGTGGCAAATAATCCAATCGAATCTATCTCCACACGGCGTCTCGCTCGACGGCTGCGCGGCATGTGCGCGTCTTTATCTCGCCTATAGCAAGGGGGGGGGGGGGGGGGGGGGGGGGGGGGGGGGGGGGGGGGGGGGGGGGGGGGGGGGGGGGGGGGGGGGGGGGGGGGGGGGGGGGGGGGGGGGGGGGGGGGGGGGGGGGGGGGGGGGGGGGGGGGGGGGGGGGGGGGGGGGGGGGGGGGGGGGGGGGGGGGGGGGGGGGGGGGGGGGGGGGGGGGGGGGGGGGGGGGGGGGGGGGGGGGGGGGGGGGGGGGGGGGGGGGGGGGGGGGGGGGGGGGGGGGGGGGGGGGGGGGGGGGGGGGGGGGGGGGGGGGGGGGGGGGGGGGGGGGGGGGGGGGGGGGGGGGGGGGGGGGGGGGGGGGGGGGGGGGGGGGGGGGGGGGGGGGGGGGGGGGGGGGGGGGGGGGGGGGGGGGGGGGGGGGGGGGGGGGGGGGGGGGGGGGGGGGGGGGGGGGGGGGGGGGGGGGGGGGGGGGGGGGGGGGGGGGGGGGGGGGGGGGGGGGGGGGGGGGGGGGGGGGGGGGGGGGGGGGGGGGGGGGGGGGGGGGGGGGGGGGGGGCTCCGGCCACGCAGCTAGAGCCGCTTTGGGCGAACAAGCGATTTTCCTTCCACCCTCCAGTAAAAATCCTAGAAAAATATAGTAACACAATTAAATTGGTTACGATGCCCGAGCAACATGTTCCCGAGCAACATGTTCCCGTCGCCCCTCGTAAAACTCTGGCAATCATAGTAACCGAATTAATAGGTTTACCAATTGCACCCTTCGGTCCACAAACTCATCTAATCATGGCTCGTAAAATAAATTGGGTACATGGTAACCAGTCAACAGTTTGATGGTAATAGTTTGAGTGGAGGCCGGAAGGTAATTGTGCTATGGTTTTGGAATGAGCCAATTGCTACTAGTTGCTAGGGTTTTTGTTTAGATGACACCGTAGGATACTCTTATGATATTTGCATTGAGAGAGGCCTAAGGCTACTCGTAGTGAGAAATATCATATACTAGTATTCCCTCCGTCCTTGAAAGAGTGTACTTCCAACATTGTTGGAGGGTCAAACTATCTCAAAGTTTGATCGAGTTTGTACAAAAATATATCAATGTTTGTGAAACCAAATAGGTATATGATGAAAATATATTTTATCATGAATCTAATGCTACTAATTTGATGGCATAAATATTGGTGTATTATTGTATAAATACGGTCAAACATAAAAATGTTTGACTTTCCAACAAAGTTGAAAGTACACTCTTTCAAGGACGGAGGGAGTATCATGCATATGATACTACCTCCACAGTGCATAGTATCATAGGTTGGTATTATAGTGATCTCATTTATTGCGATGCATGACACATACTAGTACATCATTTAATATGATACGGTATCATATCATGATATTCAATCCTCTCTTTCCTCATTTAATTGTGTACCACCTCAGCAAAAATTCCTAGGCATGCGTGATACTACATATGATACTCCCATTGTGACCAGCCTAACTACCCCTATAGTGTTCGACCTCGTCGAACGATATATAATTAACGCGGTGGCTCGCTGAGAATCATACTTCAGAGCACTACGTATCCTCCGGGCTCCCAAGGCCAGGTAAGCTCCAGTTTTGCAGTGTGGTTGTAGGAAACACAGCAGAAAGAAGACCATGAGTGACGCACACAGCAGAAAGTGTCGTCTTGGGAAGAACAGCAGGAAAAGGTAACAGCAAAACCGTGCCCTTCCCAGCCATCTTACTTTTTTTTTGAGTTGGCCCAGCCATCTTACTGTGTCAATTCCTGTTGGGCATGGTTGCATATCTGTGTTTCCATTGACTGTTTTAAGTTTAATTACAAAACGGGAATAAGGTTCCATAAGCCGTGCCCTTTCCAGCCATATATACATGAATATGAATATGATGACGCCTTGCCCCGGCCTGCATTATTATGTATGGATAGAAAGGGACAAAGGGAGGCACTTGTGTGCAGATGCAGCATCATCAAGATTCTCATCCATCCAAGGTAGGTAGGCAGCGTCTATGCAGTTTGGAAACAAACAAACAAACAAACAAACTGATGATGAAATGAATGGGTGTGAATCTTGATGATGCCACACCCACAAACACCCACCATATTTGTATCATCAACCTACACTAACAGTGAAATAACAAGGGTGAGTGGGTAGCATCAGTGAACTCATCGCTGAAGATTGTAATTCTGTGATCTTTGAATAAATACCCTATGTTTCCATCGCAAAAAAAAGGGTGGGTGGATAGCATCTGGATGGATGGATTAATTCTGCATCTCTCCCTTAGCTCTATATATACACTAGCACAGTATTCCGGTTTAGAAACCATCTGGAAGATTCTGTCTAGCTTTTACCGATTTTCTTTTTCTTGTTGTTTTCACTAGTTTTTCTGGTTTTCTTTTCTTTTTCTCCCTTTTTTTATTTATACATTTATTTTCTTTTTGTTTGTTTCCAAAATTTCACAAATTTCAAAAAATTGTTCATAATTAAATAAAATCAGAAAGTTTCAAAAATTGTTCATTTTTAAAAATATGTTTATGTTTTATAAAAAAATATTTTTAAATAGGGGGGGGGGGGGGGGGGGGGGGGGGGGGGGGGGGGGGGGGGGGGGGGGGGGGGGGGGGGGGGGGGGGGGGGGGGGGGGGGGTTAAAAAAAGGTTCCAAATT
Source organism: Thinopyrum obtusiflorum (assembly GCA_036873465.1). NCBI lineage: Eukaryota > Viridiplantae > Streptophyta > Magnoliopsida > Poales > Poaceae > Thinopyrum > Thinopyrum obtusiflorum. Next base: position 15,401 of record JAAAWM010012159.1, on the reverse strand, counting down.
TGAAAAAATGTTTCTCTTTTAAAAAAACTCAAAATTTTGAAAAAATGTTCACTTTTTCAAGAAGTTTTCAAATTTAACAAAAAAATATTCACGCTTTTAAAAAAAAAATTCCGTGTGTTTACGAAAAACCAAATGTAGGAGAATAGGAAAACCATGAGCTACAGTACCATGGTCGCTACAGCCCTTCTCCGGCTCGCCACAGTAGCAGTGCGCTACGGAACTCGCTCCAGTCGCTCGTGCGATGAGCCGGCCCACCCAGGCCGCCCTTCTATGCGGCAGCCCGCCTATTTGACTGAAAGAGCATCCAATAGGCGCTCCCGTCAAACTGCTAATTCTCGCTTGTAGCGAGTCGGAACAGCCAATCGCCTGCTACTCACGGGTAATGGGTCAAGCCCAACAACAGATAAAGCGCACACGTCTCATCAGAGCCAGCTAGCTACGTTCGCCTAAAAAAACTAGCCAGCTAGCTATGCACTATTCCTAAAAAAAAAAGGCTAGCAACAGACTTCCACTAAAATGAAAAAGCAAGCTTCGGTGTAACTCAAATTTTTTTTATGAATTTGTTTTTTACTGAATATTCAAATAAATCTTTGCCATTTATAAAATTGCTCATGACATTTAAAGAAAATGTTCATACCATCTAGAAAAATTGTTCGTGACATATAAAAAATGTTCACCATATATTCAAAAAAATGTTCACAGTGTATTTATAACATGTTAATCATGCATTTACAAAATGTTAAACATATATTGAAAAATGTTGAACGTGCATTTGAAAAATGTTCAACGCGTATTTGAAAAATATACGTGACATATAAAAAATGTTCACCATGTATTTAAAAAAATGTTCATAGTGTATTTATAAAATGTTCATCGTGTATTTAAAAAAGTTCAACATATATTATAAAATGTTCAACATGGATTTGAGGAATGTTAAACGTGTATCTGAAAAATGTTCGGTACATATAATTTTTTTTGATGAAATATTAAAAAATGTTCATAGTGTATTTATAAAATGTTCATGGTGTATTTAAAAAATGTTTAATATGTATTTAAAAATGGTGAATGTGTATCTGAAAAATTTTAACGTGTGCCTGAAAAAATGTTTATCGTGTATTAAAAAAATATTCAACATGTACTGTAAAAAATGCTCAATGTGTGTCGGAAAAATGTTTAATGTATATTAAAAAAATGTTCAAAGTGTATTAAAAAATGTTCGTACACTAAAACTGGACAGATTACAAAATTTCATAAATTTGAATAAAAGAAAATGAAAAGAAAAAAAAAGACAGAAAACCAAAAAAATAAAAATAGAAAAAAGGACAGAAAATAGAAAACCGAAGGGTAACACAGAAAACCTGCAAAAAGAAATGCCAAGAAAAAAAAAGTCCCGGAACCTTCCCTGAACTGCCAAAAATCGCTCCGATCCACTCGCACTACTACGCCATGGCCCGTTCCCCGATCACCAGAGGCGAGTGCTATATTCTCCTCATAGTAGGCCAGATATATTACTTGCGGTTAAACAACGCCAATGCCCATGCCTTGTGACCATTTTTGGGTTGTGACCCACGCCCGCCTCTCCCTGGTCTAGTCTTTTATGGAATAGTATGTAAACTAAATCCAGCCCACACTTCAGCTATTGGGCCTTCCTATTGTCGTGGTCCGTGGCAAATAATCCAATCGAATCTATATCCAGTCACGGCGTCTCGCTCGACGACTGCGCGCGTGGGCGCGTCTTTATCTCGCCTCTAGCGAGATGGAAAAATGACTCACCTCAAGTAGCTCATGGTGGGCCGCCCAATAGAGAGCAGTTAGTTTGCTTTACTCGTTTCTTTTGTTCTTTTGCTTCAGTTCGTTCTTTTTTTATATATATTTTGAAATATTCTAAATACATATATTTTAAAAACTACTTTACTTAATTTTTTAAAAATTCACCGCGCATTAAAAATGTTCATGTAATGTAAAAATTGTGTGTAATTTATAAAAAAATATTCATATCATTCAAAAAATTATACATTACATTAAAACAATGTTCACGCATTTCAAAAATATGTTTTTGACATTTTTTTATACAATGTAAAAAAATTCATCATTTTGTAAACATGTTTTATACATTTCAAAAAAAAATTGTGACATTTAAAAAAATATTTCGCATTTAAAAAAATCTTCATGTCATTTATGAAAAATGTTCAATGTGTGTAGCAAAAATGTTCACTATGTATTTTAATAATGTACAATGTGCATTTGACAAATGTTCAGCATGTATTAGAAAAAATGTTCAACGTGTATCTGGAAAGTGTTCAATGTTTATCTGAAAAGTTTGACCTGTATAAAAAAAATGTTCAATGTGCATTTGACAAATGTTCAACATGTATTTGGATAAGATGTTCAACATGTATTTGAAAAATGTTCAACTTATATCTAAAAAATGTTCAGCGTGTATATGAAAAATGTTAAACTTGTATTAAAAAAATCATCATGTATTGGAAGAAATGAAGAAAAAGAAAAAAGAAACAAAAAGAAAAAATAAATAGAAAAAAAACTGATGAAAACCGATATAAAAAACACACAGAAAACAAAAAAGAAAAAAAAAACTGCGTGGAAGCTTCTAAAACCGGTCCATAGAAGCTTCCGAAAACTGCTCCCAGGAAGCTACAGTGCACACATTATTGGGTTGGCCTGCTAGCGGGAGCGCCAGAGGCGAGTCGTCCTTCGGTCTCGCAGTAGGCGAGATATGGCCCTGGCATATAGCCCTGGCGTGCGCGCGTTCCAGTTCTGGCTTCTGGGACGACACAACAAGGTGGCAAGCTTCGAAGCTTCTCCACTTGGTAGCCTTCGACGACGGCGGCGGCTAGGGCCCTAGGCACCAAAACGCAACCATGGTCTCAGTCTGCCATCAGCACGACGACATTTTTTTGATAAAGTACGTTTTTATTTTATTTTGTAGCGAATAAGCACATTTATTATACTAGATCAAGAGTTAGAATCTGGGCGACATAATTCGTGACATTGTCTGGCCCGGAGCAGAGCCCAACTGCTATCTGCATCCAAGTTCTACCATAGTTTACCATGTAATGGCTTGTAGAATTTCGACAACATCGAACGTGAGCGAATGTGAGCAATACAAGTAATATGTCCCCCTCAGATGTTTCTTGATGTTCTGGATTAGAAAAGCGAATCGCGAATGGTCTCGCTCCTTACTCCGCACCTGGTTCACATCCTCCATGCATCCAGATTCAATGAAAATTGGTATAATACTCCATTTCAAAGGTAGAGCGACACCCTCCATTAGAGTCGAAAGCGTAGCCGCTTTAGTTAAGCACGAGAACAATGTTGATCATATTATTATGCGTTGTGTTTCACAGATAGTATGGTATGATTGTCTCAGATCATACAACTTTGCAGTAGCCACACCAAGCCAGACTAGCACGCTAGAGTTTCAATTAGAGGCGTCTCATGCTTAGATTCATAATCTATCAGGCGAGGCTTTAACGTCATGTTAATCTGTTGGAATTTGTGGAAGCAACACAACGTAATAGGCACAAGGGTGGCCTGATCTTTTGATGAGACTAGATGACCCGTTGCGCCCATGGCGCAAAAAGCGTATTCAAACCATTAAATGTGTAAGCAAGAGTGGTCTAAAGACTGATAATGAAATCTCCGAATGGGTTTGAACACGAAGGAAGTTGATACTTGGCATTTTCATACAAAGCAATCCATATCACAGCGCATTGCAATCCATACAAAGTTATGAAAGCAAGCCTTAAGTTTATTTACAGTAATTTATCACGCAACTGGGCCTTGGCAACCTGGCTCCAGACAACACCTTCTTTGACACGGAATGCAAACTCTTCAGCCCTTTCTATGCTTCGGATGTTATCCAACACAACATCGATAGCCTGCACATTTAAGTTGAACTTCTTGAATATGGCAAAAGCCTCCTCATATAGTTGTGCTTCAACTGATACTTCTCCAACGGCAGGACCATCAAAGTTGTCTAGTCGGTTAACATAGTCCATGACCCTAGATGAGTTCGCCTTGATGGCTGTCAAGATGAGCAGACTCTGAAGATTGAAGTTTCCACTGAACGCGGAATTCTGAAGGCAAGAAGTTCGGTCAGTTCATGAGGGAGGTCAGCTGTCATGAAAGCCTTAACAGCAGCAGAAACTTGCTCAGGACTCTTGCTTTCGGGCAATGCAATAGAAACCACTTGGTCAATGAACTGCCTTCTATATTCGTTATCAGGCTGTAGAACTCTATCCTACAGATCACCGTCCATTCTTTCAACCACATACCCGGAAATTCAAATCACATTATTTGAGCATGTAAGAAGACACCCGATGGATATAAAGATTCAGAACATCGACATGGCATCAGAAGGACAAAAAACAATTTTACATACCTAGCTTGGAGCTTGAACAGCGAGTTCTTGTTAGTAACATTGATAAGTTCTTCATCGCATTGTCCACGTCTGTAAGCAACGACAGCAAGAGTAGGATCCCTCTTTTCACAGTATTTACCCACCACACGGTAGTCATAGAACGGGTTGGTAGTAAGGAAATACTCAGGATTATTGTTGCTGTCAATGATAATTTTCCCAAGAGCATTGTGGACATGCACATCTTGGCTACCCTCACTCACTAAGTGCTCCAAGAACTGTGTAAGTAAACGTAGACGGTTCCTGATCAAAATATTAAACAAATAAGACCAAAAGAAAAAGCATGTGAGCATGTGTGTACAGGACAAGAGCTCAGAATCAAACCTCTTCTCACATTCATCATAGGAATACAACTTGTTGGGACTATTAAACTTGGTCTTCTATCACTGCATTCAATTTTATTGATCACCTACACATGAAATTAAAATGAAAAACAAATATTTCTCATTTTGTTCTAGATAAATAAGATCAACATCAATGCCTAAACTTTAGTAGCATGCCTATATGGCATCATATGTAGTTTCAAACACCAATGAAATTAGATCAGAACATACAATCGTAAATTGGTGAGTGCATTCACTTGCATCATCTCTTAGTCAACCTGAGCTAAAAAGTTTTTGTGATAAGTAAGAATTCAGACAAGTAATTATTGTACAATGAATTTTCAATGTAAACGCAACAGCCTGGCAGAAATTAGGGCATTACAAAAAAGAACAATATATTATATCAACACAAGCGAAATGGCAGATCACATAATATATTCTTTCAAACAACTATATTCACATCATAATCACAAGGTGAAGGAAATATAATTTAATCAATAAATTCGATCAACACAAGCAAACGATAGACCAAATAAATGTTGTTTTATGTTCCAATATATATATTCTTGTTAATAGCTCTATATTCCCATTTGTTTTTACAGTTGTAACCTCATGCTCACATTGCAAATGCACTTAACCAAGATCACGATGGAAATCACCTAAAAAGACTGATAACTCCGGATCAGTATGCAAAATTTACGGTAGGGCGTTCTCCTTATGTAAGCCATTCCAAACCGAAGAATAGAACCATCCACTCTCCTATATTATCTGAAAATTAATCCTGCTGAATCAAAACAGTGAGTCAGAATTTTTCCTTTGAAAGGATTGTGCTACTTGGCAGTTCTATGGTTGTACTTAAACTCTCTATTTTTTAACATTCGGTGATATGACAAAACTTATTTCAGAAAGCTGCAACAAGAATTAATATAGTATCGGTAATTGAGGACAACTTAAGGTGTACTTTATGAGATGCTGAAAATTATACCATTATTACATATAGATAGAGTTCTTGCAGGGAAACAAAACAGGGATATTACTGCGACATTAAGCCCAACTAAAATAAAAAAGCCTTCTTATTTATAAATTACTCCATACTCATTTCTGACACACTTAATCAGGTTTTGAGCTTACTATAATGCAGACATGGATTAATTATCGCAATGCAGGGGGGAAATCCTTCTGTTTCAACGACAACAAATGTTCTCACCTATAATTAATTATGAACATGAATCATATAGGACAAAACACTAAAGAGAACTATCCTTGGGCTCATCAAAGTAATTGTGAATCCTGAATCTGCTGTGCAGTATAAAAGAATTCAGTTATTACCTTGGATGACTTAGGAAGCAACTGTACGAGCCATCGTCAACATCAATTTATGTATCAATCTTGGCAGGGGTTGAAGAAAGATAATCAGGAAACTAAAGGCTGACATGCGAAGTTCAGTAATCATAACACCAACTCCATCAGTTTTCGAGAAAAAAGCTTAACAACCAACACTTGAGACACGAATGTTATTAGAGATACATGATAAGCAATATTCAGTATGATTCTGAACTACTCGAGCTCTAAGTTTTATTTGCAAAGCATGACACACGACGAAGCTTCTTATACATACAACATGTAATATGCTTGAATTTTGTTTGAACAGGGAGGATGAGAACTAACAAAATTATCAGTGCACAACAAAATCCAATGGAAGAAGGCCTGGCAGTCAGCAAGCAAACATTCAGGGAGGAACTGTGCGGGTCGTCAGTATCACGCCATATGCACCTCAGATAGTTGGCATATACTCTCACAATTGACTTCTTGATAGTCTTAGTCCATCCATTGCACCATTATATCCTCCTGCCCTCGATTATGTGTCAAACTGGGTAAAAGAATTGAAAGCTCAATGCTGCAGTATACGTAATAACAAAGTTTGTGCAATGACAGTGAAATAAATAGACATGTCTATCTAGAAGCAATAACACATCATGAAGTTAATAAGTAAAGATATACTGGTTGTTTAATCTGCAGGTGCTGGCATGCTCTTCTCAAGATCAAAACATTGCAGTTTTTAAATTTTTGTAGATGGTCCTTCCGTACTTTACACATTGCACTTTGACAACCAAAAATGTAAATACATATGGTATATATGAAAACAATTAGCCTCTTGAAGAAGCAGAGATCCATAACAATTCTTCATAACAGAAGAGGATCTCACTTGTAGAGCTCAAAACTACTAAATTAAGAAATCAAGAGTGGATGTACATGAGCTCTAAACTGGAACTTGCACAACATTGGAAAACAAGAAGCAACACACTGCAAAGAGGAGACCACATGATAAATTGCTAGATCATACCTCTGGCACACAGTCCACTTCCCTTTTCTGGCATGACCACTTCCCTTTTCTTAGTATGGAAAGCTGGAACAATCGCAGCATGAGCTGGACGGCTCCTCCATCAGTGTCTTGCTATTTATGACCAGAGGCAATTAGACGCAATACAGAAGGAAGAAGGATGCCTGTGAGCACATCAGTTTTGTCATGATCCATGAATACACCAAACAATTTTCTCAAGTATAATAGCTCAAAGAAACATCACCACAAATTTTGCCGATCTCATGACCATGGATTGCATCTATTAAAACTTGAAGATACTTCGAAGATCGTCAGGAACAATATGACCCAAACATAGAGCAAACTACAAAAGAGAACAAATAGTTATAGTATATCCAGAAAAAGGTAGTATTATGAAAATATATAGCAAAGTGATTTTGTGTATGCCAGTTGCAGCATCTAACACAACACATATTCTAGCAAACAAACCTATGTTTGACATTCTACCACAAAGTGTTGTCCAAAGGCTTCGGCACTATGGCACATGCAGAAAACTGAGAAATACCTTTTACTATATTTTTTTCACAATGAGGTTCCTCGACATTACCTCAAAATACAAAGCCAGACAAGGCCTTGTGTTGTTTCACTTCAGATATCACGTACGATGAATTTCAGGAATAAAAACTTTCTGGGAAATTATAGTAGATCCTGAACAAAAAGAAAATACAAAATAGAAAGGTTCTTTGACATGGCCTTCCATCAGTGTATTCATTTGTCTTCTATTGATCACCCACACGTGAAATGAAAATAAAATGATGGTTTCTCATTTTGGCCTAAAAAAAATAGATCAACAAATGATAAATGAAAAATAATGTTAATAATTTTGTAACTGCAATAAACATGGCATCAGGACCAAAAGATGCTCAAATAACATCAATGCCTAAACTGTAGTAGCATGCAGATATAACATCCTTTTTGTCTCATAAAGCAAAGGAAGTCCAGAACATACCATCTTAAATCGGTGTGAGTGCCTTGGCTTGCATCATCTCCTAGTTGACCTGAGCTACAAATGCAATACAGGTCAATACTCTGATTTCATTGACCCTATTTTGCACAGGTCAATACCGAAGGAACCAAATCAGTCAATAGAGATACTCTGAAGAAATGTTTACCATATTTTTACAGAGATGCAGAGGGAGAGGGAGAGGGTCTGAGTCTGATGGTGTAGAAGAGGCCGGAGAGGAAGACGACCATGCGGTCTGCGCCTGCCGAGAAGAGGCGGTTGTTGCCGTTCATGGCGCCGCCGAAGTGGTTATCGAGGACAGAGAGGATGGGAATCTTTGCGTCCGTGGCGTGGGGGTGCAGCGGCGGCCACCTCGTCCTTTCCGCGAAAGCTTCATGTCCTCGTCCATCTCTCCTGTGTGGTGGTGCCCATGCCTAGGGCTGGACGAAACGAGCGGTCTTTCGGACCGGCTCATGGCCGGCTCGGTCCAGGCCGGCTCGGTCCTGGCCCGGTAAAAAAAACAGCCGGTCCGAGCTGCAGATTTGGGCCCGAAAGTTTGTCGGTCCGGTCCGGTCTTTGACCGAGCCAGCTCGCAGGACCGAGAATACACTGCATCGCCGTGGCGGGAGCATGGCGGCGGCACGGTGAGCACTGAGTGGGGCGTGGCTGGAGCGTGGCTGGGGCATGCCGGCGGCAAGGCGGGGGCGTGGCGGGGCCGTGGCGGGTGCGTGGCGACCCAGGCATGGCGGGGGCGCAAGAAACCTCCTCGTCTACGTCCGCCACCGCGGGGCCGTCGTCCGCCACCGCAGGGCATCGTCGTCCGCGCGGCCACTGGACTCTCCAGCCCCAGAAACCTTGTCCATTGGATGCGCCTGACTCGGATTCGTCGTATCAGACAAAGAAATCGACGTGGGAGGTCCTACATCGCCGCATCGGTCATCATCACTTTCATCTTAGTCCACCGGCCGTCGTGCCAGATTCGTCGCCGTTGAGCAGCCATTGGTGATATTCTTTGTTCCTCTAGCTTCCTCTGGTTCTTCTGAAGCTTGCGGACATCTCGCCTATGAGCTGTGCTTCCTCTAGCGCTCCATCCCCGATGAGCAGCCGCCGCCGGAGCTCCAGTGCGCGCTCTGCCTTGTCTCTTGGCCGGTCCTCTCGGTCCTCTCGGTCCGGCCCGAGCTTTGCCATGGCCGGTCCGGTCCCTGAAAACAGGACCGCCACTCTTCTAGGTCCGGTCCGGCTCGGACCGCCGGCGGCCGGTCCAAACGACGGCTCGGACCAGGACCGGACCGGCCCGGACCGTGTCCACCCTGACCCATGCCTCTCCTGCTGAGAGTTGAGGAGCGGCGAAAGCCTGGGTTAGGAGCAGCTATGGCAAGAGCACAACGAGGCAAGATAAACGGGGAAGGAGAAGGTCGATGTACCTCTGCAAGGAGCGAAGGAGAGGGGCTGGAGTAGCAGGCTGCACCCTTCCTGACGAAGAAAGAACACCGGTCGACCGACGGTGCTCCTCACACACGCATCTGCACCTGCCGCTCCTGGGTCGAGCCGGCAGGTTCAACAGGAAAAATAGTTGAAGGATGCAATAAATGGCATCTCAAATTTTGTAGCCCAAGAACAAGCATACATTTAGATAAGAAGAATTGAACACATACCTCAAAGGGAAGCATGACGAACAGTGATGTTATCATGGGAAAGATGCAAAGAGCATCAGGGGTCGTTAGATCTGTAAGCCATGGAGCTCCAGCCCCTTTTAAAAATGGAACTTTCTCAACCACGTTTGATATCTAGAAGCATGACAGAAAATTGAAACGCCTGCCTGAAATTATCAGTCGAATGCTTTAGACTTGAAAGAGAAGGAAAGCACAATTCAAAACCTCTGCACGAAAATAACCCTTGCATACACCAGTACAGCAATGAAATACCAACATGTGCTCAGTTTCAGGAGCCAGCCAACAAGTTAACCCAAAGCTGAAGCGATTAGCATCTTGTAGAACGATGGGCAAATACTCCCTCCGTTCCGATTTACTCGTCGTGGTTTTAGTTCAAATTTGAACTAAAACCACGACGAGTAAATCGGAACGGAGGGAGTATATACTAAGATATATACACGATGGTTGCTTTCTTGATACTTTCTTTTCCTCAGTTTACCTCTTGAATAATGACAGGATATGATTTACTATTTGAAGTGAACAGGTTTTTCAGCAGTATCATGGGCAAATAAAACTAACTTCTTACATAGATCAACAGAAGTAAAAGAAAATTATAATGAAAAACTACAACAACAATAACCTCATATCTGAAGTGTCATTCTTGTCCATTGATAAATGTAGAATACATAGAAGGACGGGCATGAGGAGAAGAAGGAGAGTGGGAGGAAAGGTACCAGGCCGATCTCTTTCCGATGAGGTTCAGCTGTGACCTGGAGGAGAGGCAGGAGGAGAGAAGCCTCTGTCGTTCGTAAGACCATGGCCACACTGATTGGCCGCTCGTCATCGCCATTCTGGATGCATCTCGATGGCAGGAGAGGCACCTCTCCATCAGCGGCCACTGCCTCGTCCTCCCCTGCCTTTCCCAATGTTGCCGCCGCCATAGCCCCTGGCGCCCCGAATCCCCTCCTGTCTCTCTCTCCCTCGCGGCCCTCAGTCTCATCCCGTACGGTGTTTAGGCGTGACGGCGCGATGGAGAGGCGTGGAGGGGAGGAAGAGGAGGTGATGCAGAGAGAAGGACGGGCGCTGGGCTCGAGGACGGAAGGCGAGCCGCCACCAACTGCCAGGTCGCGCCTGACCTCACCGGTGACCATCTCCCGTCCGCCGCTGCACCTCTCTCTCCTCTTTCCTGTCTCTCTCTCTCTCTCATTTTCTCTCTCTCCCGCAGGGACTGATTGGCGCTGGATCGAATCGAGCGTCGCTGCAGGTCGCCGCCGCGTCGCACGCCTCGGATCTGGGATGACGTCCGCCGCCGCGTGAGATCCGGCCTAGCATGCCCTCACCGGCACTTGTGCGCGCGAGCCCGCCCGCACCCTGCCTCGCCCTAGCCGCCTCAGGCCACACCCTGGCCGCGCCTCGCGCACGAGCCCGGCCGCGTGTGCCCCCGCCCGCTACCGCCCGTCAGCTCTGCAGGACGCGCCCCGTGCCGCCCGCGCGAGCCCACTGCTTCTTCTGGGCGCCACCCGCGCGCGCTGCTGCCGCTACGCTGCTGCTCGCCCCACCTGGCCACCCCGTGCATGCCTCGTTCGTGCACCACACGCACCGGACGCGCCCTATCCCGCGCCCTTCAGCGCCGCCCCGCGCTGCTCGCTTCCGCAGCCGCCCACGCCCGCCATCGCCGTGGCCCGACCGCGTCCGCCTCCTTGCACCGCCCGCCTACGCCTGCCGCTGCCTTCCGCTTCGCCGCTGCGCGCCCACAGCCGCTGCCGCCGCCGCCGCGCAGAGGGGATGGGATGCGCGGGGGGAGGATGGAGGAAGAGGGAGACTTGTGGCGGCTGTGAGGATTGGTGGAAAGGGGTAGGGTTTGCGAGGTGCCACGATTGGCGGATTGGGTGTGGGCGACGAGCGCTCCAGTCCACCCCCACTTTTCACCGCAGATCGTCTAGTTTTTGCACACGAGTGCACGCACAAACCGCACACTGCAGCACTGGTCCCACGCAATTGCCTTGGCCCAGTTGTCATGCACCAGAACCCAAATTCATTGCGTGAGTTAAGACAGATGGTGGGATATTTGACAGACAGATGAAAAGGACAGAAAACTTTCCAGTGATGCAGATTGGGTGAACGAGATCGAAGGAGCGACGTGAGTGCCCCAGGTGAGCGGGTACTCTAGAAGGGTTTATATGTTCAATGTGGCTATCGATTTAGGTGGAGTAGACTTTGACGATCTGACTATAAGGTACGATGACGCCGCGCCTTACCAATCGCTAAATCAACTTCGAGAGATTATTGATCACGCCGGGATATTGTGAATAAGTATGAAGTATTCATTAAAGTTGGGGCTCCATGAGCAGAGCGCGCGCTAAGCCAGCACATCGCAAAATGCGAGTTCGTCCTAGCTAACTATGTTAATTCATAAATAGTAATTATTTGTGAAAGTAATTTCATAGCGAAACCACATAGGTAACAAAACTCATAACCCCGCAAAAAAAAACATAAAAGTACTGTGATGATTCAAAAAAAATTCAAAGCTCGTTTTCATGCAGAGTCGACGACTATAGGATAACTCTCCCCCTAAAAGACTTTGTTGCCTGCCAACCACCCCCCCCCCCCCCCCCCCCCCCCCCCCCCCCCCCCCCCCCCCCCCCCCCCCCCCCCCCCCCCCCCCCCCCCCCCCCCCCCCCCCCCCCCCCCCCCCCCCCCCCCCCCCCCCCCCCCCCCCCCCCCCCCCCCCCCCCCCCCCCCCCCCCCCCCCCCCCCCCCCCCCCCCCCCCCCCCCCCCCCCCCCCCCCCCCCCCCCCCCCCCCCCCCCCCCCCCCCCCCCCCCCCCCCCCCCCCCCCCCCCCCCCCCCCCCCCCCCCCCCCCCCCCCCCCCCCCCCCCCCCCCCCCCCCCCCCCCCCCCCCCCCCCCCCCCCCCCCCCCCCCCCCCCCCCCCCCCCCCCCCCCCCCCCCCCCCCCCCCCCCCCCCCCCCCCCCCCCCCCCCCCCCCCCCCCCCCCCCCCCCCCCCCCCCCCCCCCCCCCCCCCCCCCCCCCCCCCCCCCCCCCCCCCCCCCCCCCCCCCCCCCCCCCCCCCCCCCCCCCCCCCCCCCCCCCCCCCCCCCCCCCCCCCCCCCCCCCCCCCCCCCCCCCCCCCCCCCCCCCCCCCCCCCCCCCCCCCCCCCCCCCCCCCCCCCCCCCCCCCCCCCCCCCCCCCCCCCCCCCCCCCCCCCCCCCCCCCCCCCCCCCCCCCCCCCCCCCCCCCCCCCCCCCCCCCCCCCCCCCCCCCCCCCCCCCCCCCCCCCCCCCCCCCCCCCCCCCCCCCCCCCCCCCCCCCCCCCCCCCCCCCCCCCCCCCCCCCCCCCCCCCCCCCCCCCCCCCCCCCCCCCCCCCCCCCCCCCCCCCCCCCCCCCCCCCCCCCCCCCCCCCCCCCCCCCCCCCCCCCCCCCCCCCCCCCCCCCCCCCCCCCCCCCCCCCCCCCCCCCCCCCCCCCCCCCCCCCCCCCCCCCCCCCCCCCCCCCCCCCCCCCCCCCCCCCCCCCCCCCCCCCCCCCCCCCCCCCCCCCCCCCCCCCCCCCCCCCCCCCCCCCCCCCCCCCCCCCCCCCCCCCCCCCCCCCCCCCCCCCCCCCCCCCCCCCCCCCCCCCCCCCCCCCCCCCCCCCCCCCCCCCCCCCCCCCCCCCCCCCCCCCCCCCCCCCCCCCCCCCCCCCCCCCCCCCCCCCCCCCCCCCCCCCCCCCCCCCCCCCCCCCCCCTCATCCTTAATTGTAATGTCACGTCATCTTTTTGTTTAGATGACACCGTATGACTCTTATATGATATTTGCACTGGGGGAGGCCTAACTACCCCTATAGTGTTCGACCTCACTGAACGATATATAATTAACGTGGTGGGTCGCTGAGAACCATACTTCAGAGCACTGCGAATCCTCCGGGCTCCCAGGCCAGGTAAGCTCCAGTTTTGCAGTGTGGTTGTAGGCAACACAGCAAAAAGAAGACCATGAGTGACGCAACACAGCAGAAAGCGTCGTCTTTGGAAGAACAGCGGGAAAAGGTAACAGCAAAGCCGTGGCCTTCCCAGCCATCTTACTTTTTTTTTGAGTTGTCCCAGATGTGTGAATTCCTGTTGGGCATGGTTGCATATCTGTGTTTCCATTCACTGTTTTAAATTTAATTACAAAACGGGAATAAGGTTCCATAAGCCGTGCCCTTTCCAGCGATCATCGGAAGAATTTTTAGATTTTTTTCACGCTTAACGGTTAACGTATACATTTCTGGCACTCAGAGCGCGCTAACACGGTGCCTTAAGTCGCAGCTTTGTAGATGGTACAGTACAATTCTGATATGTACTATGTAATGGCACTACAAATCCTTTTTTTTTTTTTAGGAAAAGCACCATGTGTTCAAACATAAACCAAATAGAGTACAACAAACGTGGCCTCTCTCTGGAGGACTGAGATCATCTGACTTAAGTCACCTGACTTTAGGGTGGCGGTCATGTGGGCCCCATGGGCCAGCCACACCAAGGCATGTGACTTAAGTTAGAGGATCTTCATCCCTTCCAGGTCCATGAGCGTAACCACGCTGATGCCCACCGCTACCACCATCCGCCGTCGCCATCGGAGAGAAGAAAGAGGCAGAACCCGCTTGTCAAGCTCTGTCGGAGCGAAGCTCCTTTGTGGACCTCAAGGGTAGCTCGCCGTAAACGACGAGACCTTCACCTCTGTGGATCCCCGTACCCCTCAAAACTCGGCCTATCGTCGCCTCCAGAAGCCACTAGGTAGAAGCGCCGAAGCTACCGCCCATCAACCGCAGACCAGGCCTAACTACCCCTATAGTGTTCGACCTCATTGAACGATATATAATTAACGCGGTGGGTCGCTGAGAACCATACTTCAGAGCACTGCGAATCCTCCGGGCTCCGAGGCCAGGTAAGCTCCAGTTTTGCAGTGTGGTTGTAGGCAACACAGCAAAAAGAAGACCATGAGTGACGCAACACAGCAGAAAGCGCCGTCTTTGGAAGAACAGCGGGAAAAGGTAACAGCAAAGCCGTGGCCTTCCCAGCCATCTTACTTTTTTTTTGAGTTGTCCCAGATGTGTGAATTCCTGTTGGGCATGGTTGCATATCTGTGTTTCCATTCACTGTTTTAAATTTAATTACAAAACGGGAATAAGGTTCCATAAGCCGTGCCCTTTCCAGCGATCATCGGAAGAATTTCTAGATTTTTTTTTCACGCTTAACGGTTAACGTATACATTTCTGGCACTCAGAGCGCGCTAACACGGTGCCTTAAGTCGCAGCTTTGTAGATGGTACAGTACAATTCTGATATGTACTATGTAATGGCACTACAAATCCTTTTTTTTTAGGAAAAGCACCATGTGTTCAAACATAAACCAAATAGAGTACAACAAACGTGGCCTCTCTCTGGAGGACTGAGATCATCTGACTTAAGTCACCTGACTTTAGGGTGGCGGTCATGTGGGCCCCATGGGCCAGCCACACCAAGGCATGTGACTTAAGTTAGAGGATCTTCATCCCTTCCAGGTCCATGAGCGTAACCACGCTGATGCCCGCCGCTACCACCATCCGCCGTCGCCGTCGGAGAGAAGAAAGAGGCAGAACCCGCTTGTCAAGCTCTATCGGAGCGAAGCTCCTTTGTGGACCTCAAGGGTAGCTCGCCGTAAACGACGAG
>JAAAWM010012158.1:12500-196670 GCA_036873465.1 Thinopyrum obtusiflorum | reverse complement strand
CTTGCCGACAAGGCATGTAACCCTATGTACAGAGCCAGGCGCAGACCCTGTGCGCAGTCAGGGATAGAAATCCCTTAGTATGTATAGTTTCCTGTTGATTTGCATGTTTATGTGTATACGTATATGCATGCTTGTCCAGGATATTATACCGCTTTTTGATTCCAACAAATATTAGTGGACCGCCAAGGTTCCATGCTCTTGCCTTTTCTTCTTTCCAGCCACGGCGAGGATGCGCGATCCCGCCAAGGACCTGGCTCCGGCAAGAAGTTGAGAAGACCGCCCGGCACGGCGATCCTCGGCAAACCAAACAGATAAAGTTTACCTCTTGCCCATTCATGTTCGTAACCTATGACTGGTGCATTAGCAAACCTCGCCACTCTTCTTTAAAAACTCGGGTGCTCCCATTCCCGGCCCGAACCCTGCTTCGGTCGGAGTGGTCGTAGTAGCCTTGCTAAAAGGAGGTGGACAGGGGGCTAGACCCTTTGTCTGTAACCCGACAGATGTGATTCTCCGGCAGGTGCAGAGGGTACTGGCAGGACAGCTTGCCGGGAAGGACTCGTTTATTTACATTAAGGAGGCGTTTCGCCTCTGCACGAACATATGTGTGCACAGGTTCCCGGCAAGGCTAGTCTTTTTCATTAACATGCTGATACAAGTACGAAGGTTACAGGACACAAGCATGGGCTCGAGAGATTACATTATCAAGAAATTAAGATTTGGCAAGTGCCTACAAGTTAAAAGAAAGATAAGTGCCCCGTGATCTCCGTTCTTGCCCTTTTCCTCCCAGGTGCGGCAGGTGAATGCAAAGAAGGGGCGACGGGGAACACGCCGATGGAGAGCTTGACGGGGAAGACCCTCGGCAAGGCGCGTGGCCGAGGGAGGAGGGCGACACAGATGATGGAGCTGCCACCGATGGTCAACCGGAGTCGGAATTGGCGTCCTCCCGCTTGATGCCCTCGTCGCCGCTGTCGCTGTCCTCCTCGTCACTCTCACCCGAGGAGGAGGTTTCGTTGTCGGTGGAGCTCTCAAGACCTTAGGCGAGTTTCCAAGTGCCCAAAGACCTTGATGGAGAGCAGGCCGTTCTCCATCAATTTGACGTGGAGGAGGAGCCCCTCCGACAGGCTATGGGCATGGGCGAAGGTTTTCCACCCACGACGGAGATACATGACATGAGGGGCGGGGAAGTCGACGTCGACCCGCATGCTGCCATTCCCGCAGCCCCTCATATGTAGCCTCAAGGCCTGTGGCGGGTCGAGCTCCATCTCCCGAGCAAATGGAGTGGGGAGGCGGAGGCGGCCGCGCATTGGCTTGTACAACCTGATGAAGAACTCGCGGGGCTGGTCTCCGACATGGCCCTCCATTGGGGGGGGAGCCGCTGGAGGAAGCGCGGCCGGTGCGCCGCCCCGTCCTCCTCTCCCCCGAGCTCCACGGCGGCCTCGGCCTCGCCTCCTCCCTCTTCCTCTCGCAGCGGGCTCCGCCGCCATGAGCTCCTGAGGAGGGGGGACGCGCTGTCGAGCAGAGGCCCTCGTCACTGCCATTGGAGCACCGGCGCGCCATCTCACCATGGCGAAGAGAAGGAAGGAATCAGGCTGGAAGGAGATGAATGCTGGATGATGCTATCCCTCTCCCCTTTTTATAAAGGGGCAAGGCCGGGGCTCGCCCCCCCAACCTAAGGGCGGCCGCCCCACTCGACCAATCTGGCCACCAGAGGCTCAGGGAATCAAGACCGACCCGCTGCTCCAATCAGCGACGACCCAGCTTCCCACCTCGGCGTTAAGGCCCGTGCCCTCCGTATCCACCACCTACCCTCCCTGGGGCATGAAGGACACGTGGCGGGCGAGCCAAAATCGAGAATACAAGTGAGGCGACCGTTTTCCACCCCGTGATCGTGGGGCACGGGCGCCTTGAAGGCCACGACCCGAGTCCACTTTGTAAATGACCCACGCCCTTGTGGCTTCCTCTTTTTTTATGGGGAAGATGAGGGCCGCCTCTTTACTATTCACCACGGGGTGACACAAGCACACTGAGGCCGTTCCACGCACGACCCCCACGTCACGCACTCAATGCGGGTCGTGGGGAAGCGCAACTGGCAAAGGGATTACTGCGATTAAAATTCTGCCACGCGTGCCCGCGCACCGTTCTGGGCCTGGCCCAACAACGCTTCACGCTCATGTGTGGCCTAGGCCCGGGGGCTCCTGTCGGTGTACAAAAGTAGGGGCCTTTCTATACCCCTTTACTTGTGCACGGGTAGTTGTAGCCACACCTGCGACCACGCTTGGCAAGGCAGAACAAGCAAAGATACAAGACTACCCGGGCAGTGCCCGAGCCAGAGGCATAAAGAGCGAAGGGGCAAGGTGGATTTCCCCTGGCAACATCCTTGCCTGGGACGATCTACGTTGCCCCGGCAAGAGCCTTGCCGGGGCGACTTGCCCAACACCAGCAAGACCGCCACCCTTGAGCCTGAGAGTTCTGACACCATCGACAACATCGGAACCAAGGCTCGGGAGGCGCCTGCATGGTGGCATGCAGATCTTTGTGAAGACCAGAGGCCTACAAGACCAGATAAGAACCAGAAGACGAAGACCCCCGGCAAGACCCTTGCTGGGGACGCCCACGAGACCCCGGCAAGACCCTTGCCGGGGCCCTAGCAAGACCCTTGCCGGGGACATCTGCAGGGCCGCAGCCAGGCCCACACTGGCTAGAGTTCCACTGCCCCGCACCCGTTCTGACATGGTGGCCAGCCCGCCAACTAGGCAAGCGCCTGCGTGGCAGCATGCAGCTTCTAGGCCCACTAGTCAAGCACCTGCGTGGTGGCATGCAGATCTTCGTGAAGACCCTGCCACCGCACCAGCTCAGCAGCCAGCCAGCCAGCGTGGCGCCGCATGCCTCGTCACCTTGGACACGCGTCGAAGCAAGGCGAGGCAGCGATGGACGGGATGAGCTTCTTTGCTATCCCCGAAAAAGCAAGAGGACACATAGGCGGCGCATTAAATGCGTTTGTCCTATGATGTTAGGAGATAAACTTGTACACTGTAGATACTTTCCACCTCCTGTGTGCCGCTGTGCCAACCCCTTTGACATATAAAAGGAGGCCCGAGGTGTACTGAGGGAGGATTCAGACTTTTTGGACTGGGCATGCACCGAAGCTAGTTCAAGAGCTCAAGAACACAAAATACACACAAAGCAGGACTAGGGTTTTACGCATCATTTGCGGCCCAAACCTGGGTAAAAATCCCCCCCGTGTTGATCTTCTCGACCCGCTCTTCGCGCAGCCCCACGCTCCGCCAACCGTAGTAGGGATTCCCCGTGATCCCATAGGTGTCGTCCCTGAGCCCCGACAGAAGGAGGCCCGTCCGAAAGCACGGCAGGCAAGCAAATCCGGCGGGTGCTTTTGAGGACCCGAAACCCCACACGCCCAAGAGGGACCCCACCAGGGCGCGTGGCGGCTATGGGCTGCCCTAGGTTGGCCTGACCGCCCCTAGTGCCTCGAGGTTTGCCGCCCTGCGACAAGAAGAACGAACAAAGAATGAGGAAGAAGAAGAACAAGGGAGAAGATAAATGATAAAAAGTGGTAGATGATTGTTCGATTGTGTGTTGTTTCAATCGGCCGTCATCTCCGCTCTATATTAGAGGCGGCTGGACTTCCCGTACAAGCAAAGGATTCATCTAGACTTTACTTACAAGAAAATTATACCAATTCAAGTCCTAGAGTCCTAGCTCTAGTCAAATTCGGATTCAAACCGAATCTGGCCCAAACATCAGCCTGATCTTGTTTTGCCTCTCCAGGATGCATATGATCTCGGAGTGAGACAATTTATACATCCAAATCGATCGGATTGATGAGACGAAACTTTTTCGTGTTGTAAGTTTTCCATTCTAGGCTGTCTTGAGGGACGAACAACGCGTGACCCATCAGGCTGGATGTCTGATCCCTCGTGCCGGATGTCTGATCCCTCGCGCCATATTTTGCCTCGTGGTAGGGTCGTACTCTGATGGCTCTAACTTCTGCATACGATCTTCGATTGAGACGATTTTTATATCAAAATCGACCTTTTCGATGAGACGAAGACAATCTGTGCTGAACATTTTCTCTTACGAGGTTGTATTGGGGGCTTAATCAGCCAAACAGTACTCTTAATATGAAATCCTAGTACTTTGAGCACAGTTTCGGCCTTCTAGATGAGATCGGACGAAAGATGTTCATGTCAACACTATGGAACTTTTTCGTATAGAGTACCTCTTCATTTAAAACCATGTTAATAATGTTTTCTTCCGTCCCAAAATCTGGTGTCAACACAGGCCCCCCTGTTTTTTTGGCAAAGCAAGCGTGCCAAAAAATAACTTGTACCATGTTGGCTCTAAGGAAGACGACAACACTCCATCGGCCATTTTTCATGTGCATAGGGTGATAAGTATATATCGGCCATTACTTGTTTGAATCCTTGATGCAAACTTGATTGAAGCCTTCTCAATTTCATTAACAATCTGGTGACAAAGTTTCATAGATATGTATCTCAAAGCCATCCTCCGAACCATATTGTCAACCCTTCTGCTAGGTTCTTGCAGGTAATCAACAATGAGTTTTCTCGAATCCTTGCTTTTGCCTACATAATAATTTCATTTGTGGCCGAAGCGGTGGGCTTCGGTTCGGCCTTACCTATGTCGGTGAGACCAAACATCGGCTATTGATAGATATGCAATACAACATGATCAACATGGTAGCCGGATGCCTGCTGTGCCAACTCATTCGCTCTCCAATTGTCATGTCTAGATATATGAGCAGTATTAAAGCAACCCAATTGGTAAATTTTACATCTATACATACCTCAAAATAAATTATAAATGATTCATCAAAATATTGATAACCCTTGGATATTTGTTGCACTTCTCATAACGAATCGCCGAACGTCTCAATATGTGTAGCACCTATGGCAACCAAAGGCTTGTCTCACTTTCCAATCAAACTAAGGACGATGTTCGGATACTACACTGGCCATGCTTTGACATATTCTTCGGACGATGGATAAATATTGGCCATTAACATAAGGTCCATATAAACTTCATCCACCAAAGCAAGTATAGCCGAAATAAACAAATGTAATGACAAATCAAATATTTCGGCCCTTTGGATCAGCAATTAACTGGTAGCTAATCAAATGTGATTTGGTAATACTCTTTCATGAAATTATATTGCATCCATGGATCTAAATAATCCCATGGAGGGTGACCGTTCGTACATGGGGATGAATTCCATGGCAAAGACATCAATGGCATGTTTGGCGAATATGGATCATGTGCCAACCCAAGATTTTCATGGGGTGATGCAAACCTTTGGCTTAATTGTTTTTGGCTTCCATCCTTCTCTTTCTTCACTTTTGTAACACTTGTTGCAATAGAAGGTTGCACATCATTTTTATTTTGATTGATCCTCTTGGCAACCCATGCCATGTTCTTCTTTTTCAGCTCATGTGCACTAAGCTTTTGCAATTCTTTCTTTTGCCAATATGATAAGTCGAGCGGGCACCTCAGCTGTGATTCTGTTTCAACCAAAGGCAACTCTTTTTTGGCCTTATGCACCCTCAACTTCTTTTCTTCAGATTTGGCACTTTGATTTTTAACAATTGATTGCTTCACATCTTTGCCTTTTGTAGCCAATGTCAACGCCTTAATTGGATCTTTGTTATTTGAGATCAAATCTGAAGTAGCACACTTACGACCATCTTTCTTGACCCGTATACTCGCTTGACCACCTCTTTCTTCGTCCATGGGGTCCGGACCGATTTCTTTTTATTGAAACGGTCTTTAACATATGATTGTTCATCAAACTTTGACCTTCTTGGAGCTAGACAATGTTGGTGAGATGGTCTAAATTAAGGTGGAGAATGCGCTCTTGTATCATACCGATCCCACAAAGGATATGGATTTACATGAGCATGGGGAGGCATCCATGGCATTGACATTGGCGATCCAAAATAAGGATATGAATATGTTGCACTGAAATTCTCACTTTGCCAATACTGATCCTCATATTTACACCTAGGGGGTGATCTTGATGCTTTTGCACTACTTGACCAATAAGCACTTTTTCTTCACTTGCCTTTTGATATTTAGCTAGTAACTCTACGAAAGTGATTTATGATCTCTTAGGCCTGTGCTTATTTTGGCCTTTGTTTTCTTTGGTTGTGCTTGCACCGATCTCTAAATTTTCTTGTTGCCCCCAGTACTTGGCGTCTTCTGTGCAACCTTGATGGAATTCCCGCCTTCAAGAATATCTTCATTGTGCTCTTGAACAACTTCTTTACTTGAAAACTTGATCCCTCATCCACTATTTTTACCTTCTCATCATTTCATGAATCAGTTTGAAGAAGGCGATGCAAATTTTTTTGCCATCAAGACCAATCGGAATAGATTGGTCATCCTTTGGTGTTTCAATAAATCTCAATCATCCTTTATCAATGGCTGATTTGAGTATTTGACGAAACATATTGCAATCCTCAAAATTATGTTTGAACAAATGATGCAACCCATAGTACATTCGTCTTTAGATAGATGGCTCAACATGGTGATCAATAATTCTAATATAATTATTTCTTAACACCAAATCAAAGATTTGATCACACATGTTTGAAGTGAAGGTATACCTTTTATCTTCTAGCCAATCTTTCTGTGAGAACGGCTTTGGAAGTAAGCAAATGAATGGTGTCAGATTCAGGGCTCTACAGACCCGAGAAAGGTTCGAACTCTGGGGCGTGTGCAAAGAACTCAACCTCTTCAGCCAACCAATTCGTCGCTCTCACGGCCTAGCTCGATGAACAGGAAAGGAAAGGGACACGATAGTTTACCCAGGTTTGGGCCACCTTGCGGTGTAAGACCGTACTCCTGCTTTGGGGTGGATTAGCCGGGGGCTGAGGATGAACCGGTATAGAGGAAGAACAACCTCAGGAGGTCTGTTCTTATGTGGGTGTGAGCTAGCAAGGGTTTGGTTGCTCGATCCCTGATCCCCTCCTATGGTGGTGGCTAAGCTACATTTATAGTGGCCATGGTCCTCTTCCTCCGAACGAAGGCGGTAAGGGATCCCACAGCTACCAATTTTGAAGGGGGACAAGTAGTACATCTTATCCTGACAAAAGGTAGTCTTCGCCTACAAAGCTTCTGGCTGTGACACCGCGGTGGGCTCGTTGATGGCATCCGTCCTGCTGTCCTGACGGTCTTGGTCTTGTTGCACGGGAATGGAAACCTTTGGCCGATTCCTCGGGACCCCGCG
The DNA here is from genome assembly GCA_036873465.1 of Thinopyrum obtusiflorum. Taxonomy (NCBI): domain Eukaryota; kingdom Viridiplantae; phylum Streptophyta; class Magnoliopsida; order Poales; family Poaceae; genus Thinopyrum; species Thinopyrum obtusiflorum. The sequence goes on along the minus strand of JAAAWM010012158.1, from coordinate 189,406 downwards.
CCCGCACTTGCGTCCTTAGCACGAAAGAGGAAACCTGTTGCTCTGCGCCCACTGGTGCCCGCCTAGCCTTGGTCGTCATGGCTTGCGTCACCCGAACCTCATGATATGGGCACTTGCATAGGAATCTTCGCCCCTCAGGAGCCAGCCTGGGGAGGGCGCTCCCTCCGGAGGTCTTGGTATCATCCGCCTCACAAGGCTTGGCTCCTCACGAGGGTCTTGTCTTGTCGATGCTGAAGATGGGCCGTACCAGGCCATCAATGGAGCCACGCCGTAGGCCGCGGGCAGGCAAGTATTGGTACCCTGGTTCCCAGAACACCGACAGCAGCCCCCGGGCCCAAGGCGCGCTCGGACTTGGCTTCGAGGCGAAGCCAAAGGGCAAGGGCAAAGCGTCGCGAGCCCCAATCGCCTGCAGGCCAAGTAGACGCGTGCCGCTTGATGGGACATGGGCGTCTCCACTTCCCCACACAGCCTCAACAACTACCCGACTTTACGTCTGCGTGTTGCATGCAGAAAAACCATCATTACATGGAATTGTGGGAGGCCGGCGGTTGGCCTCCCTCCGGCTATAAATGGGAGAAGGGGCGGAGTCCCCCACTCATCTCCGTCTTCTCACTTCTTGCTCCTCCTTCCTCTTTGCCCCTCCATCTTGTCGAAGCGTCCATGGCGCCAACGAGGAAGTTTTCTGCCGCAGAAAAGGGGAAGGCCCCCAAGGAGGGGCCAGGCTCGCCGCCGCCCAAGAGAGGCCACAGACGCCCCCGCAAGCATGCCGTGACTCCAACGGTGGCCCCTCGGGGGCGCGGGCACACCCCTTCGAAGGCCGGTGTCGCCTGAGGCGGCTGCGGTGGTGCTTCCTCCCGTGGTGGGAGTTGCCGTGGATGGGGCAGCCCCGGCGACGGGGAGAGGCGCGAGGCGACCGCTTGGCCACCGCGGCCGCGCTCCCACTCAGTAGACGCATCCACGGAGTTTGTTGTCTGGTCGGAGAGGCATGCGGGTGATGACCCACAAGTATAGGGGATCAATTGTAGCTCTTTTCGATAAGAGTGTCGAACCCAACGAGGAGCAGAAGGAAATGACAAGTAGTTTTCAGTAAGGTATTGTCTGCAAGTGCTAAAATTGTAAGTAGCGAGTAGTTTGATAGCAAGATAATTTGTAACGAGCAAGTAACGATAATAGTAACAAGTATGCAGCAAGGTAGCCCAATCCTTTTGAGGCAAAGGACAGGCCAAACGGTCTCTTATGATAAGCAAAGCGTTCTTGAGGGTACACGGGAATTTCATCTAGTCACTTCCATCATGTTGGTTTGATTTGTGTTCGCTACTTTGATAATTTGATATGTGGGTGGACCGGTGCTTAGATGCTGTTCTTACTTGAACAAACCTCCTACTTATGATTAACCCTCCCGCAAGCATCCGCAACTATGAGAAAAGTATTAAGAATAAATTCTAACCATAAATCGGTCCCTTACGGAATAGTGCATAAACTGGGGTTTAAGTTTCTGTCACTCTCGCAACCCACCATATATTTACTACGCCACATTGCATTCCCTTAGGCCCAAATATGGTGAAGTGTCATGTATTCGACGTTCACATGACACCACTAAGGGAATCACAACATACATACTATCAAAATATCGAGCACATATCAAATTCACATGATTACATGCAACATGATTTATCTCGTGACCTCAAGAACAAAGGTAACTACTCACAAACAATAAACACGCTCAAGATCATAGGGGTATTAATATGCATAATGGATCTGAACATATAATTGTCCACCAAATAAACCATATAGTATTCAACTACAAGATGTAATCAACACTACTAGTCACCCCTAGCAACAATCTATAATTCCGGTAACAAGATTGAATACAAGAGATGAAATAGGGTTTGAGATGAGATGGTGTTGGTGAAGATGTTGATGGAGATTGCCCTCCCCAAGATGGGAGAGTTGTTGGTGATGATGATGATGATGATTTCCCCCTCCGGGAGGGAAGTTCCCCCGGCAGAATCGCTCCGCCGGAGGGCGAAAGTGCTCCTGCCCAAGTTCCACCTCGAGACGGCGGTGCTTCGTCCCGAAAGCCTCTCCTTTATTTTTTCTAGGTCAAAATGACTTATATACCAAAAGATGGGCACCAGAGGTGGGCCGAGGAGGCCACAACCCACCAGGGCGCGCCTGGGGGGCCTGGCGCGCCCAGGTGGGTTGTGCCCACCTGGTGGCCCCCCTCTGGTGTTTATTGGCTCCAATATTCCTCAAATAATTCATAAAAATTCTCCGTGAAGTTTCAGCTCATTTTGAGTTGTGCAGAATAGGTGGCCTGACGTAGCTTTTCCAGGTCCAGATTTCCAGTTGCCGGAATTCTCCCTCTCAGTGTGTTCCTTGCAAATTATGAGAGAAAAGGCATTAGAATTACTACAAAAGGCATTATTATGGATAAAAACAATATAAATAACAGTAAGAAAACATGATGCAAAATGGACGTATCAACTCCACCAAGCTTAGACCTCGCTTGTCCTCAAGCGAAAACCGAAATCGAAAAACATGTCCACATGCTTTGAGAGAGAGGTGTCGATAAAAACAAAATACGGACATAGAAGCATCATGTTGATTATTAAAACAACAACAAAATTTAGCATAGGACTTCATAAAACTTGCATCATATACTTCCTATGAATAAGTAACAGTTCATCACACGATCGAAGTATAAAGCAAAAACTCTATTAGAAACCAACAAACTATGTTCTCAGTCAACTTTGCAACTACAATTCATCATCTTTTCAGGAAGAGTCACGTGTCGGAGCCTTTAGGCAAGTCCACATACTCAACCATCATATAGTATTCTATGATTGCTAACACTCACCTCGTACCCATGAGCAAAACGTTTCAACCAGACACATAGAAGGATAGGGGCTTTTAATTTCGCCTCCCAACATACTCACCTCAAGGGTGATGTCAACAATAATAACGCATGCCATCTATATTCAACTGGACATATGTGCCTTGATCTTTCCTCACCACATGATCACTAGTACGTGTCGGTCCTAAACAAACGGTTTTTAACCCCTTTCCGCGATGGCATTTGGAACCCTCGCCAGGTGAGTGTGGGCGATAGGGGGGTCCTTCCCACACGACCCAGAAACCGTCGGGGATAGGGCCCCTACAGTACTCCTACTCATTTCTGCTTGCATTGCCATCGCAGTCGGTATTCTTTGGTGCTATGTTTACGATGCGCGGCCCATCACAAATGGTTCACTATTATAGAACATGTATGATGCGCGGCCCATCACAAACAGTTCACCGTTCAGAAGATTAGCTAATCATCGTACGAGTGTCGGACAGGATTACAAAACGTCGGACCGTCGTAACATCGTCGTACACGACAACTATCGCACACGCTATTCTGTGGTGCAACGTTTACAATGCATACTTCATCAGAAACAATTCATGGTTGCGAATCATGTATGATAAGGCAACTAACATAAACGTTTAGTTTGCCTGCACCATTTGTGATATTGTCTGACATCGCACACGCTTTGCAAACGGCAACTGTGTGCGTGCTTGCACATGTTTCCTCTCTGTGAACCGTCTTGGATTATGGTGCATATCGCAAACGTTTGTGTTTTACCAACCGTGTGTGTCGTAACAACCTGGAGAGCGTAATTTCACCGTAATTTAATTGCTACTTTTCCAAATTGTACCGGATTTGGATTTGAATTTGAATTTGAATTTGAATGTATGCTACAGCTTTATTCATATCCACCAGGTTCAAACAACCAATGCATTATTCGATTCATAGGTACATATGTTCAAGAATTACATAAGAACCAAATAAAGAATGATGAACCACCGTTGTATACTTGTACTATTAAAGCAGGTAAAGAAAGAGGCGAAATATATTCTGGTTGCTGAACAAGGTGAAACAGAATGCCCATATTGTGCCCTCCTCCATGCAGAAGGCACGCACGACTCTAGTACAACCCCTTGTGATGGCCGACCGCCCATCCTTCACGGTCTTCATGAAAACATCTAGATAATCATTGTGTTCTGGTAGAAATACTTTAACCTTTGCATGCCCATCAATCATGTAGTTTGAGAGGTAATCTTGAGTAAACTGCTTTGGCAACCACTTCAAAGGAAAAAGATTCGAGACATTGTCATCTAACACAACTCATTATGGGTAGTAAAAAGAAGGCTGCAGAGTTCTTACTTACCATCCTGCAGTTCGCTGTTGTCTTGGATAAAGTGTAAACAAATAGTTTAATTGCCATCTTTGGACCCATTTTACTAACAATCTTTATCAGCTTCCACACTTGATGCTGGTTCATCGATATCTCATTGCCCCATAAGCAGAAAGGGTCGAAGTGCGGATCTTTACCAATGACATATGTACCTAAAAGCACCAAGTTAATATTAGAAGCTAAACAACAATTGCACAGTGATGTAGTACAACACTCTTTTATAATATGTCTATATACATCCGTATGTGGTAGTCCATTTGAAATCTCTAATAAGATAAATATTTAGGAACGGAGTGAGTATCTTATAACATCCAATATACTCACATATTAGATGAATTAACATCTTATATTATGGGCTGGAAGGAGTTTAGTGCATTTTTACAAATTATCGGCTGATTAACTGCTGCTGTATCCATGGGTTACAGTTAGTTTGAGCTAGTTCGGGCTCAAATAGCCCTAAAGTATATCTAAACATGAGGGCTAGTTTGAGCTAGTTGAATCTATAACCCACCCAAAAAAACTATCCAACCCAAGAGGTGCTAATTGGAGCTAGTTCTCCTAGTGCATTTATTGTCAATCTAACCCTGCCATCCCAACAACTCTTTGGATGGAGTTTGTTCAGGGTTAGTAATGAGCTAGAAACTAACTCTAACCTCTAGCTAAGTTGAGTATCCAAACAGGGCTGTGTTGTTGTTGCTGCTGCTGCTCTTCTACGTATATGTAGACATCATTAGAACATTAATGTAACACTCTTCCTTGTTGCTATGTAGCCTAGGATTGCATATTTAGACATTAAGTACAGTGCATGTTGCTATGTAGCCTCAGATATATTACATATGGCCCTAGTTAACCTAACAAAAAATGGGTTGCAGATATATTCAGTTAAAAGTCTGATTCACTGATTAGTCCCTTATCACCCGCCGGCCTATATGGTACCAGCTACCGATATCCTGAACAGTGAGCAGATATAAGCCATGGGATGAAACTAACCTCGATGGAAAACAGCAGTCGTTCCCAAAATTGTCCTGTGTAGGTACATCGAGAAGCGTGTTAAACAAAACAGGCTAAACATCAACCAAAATTATACATGGCAGACAAAATAATCTCCAAAAGATAGCTTCAGTGTGCAGGTTTAAGCATGCTAGTAAAGCAAAACAAGTGGAAAGGTGTGCTAACTGCAACAAGCCTAGCATTTAACAACAAGCAAACATAGTCATTCAAACTGGTATTGTGCTGGTCTAAGTAACTGGTTATTGTTAAATAAAAATGGAAAGGCGTGTTAACTACAAGATGCAGCAACCAAATGTAGTCATTCATAGTGGTATTGTTGAAACTGGTACTGATGAAATCCCCCCCCCCCCCCCCCCCCCCCCCCCCCCCCCCCCCCCCCCCCCCCCCCCCCCCCCCCCCCCCCCCCCCCCCCCCCCCCCCCCCCCCCCCCCCCCCCCCCCCCCCCCCCCCCCCCCCCCCCCCCCCCCCCCCCCCCCCCCCCCCCCCCCCCCCCCCCCCCCCCCCCCCCCCCCCCCCCCCCCCCCCCCCCCCCCCCCCCCCCCCCCCCCCCCCCCCCCCCCCCCCCCCCCCCCCCCCCCCCCCCCCCCCCCCCCCCCCCCCCCCCCCCCCCCCCCCCCCCCCCCCCCCCCCCCCCCCCCCCCCCCCCCCCCCCCCCCCCCCCCCCCCCCCCCCCCCCCCCCCCCCCCCCCCCCCCCCCCCCCCCCCCCCCCCCCCCCCCCCCCCCCCCCCCCCCCCCCCCCCCCCCCCCCCCCCCCCCCCCCCCCCCCCCCCCCCCCCCCCCCCCCCCCCCCCCCCCCCCCCCCCCCCCCCCCCCCCCCCCCCCCCCCCCCCCCCCCCCCCCCCCCCCCCCCCCCCCCCCCCCCCCCCCCCCCCCCCCCCCCCCCCCCCCCCCCCCCCCCCCCCCCCCCCCCCCCCCCCCCCCCCCCCCCCCCCCCCCCCCCCCCCCCCCCCCCCCCCCCCCCCCCCCCCCCCCCCCCCCCCCCCCCCCCCCCCCCCCCCCCCCCCCCCCCCCCCCCCCCCCCCCCCCCCCCCCCCCCCCCCCCCCCCCCCCCCCCCCCCCCCCCCCCCCCCCCCCCCCCCCCCCCCCCCCCCCCCCCCCCCCCCCCCCCCCCCCCCCCCCCCCCCCCCCCCCCCCCCCCCCCCCCCCCCCCCCCCCCCCCCCCCCCCCCCCCCCCCCCCCCCCCCCCCCCCCCCCCCCCCCCCCCCCCCCCCCCCCCCCCCCCCCCCCCCCCCCCCCCCCCCCCCCCCCCCCCCCCCCCCCCCCCCCCCCCCCCCCCCCCCCCCCCCCCCCCCCCCCCCCCCCCCCCCCCCCCCCCCCCCCCCCCCCCCCCCCCCCCCCCCCCCCCCCCCCCCCCCCCCCCCCCCCCCCCCCCCCCCCCCCCCCCCCCCCCCCCCCCCCCCCCCCCCCCCCCCCCCCCCCCCCCCCCCCCCCCCCCCCCCCCCCCCCCCCCCCCCCCCCCCCCCCCCCCCCCCCCCCCCCCCCCCCCCCCCCCCCCCCCCCCCCCCCCCCCCCCCCCCCCCCCCCCCCCCCCCCCCCCCCCCCCCCCCCCCCCCCCCCCCCCCCCCCCCCCCCCCCCCCCCCCCCCCCCCCCCCCCCCCCCCCCCCCCCCCCCCCCCCCCCCCCCCCCCCCCCCCCCCCCCCCCCCCCCCCCCCCCCCCCCCCCCCCCCCCCCCCCCCCCCCCCCCCCCCCCCCCCCCCCCCCCCCCCCCCCCCCCCCCCCCCCCCCCCCCCCCCCCCCCCCCCCCCCCCCCCCCCCCCCCCCCCCCCCCCCCCCCCCCCCCCCCCCCCCCCCCCCCCCCCCCCCCCCCCCACACTTTCAGTCGGCGGGCCAGAGAGGCATATATCTCACCAAGATGGATCGTAAAACGGACCAAGAATAATCCACCTTGGTCGTACAACCTCTCTCTTGTTGTCGGTCAAAGTGATGGCCGTCCATGCGACCCCGGAGATGGACTAGCTCACCAATAATCACGCAAGTAGCTAGTCCCCGAAGACAACCACTGCATGCGTGTCGCCCAAACATATGTATGGAGAGGTGTGTTTTTGAGTAACAATGGAACAACTTTGATGTGGCACCGTGATTTCGAACTAGAAATCCCCACACTGAGTGAGGGTTAGGTTGACGATGCACATGTTTGTTACACCACACTTCAAGCAAACGACGGGGATTCATGCATGCATGCGTGCATAGTATATGCGCTCAAACTTAATTAGGTCTGAATCTCAAAATGACCTATACTATGATTACACGAACCAAATGAAGAATCCTCCATGGTAACCTATCTTTTTGTTGGTCAAGGTGATCATGGATGTCCACGCGGGCCCACGAATATATAGGCTTGTCGCCGATAACCACGCGAGGGAGTGTACCGTTCGAAGGCAACCACTACATGCATATGTATGGAGGTGATGCGTGCATGCATGTTTGAATGCACAACACTGATGTGGCGCGTGTGTAAAAAATCATACACTAGCTCCCCACACAGAGCGAGATCGGTTCATGATGTGTCGTTGTACTAGCCACTTCGACTCGATGGGAGGGATTCATGCGTACACATGCATGTGTGTGTGCTCAAACTGTATCATGCATGTCATCCCAGAGCAAAAATAATAATCCCCTCCTAAGTCAAATTAACCTCTCTTGTTGTCAGGCAAAAAGTAGTGATGGACCAAGCGGGCCCACAGATGGAAAGCATCGATATCGCTGATAACCACGTAACTGGGTGCGAGAGGACAAAAACCACCGCTTTGCATGTAGTCCAAACATATATATGTTGAGTACCCAAAATGCACAACTTTGATGTGCCACATGCCTCAAAAACCGTAAACCATGCACCCACACAGAGCGAGGTTCATATCAAGCATACTACATATGATGGTCCCCTTCCCCCCTCTTCACCGCATACTATATGCTCCTACCGTAATATATGTACAACCCAAAAGAATCCTCATCGATGGTGAAATTAATTAACCTCTCCCGATGTAGGTCAATGTGATGCATGCATGCATCGACGATGGCCTCATGGGCCCATAGATGGAAGCGTCACACGTGAGTGTCCTAGCTAGGATATGCATGTGGCCCAAAAAGGAGTTGTGTGATGTTTGAATAACCAATTTCACAATTTTGATGTGGCACGTGCCTCGGAATCCAAAAAGTCCCGACACCGAGTGAGGTGTACTTGTTCACGGACGCGTACATATAGTATATATGCTAGTCCCCTCCAACCTCTTCGGCGCGTACTATATACCACCATAACACAAACAAAAAAGATTCTACCTTGCTGGTCAAATAAACCTCACTGCCGGCTGTTCATCGAAGTGATGGACGACAACCTCGCGGGCCCACAGAAAGCGTCACACGCGAGTATCGTGTGTTGTGTAGGACAACCATCGACTGCATGTGGCCAAAACATTTATGTATGAAAGGGTTGTGTAATGTTTTAAATAACGATTTCACGACTCTGATCTGGCACCAGCCTGCCTAACAAAATGGCCAACCCACCCGGTGGCTCACAACTCGTAGTGTACTGTGAGCCACCCGCCACCCCCAGACGCACACACCCACCCACACACCGCGAATCCACCGCAACTACGATGCATGTTAATTAATTATCCCGCGGTGAACATACATGTTACCAAAGGAGGGACATTTTAATTTCAAAAAAATCACAGAGATCATTAAGACGTTTTAGTACATTGATTGATTGATTTTCTACGGGTATAATGTGCAAAAATCAAATTTGAGCTACATGCACACGTGACAGTGCACCTAAATGGATTGCAAAAACACATGTGTCTCACTGGGTGCATGTTTACTCCCCGTGCAATAAATTTCAAACATTGAGAATCTTTATTTTTAAATTCTAGTACATCCAAAACTTATTTGAAGTTCATGAAACTTATCGTGTTGTCATATGGACACCAATACAAAGTGGCATTGTACTTTTTTTGTCAAATTTGAGACCAGTTTTGATGTAATCTTTATCTAATTACAGATGGGAGGTTATTAATAATTGGGAACCAATATCCCAAATGGATTATTTATTCGAACCGTGAGTGTTAGACCAACAATGGATACGTGCCATGCTTCGGTTAAGCAATAAAGCGGCAACATTAATTATCTAAATAGAAAAACAATATACGTGCCGCCGCGTGACCCGTGTGGCGTGCGAGCAGGCGTGAGTTGACGGGACGCATGCGAGCAGTCTGCCGTGCAGGCAGACGGGGAGGCGTGCGTGCAGGTGTGTGAATTGACAGAGGCGTGCTCGCTGCGCAGTGTCATCGGGAGGCATACGAGTAGCTGTGTGAAACTTTGGTAGGCATGCCAGCAGTCCGGTGCGCAGGCTCACCGGGAGGTGAGCCATCGGTTTGACCGTCGCCTGCCTCTCTCCCACAACTCCCACTACTCCATATTAATGGTGCGCCCGAGCGGCCGCACCCCCATCCTCGCTACACACACACACACACACACACACACACACACACACACACAATCATCTATCTCCGCTTGCATCCTCGACGCCGCTCTTAGTCCTCAAAGCCGTCATTGTGTGAGGATGCCGCCGAAGTGCCCCATCGGAGGGAGTGGCGACGCCGGGGCTGCTAAAGCACCAGAGCACGGCGTGGAGATGGAGACAGAGGTTGCCATAACCGTCGGCGAGTTATCGCTGCACCCTGACATTGTCGATGGTGTCGAGCTTCCACAGCCGGAGGCGGAGTTCCACACCAACTCCGACGTCCACTCCGGCGAAGACTCCGACGACGACGGATAGCTGGTTAGTCATCTATACCCATTTATGTGTCAAATAGATCATAGGGTTTCTCTGGTTACTTCTGCCTCCCCCTTTTTGGAATAGAAATCCTATGGTTATGTTCTCCCAATCCATGAAGTCTGAGTAAGTTTCGTTAGATCCGCGTAGTGTATTGATTGTTTGAATGGTACATGTGATAAGTGATTAGTTGTTTCATCTGTGCAAATGATTTCTACTAGTAATCCGACTAGGATTAGTGTTCGTGCTAATAATTCCTAGCCAGGGCTTGACAATTGATTTTGAATGACCTACATATGTTTGTGCCATTATTTTCTTCAAGATTGGTCTGTACATAGACGAGTGTGCTTAAAAATCGAACCATAATCTCTGGATATGTATAAATAAATAGCCATAAATTCCTAATCCTACTTCACGGCATGTAATCATTGATTTGATGCCAAATTTGTTTTACTATTTGTATAGGTGTTGTCTGATGATGTGGACAGCGAGGATGAAGATGGCCAGAGGAGGTACAAGAGGCAAATCCTGAGGGAGATTTATGCGGGAATGCATGACAGGCGTATTAGGACCTGGAACGGCGGGTATGGGTTCCCATTTTGCAACCAGAAGCTTCATGACGCATATCTAAGTGTTCTGGCGCATGCAAGAGGACGGGTCGTTGGCTCCTTCAAGCAGAAGTATTCTCGCAGGGTGGCGCACGGCGCGTACACCGAGTACCTGGAGAAGCTTCAGGATCGTGCCGGCCGCATGTGAGATGAGATGAGGGATGGATCGAACTATATACGCTTGAGTATGCTTAATGACGGTTGAACTATGTACTTATGGTTGAACTATGCTTATGTACGTGTACGCTGATTATCTATGTCCGAGTGAACCGCATGCCGTATATCGCACACACCTTTGATCTAGTTGACCGTTTCTTTTGTGTTGCCTAATCACAAACAGTTCATCCGAGTGAACCGTATGCTGTACATCACACACACCTTCATCTAGCTGCCCGTTTCTTTTGTTCCTCCTCATCGCAAATGGTTAATTGAGCTGAACCGTATGCCCTGCATTGCACACGCAACTAAAATCTGAACCGTGTTTGATGCATCCTCCATCACAAACGTTTTGCACTTTTTTCATGGTTTTTTTACACCACTGTTTGCGATTATGGCATCACACACAGTTTCGTCGAAGGGTCTCTGATCGTAGTGTTGCGTTAGCAGCATCCTGCAGTAGTGGATGCTTGCCAAAAGAGTAAAATAAAAGAAATAGAAGGAAAACTTTGACTCTTTGCATAAAAGTAAATACATAAAAGTAAAAGATAGGCCCTTCGCAGAGGGAAGCAGAGGTTGTCATGCACTTATTGGTTTGCGTGCTTAATCCCTTAGTGCAAGAGAACATCATGTTGTATTGCCCCTTAAGATGACAACCTTTATTATGCAGTCTGTCGCTTTTATTCTTTGTCATCCAAGTTCGTACAACGCTCAATTTTCTCTTACACTAAATGATCTTACATATTTAGAAGCAATTTTTATTGCCCTTTTGCACCGATGACAACTTACTTGAGGGATCTTGCTCAATCCATAGGTGGGTATGGTAGACACTTGAAAAAGATTTGGGTTAAAGGGTTTTTGGATGCACAAGTAGTATCTCTACTTAGTGCGGAATTTTTGGCTAGCAAAGATAGGGGCAAGCACCACATGTTGAAGGATCTATGACAATATGACTTCTATGTGAATATAAACAAACATAAATCATTAAATTGTCTTCCTTGTCCAACGTCAACAATTTTGGCATATAATATTTTGATGAGGGCTCACAATCACAAAAGATTTCTAGGATAGTATATTTATATGTGAATCTTCCCTTCCCTTATTAATTCTTTCATGAGTTGCATCATTGACTAATGCTATGTTTATCAATCTCTAATAAAATTTTCTTACTTATACTTTTCCTTATGTGGTGCTATCACCTACCATAGGATTAGTATATGATCTTATTGATTTATTTCCTTTCTTTTGTTTGCTTTCTTTCTCTTTTTCTTTTCTTTATTTGCAACATGAAAGTAAAGGAAGTAAAAACTCAAACTAAACTTTATTATATAACTCGCACACGATTTCAATGATAGATCACTAAGCAAACTCTCAAAGAAGGAAAGGGTTGAACTAAACTTTATTTCTTCTAGGCAAAAGATTGAACTGAGATATGTAAAAGCAAAAGATAGTGGGGTGATACGATACCAGGGCACCTCCCCCAAGCTTGGCGGAAGCCAAGGGGAATGCCCATACACGATACTAAGTTCTCCTTTGGTGGTGTCCGTAGGCTCCTCCCGCTTCATCCTGATCTTCATCAGCCAAACATCTTCTTTCATGTGGTTGGAGGAGCAGGAAGACATGATGCTTAGCTTGATAAATCTGACCGGAATAGCAAGAAAAGAGACCAGAGGATTTTCTCCATGATACGGTGGTTAACAGGTTCAGGAAGTATACATAGAATTTTTATTTTGCAGGACAAGCATACGGAAGAAAAACGGAGTACGGGAGGTGTCCTAGGTGGGCACAACCCACCTGGGCGCGCCAGACAAGCCTGGCATGCCCTGGTGTCTTGTGCCCACCAGGGAACACTTCCTGGCAGTTTCTTTATTCCCAAAATTCTAAATTATGCCAAAACTGACAAAAAATATTTTTGCAGATTTTCGGAGTCTGTTTACTTACCGCACTATGTACCTCCTTATTTTGACGATTCTGGAGTGTTCCGAAAGGACTCTTTTATGTGTTCTTCCGGTGTCAAAGTTTGGATAATATTACTTTCAACATTAATAGGCGTACCTGAGATATAATGCTTTATTCATTGCCCGTTGACAACCTTCGGGTTAGTGCCTTCAAAATGATTTATTTTGATGGCTCTAGAACGGTAAACCTCCTCGATGACATAGGGGCCTTCCCATTTTGAGAGGAGTTTGCCTGCAAAGAATATGAAATGAGAGTTGTACAAAAGAACATATTCTCCGACTTTAAACTCACGCTTTTGGATTCTTTTCTCATGCCACCTTTTAACTTTTTCTTGGAATAACTTTGCATTTTCATAAGCTTATATCAAATAACCTCTTTTCACCAGCAATTTTGAAATCATAGTTGAGTTCTTTAACTGCCCAATATGCTTTATGTTCTAACTCAAGAGGTAAATGACAAGCTTTTCCATAAACCATTTTATAAGGAGACATACCCATGGGATTTTTATATGCTGTTCTATAAGCCCAAAGTGCATCATCTAATTTCTTAGACCAATTCTTCCTAGACCTATTAACAGTCTTTTGCAAAATTAATTTTATCTCTCTATTGCTAAGCTCAACTTGACCACTAGACTGAGGATGATAGGGTGATGCAATTCTATGGTTAACATCATACTCAGCAAGCATCTTACGGAATCCACCATGAATAAAGTGTGAACCACCATCAGCCATTAAATATCTAGGGACTCCAAACCTTGGGAAAATAACTTCCTTAAGCATTTTAATAGAGGTGTTGTGATCAGCACTACTAGTTGGAATAGCTTCTACCCATTTAGTAACATAATCAACAGCAACCAAAATATGTGTATACCCATTAGAGGAAGGAAAAGGTCCCATGTAATCAAATCCCCAAACATCAAATGGTTCAACAGCAAGTGAATAATTCATAGGCATTTCTTGATGCTTACCAATATTACATATTCTTTGACATTCATCACAAGATGATACAAACTTACGGGCATCCTTGAAGAGAGTAGGCCAATAAAATCCAGATTGCAATACCTTGTGAGCAGTTCTATCTCCAGCATGATGCCCTCCATAAGCCTCGGAGTGACATTTCCGTAGGATTTGTCCCTGTTCATGCTCAGGTACACAACGCCTAATAATACCATCTACTCCTTCTTTATAAAGATGTGGGTCATCCCAAAAGTAATGTCTTAAATCATAGAAGATTTTTTTCTTTTGTTGGTAAGTAAAGCTAGGTGGTAAATATTTAGCAACAATGTAATTAGCATAGTCAGCAAACCAAGGAGTACCATTAGCAACATTTATTGCAGCTAACTGCTCATCAGGAAAACTATCATCAATAGGTAGTGGGTCATCAAGCACATTTTCAAGCCTAGACAAATTATCAGCTACGGGGTTCTTAGCTCCTTTTCTATCAATGATATGCAAATCAAATTCCTATAACAAGAGAACCCAACGAATAAGTCTAGGTTTAGCATCTTTCTTTTCCATAAGATATTTAATAATAGCATGGTCTATGGGAATAGTTACTTTGGAATCAACAATATAAGGTCTAAACTTATCACAAGCAAACACCACTGCTAAGAATTCTTTTTCACTAGTAGCATAATTTCTTTGAGCACTGTCTAGAGTTTTACTAGCATAATGAATAACATTCAATTTCTTATCAACTCTTTGCCCTAGAACAGCACCAACAGCATAATCACAAGCATCAGACATAATTTCAAAAGGCAAGTTCCAATCAGGTGGTTGAACAATAGGTGCATAAATTAAGGCTTTCTTGAGTGTTTTGAAGGCTTCCAGACAATCATCATAAAAAACAAAAGGAATATACTTTTGCAAAAGATTAGTAAGAGGCCTAGAAATTTTAGAAAAGTCTTTAATAAACCTCCTATAGAAACCAACATGACCTAGGAAACTACGAATACCTTTGATGTCCTTGGGACATGGCATTTTCTCAATTGCATCAACTTTAGCTTGGTCCACTTCAATACCTCTTTCAGAAATTTTATGACCCAAGACAATGCCTTCATTAACCATAAAGTGGCACTTCTCCCAATTCAAGACAAGATTTGTTTGTTCACATGTCTGCAAAACTCGATCAAGATTGCTTAAACAGCCATCAAAAGACTTCCCATAAATAGAAAAGTCATCCATGAAAACCTCAACAATATTTTCACGAAAGTCAGAGAATATAGCCATCATGCATCTTTGAAAGGTAGCGGGTGCATTACATAAACCAAAAGGCATACGTCTATAAGCATAAGTTCCAAAAGGACAAGTAAAAGTGGTATGTTCTTGATCAGGTTGTGATACAGGTATTTGTGGAAAACCAGAATATCCATCAAGGAAGCAAAAGTGTGTGTGCTTAGATAATCTTTTAAGCATTGATCAATAAAAGGCAGAGGGTAATGATCTTTTCTAGTAGCTTTATTTAATTTTATAAAATCAATTACCATTCTATAGCCTATAACAACTCTTTGTGGAATAAGTTCATTCTTATCATTAGGAACAATAGTAATACCTCCTTTCTTAGGGACACAATGAACATGACTTACCCATCTACTATCAGATATAGGATAGATTATACCTGCTTCCAGAATTTTTAATATTTCCATTCTTACCACCTCTTTCATCTTCGGATTTAACCGACGTTGGTGATCAACAACTGGCTTAGCATCAGGTTCCATAATAATTTTGTGCTGACATAGAGTGGGACTAATGCCCTTTAAATCATCAAGAGTATATCCAATAGCAGCTCGGTGCTTCCTTAGAACTTTCAATAATCTTTCTTCTTCATGTTCTGAAAGGTTAGCACTAATAATAACAAGATATATCTTCTTTTCATCAAGATAAGCATATTTCAAAGGTTCTGGCAATTGTTTTAATTCAAACACAGGATCACCTTTAGGTGGAGGAGGACCTCCAAGAGTTTCAATAGGCAAATTGTGTTTAAGCAAAGGACATTGTTTAAAGAAAATCTTATCTATTTCATTTCTTTCATGCATATGTAAATCATTTTCATGGTCTAGCAAATATTGTTCTAAAGGATCAGTAGGTGGCACAGCAATAGAGGCAAGACCAATTAATTCATCCTTACTAGGCAATTCTTTTTCATGATGGTTTCTACTAAACTTGAAAAAATTAAACTCATGAGACTCATCACCAAAGCTAACACCCACAGTTTGTTTCTGGCAATCTATCTTAGCATTAACTGTGTTCAAGAAAGGTCTACCAAAGATAATGGGACAGAAGTCATCTTGTGGGGTACCAATAACAAGAAAATCAGTAGGATATTTTATTTTCCCACACAAGACTTCAACATCTCTAATAATCCCACAAGGTGATATGGTGTCTCTATTAGCAAGTTTAATAGTAACATCTATGCCTTCTAACTCTGTAGGTGCTATGTCTTCCCTAATTTCTTTACATAACTTGTAAGGAATAGCACTCACACTAGCACCCATGTCACATAAACCATGATAACAGTGATCTCCTATTTTAACTGAAATGACAGGCAGGCCAACAACTGGTCTATTTTTATCCTACTGATACCAGTTCTCTAGTTTCTTCTTTAATAGGTGGGTGATATTTAAGCCACTTCTCTTTAGGGAGTTCAACATGAGTAGCAAATGATTCACAAAAGGAGACTACTATCTCAGAGTCAAGTCCATATTTAGTGCTAAACTTTTGAAAAGCATCGGTATCCATAAAAGATTTAACACAATCATACTTAAGCTTTATACCTGACTCTTTACCTTTGTCGAGCTCCCAATCTTCAGAGTTGCGTTTAATCCTTTCCAAAAGATCCCACCAAAATTCAATAGTTTTCTTCATAAAGGAACCAGCGCAAGAAGTATCCAGCATGGTTTGATCATTGCGAGAAAGCCGAGCATAAAATTTCTAAATAATAATTTCTCTTGAGAGCTCATAATTGGGGCATGAATATAACATTGACTTAATCCTCCCCCAAGCTAGAGCGATACTTTCTCCTTCACGAGGCCAAAAAATATATATATAATTCCGATCACAATGAACTAGATGCATAGGATAATTTTTTTTGTGGAACTCCAATTTTAAACGATTCAAATTCCATGATCCAATATCATCGCATAGCCTATACCATGCCAATGCTTTTCCCTTCAAAGATAAAGGGAAAACCTTTCTCATCACCTCATCTCCGGGTAAACCTGCAAACTTAAACAATCCACAAATTTGTTCCACATATATCAAGTGCATATCAGGATGTTTGGTTCCATCTCCTGCATAAGGATTAGCTAGCAGTTGTTCTATCATACCCAAAGGAATTTCATATTCAATATTTTCAGTAGGTGCTGTAGGTTGAGGGTTAGCTAATTGTGGTTCCGGACGAGGTGAAGATACCCCGAACAAACCCCTCAAAGGATTGTTTTCCATAGTAACAAGTGACAAGAAATTTCAGCACACTATATAAATGTTTCCTTACCGGATTCCACTTACCAAAGGCGCTTCACTCCCCGGAAACGGTGCCAGAAAATAGCCTTGATGACCCACAAGTATAGGGGATCAATTGTAGCTCTTTTCGGTAAGTAAGAGTGTCGAACCCGACGAGGAGCAGAAGGAAATGACAAGTAGTTTTCAGTAAGGTATTGTCTGCAAGTGCTGTAATTGTAAGTAGCGAGTAGTTTGATAGCAAGATAATTTGTGACGAGCAAGTAACGATAATAGTAACAAGTATGCAGCAAGGTAGCCCAATCCTTTTGAGGCAAAGGACAGGCCAAAACGGTCTCTTATGATAAGCAAAGCGTTCTTGAGGGTACACGGGAATTTCATCTACTCACTTTCATCATGTTGGTTTGATTTGTGTTCGCTACTTTGATAATTTGATATGTGGGTGGACCGGTGCTTAGGTGCCATTCTTACTTGAAAAAACATCCTACTTATGATTAACCCTCCCACAAGCATCCGCAACTATGAGAAAAGTATTAAGAATAAATTCTAACCATAGCATTAAACTCTAGGATCCAATCGGTCCCTTATGGAATAGTGCATAAACTGGGGTTTAAGTTTCTGTCACTCTCGCAACCCACCATCTATTTACTACTCCACAATGCATTCCCTTAGGCCCAAATATGGTGAAGTGTCATGTAGTCGACATTCACATGACACCACTAAGGGAATCACAACATACATACTATCAAAATATCGAACACATATCAAATTCACATGATTACTTGCAACATGATTTATCCCGTGACCTCAAGAACAAAGGTAACTACTCACAAACAATAAACATGCTCAAGATCAGAGGGGTATTAATATGCATAATGGATCTGAACATATAATCTTCCACCAAATAAACCATATAGTAATCAACTACAAGATGTAATCAACACTACTAGTCACCCCCTAGCAACAATCTATAGTTCCAGTAACAAGATTGAATACAAGAGATGAACTAGGGTTTGAGATGAGATGGTGCTGGTGAAGATGTTGATGGAGATTGCCCTCCCCAAGATGGGAGAGTTGTTGGTGATGATGTTGACGATGATTTCCCCCTCCGGGAGGGAAGTTCCCCCGGCAGAATCGCTCCGCCGGAGGGCGAAAGTGCTCCTGCCCAAGTTCCGCCTCGAGACGGCAGTGCTTCATCCCAAAAGCCTCTCCTTTATTTTTTCTAGGTCAAAATGACTTATATACCAAAAGATGGGCACCGGAGGTGGCTCGACGAGGCTACAACCCACCAGGGCGCGCCTGGGGGGCCTGGCGTGCCCAGGTGGGTTGTGCCCACCTGGTGGCCCCCCTCTGGTGTTTATTGGCTCCAATATTCCTCAAATAATTCATAAAAATTCCCCATGAAGTTTCAGCTCCTTTGGAGTTGTGCAGAATAGGTGGCCTGACGTAGCTTTTCCAGGTCCAGATTTCCAGCTGCCGGAATTCTCCCTCTCGGTGTGTTCCTTGCAAATTATGAGAGAAAAGGCATTAGAATTACTCCAAAAAGCATTATTATAAATAAAAACATTATAAATAATAGTAAGAAAACATGATGCAAAATGGACGTATCAGTGGGCATCTGGTTCCAGCTTTCGCGCCTCTTCGCAGGCGCGCTGCCGGCCGGGGGGCCCGGCGGTCTCTGGCTGTAGGCCGATTGCTGCTGCAGGAAGGCTTCATGGGTGGAGGTCGATGTCACCGCCGCCGGCAATGTGTCCCTGAACCGCAGGTGGCCGCCATTCGCCCGCGCGCGGGGCCTGCACGGGAGGTGCACCTTCCACTTCAGGTATGACGACATCGCGACCCTCTATGTGCGGGCGTTTGGGGAAGACGTTCGACGCGCGGGGTGCTGCCCGGAAGGCGATAGCAACGACGATGATGGTGATGATGAAGATGGCCGGAGGGGCGGCGCCATCGCTGGTGGTGAGCTTGCCCTTGGTGACAGTCGTTCCGCCTCCACTAGTGGCGGCTCCTCCTCCGGGGAGAGCACCAGCGACGGCGACTACGATGAGCCGCTGCATTGCCGAGCTCAGACTGGGGAGGGTGATGAGCCACGTCGCCGCCATGCCCCGGTGAAGCAGGAGGAGGACTCCGACTGAGCCCGAGTGCTACTGGAGCTGGGCCTCGAGAGCCGCTGTAGTCGCGCGGCTTGCTTTTGTTTCTTTCCTCCCCCTACATTGGAAATAAGGTAGAAGGCCCCGGCCGGGCATGTAATGAACCATGGCACTTACGCCATTATGTTGTCATTTCCATGTTGCATTACGAAACCCATATCGCCGCTGATTGTGGTTAGGGAGACTTAGCTTGATATTCTTGTGGTGCACTCCCCTGCCGAGAGAGCGTGCCTTTCCAGGGCTCCAATTCACTGCACGCGGCGAGAGCGTGCTTGCCGCGAGGAGACTCAGAAGTCGATGAACCTCAGGAGGCACCCTGCAGCTGTAGGATTAGGAAACGTCCGGAGGCATCGTGCCCGTGAGCTCGTTTGAGAGCGTCACGCGAGGACGAAGACGCGAAAAGGCCAGGGTACTGACGCTTTGGCGAGGTGTGTTTGCAGGCGGGCCCGAGCGCACACACCTGCCCAGCCCCCATGCGCGGGACGTGCGAGGAGGAGCGACGGGAAACTGCCACCCCCCTGGGACAAGACCTGGAAGAGCGAATGATGCAAGCAGAAGAAATTCCCAACCCTCAAAAGGAGATGTGAAAAACCTCAAATTCCATTCAAGAAGTTGCAAACCAGCTACAGAAAAGTAAGCAACAGAACAGCCGCGTCCAGCACCTATACTAATCTTCTTATCTTCCCACCAGCGCGGAGCATGGGGCTTCCACTAGGACGTGGGTGGGAGCCCCCGTGAGGCCCAGGGGCGGCGCTCAGGAGACTCCGGGGCGTGTACAGCTCCAACTCATTATTACATGAGAGTGTCACGAGCGGAGACCTTGATCACGGATAGAACTTCCAGAGATGCTGGATGTTCCAGGCGTTCTGGATGGGGACCCCGTCCTGCGTCTCCAGGCACCCGGCGCCAGGCCTGGAGACACGGACGATCCTAAGCGGGACCTCCCACATGAGCGAGATCTTGTGAAGCACCTCCCTGGAGAGCACCCACCTCGGGATGAGGTCACCCACCTTGATGTTCTTGGAGCGGACGCTACGACAGTGGTACCACCGCAGCGCCTGCTGGTACCTCGCCGCACAGAGCGAGGCTTGGCGGTGGTGCTCCTCCCCCAGCACGAGGTCCATCACTCGTGAGGCTTCCTGTCGCTCCTCGTCAAATGCCAACACCCGTGGGTAGCGATGCTTGACCTCGTGAGGGAGGACCGCCTCGGCTCCGTAGACAAGGAAGAACGGAGTCTCGCTTGTGGGCTTGGTCGCGGTGGTGCGGATGGACCACAGCACGGACTAGAGCTCATCGAGCCAGCCCCTGCCGCAGGCCTCGAGTTTCTTCTTGAAGCTCCTCACCTTGAGGCCCCTCAGGACCTCCGCATTGGCACGCTCGGCCTCGCCATTGCTCCATGGGTGTGCCACCGAAGCATAGCATATCTGCGTTCCAAGGTTTGCACAATATGTTTTGAAAAGGTTGCTCGTGAACTGAGAGCCGTTGTCGGTGATGATGTGGTTGGGAACCGCGAAACGGCTCACGAGGCCCTTGATGAACTTGACGGCCGAGCCAGATGGGATGGTGCGGACGGCTTCCACCTCCGGCCACATGGTGAACTTGTGGATGGTGACGTAGAGGTAGCGGTAGGCCCCGGGCTCTCGGAGGAACGGGCCCAGGATGTCCAACCCCCAGACCATGAACGGCCACGAGAGCGGGATGGTCTGGAGGCCCTGAGCGGGCTGGTGGATCTGCTTGACATGGAACTGACATGCCTCACAAGATCTCACCAATTCGGTGGCATCATTGAGCGTTGTGGGCCAGTAGAATCCGCTGCGGAACACCTTGCCCACGAGGGTGCGCGATGAGGAGTGATGCCCGCAGTCCCTACCATGTATTTCGGCCAGCAGCTCACACCCCTGCTCCTTGAAGATGCATTGTAGAGAAACACTGTTTGGGCGCCTCCGGTAGAGCTCACCGTCCTGGATGCAATACGCGGTGGCCTGGCGGGCCACATGCTTTGCGTCTTCCTCCTTCTCTGGCAAGGTGCCCTGGAGCAGGTATGCCTTGAATTCCTCGGTCCGGCACCCCTCCCGAGTCCCGTAGTGGGGAGAGCTACTGATGGCTTGAAGAGCCGCTCTTCGAAGACGCCAGGCTCCTGAGGGTGGCGCCGGGACACCCTCTTGGCGATGTCGTCCACCTCCTTGTTCGTGCCACGTAGCACGTGCTGCAATTCCAAGCCCAAGAATCATTTCTCAATTTTGCATACCTCCTCAAGGTGGTATGCCTCCATGTGCTCGTCCTTTGTCTTGTACGCCTTGTTGGAGAAGTTGACGAGGAGCTGGGAGTCACCCCTGATGCTGAGGCGCCTAACCCCCAGAGCCGCCGCAACCTTGAGGCCAGCGATCAGGCCCTCGTACTCAGCGATATTGTTGGAGACCTTCTCGCCAAGTTGGAAGCAGAGTTGCACGGCGTAGTAGAGCTTGTCCTGGGTAGGTGAGATGAGCACGACACCAGCCCCCGCGCCTTGGCGTGCAAACGCACCATCGAAGTACATGACCCAACCATCTGGTGCCTCATCTCCGGACACGAGAGACCGGTCCTCGCCCACTTCTCGGTCGGGGGCGTCAGTCCATTCTGCCAGAAAGTCGGCGAAGGCCGCACACTTGATGACCCTGGTGGTGCTGAACTCCAGTTGGAACGCCTGCAACTTGCTGTTCCATTCGGCGACCCTTCCCGCGGCATTGGGGCTCCGGAGCTCCCTCTCCAAGGGGTAGGGTGAGACAACCTTGATGGGGTGGCCTTGGAAGTAGTGACGCAGTTTCCTGGAGGCAACAAGGAGTGCGAGCAGGAGCTTCTGTGGCATGGGGTAATGTGCCCGCGCGTCATGCAATACCGTGCTGACAAAGTACACGGGATGCTCGACGAGGGAGGAGGCGTCGGTGGGGTCCCGTCCCTCCTGAGCCAGGGGAGTCTCAGGAGCTTTGTCATCTGGCGGGGTAGCCGTGGCCTCAGGAGTGCCATCCTCGGGAGCCCCGTCGCCTAGTGGGGAGGCTAAGGCCTCAGGAGCACCGTCCTGAGGCTGCGACGCCTCTGTCCGGGCGCAAAGCGCTGCGCCTCGCACCCTCAACCGCACACTCTTCCCGGACAGCCACGAGCGCCGCGCTGGCTGAGTGAGGCGTGGCGGCCAGGTAAAGCACCAGGGGTTCAAGAGGGCGAGGCGCTACCATCACGGGCGGGCTGGTGAGGTACCTCTTGAGGTCTTGGAAGGCCGCTTTGGCCTCTAGAGTCCACTCGAACAGGCCCTTCTTTTTCACCAGCTTGAAGAACGGGATGGCGCGCTCGCCTAGCTTGGAGATGAAGCGCCCCAACGAGGTTACGCAGCCCGCCAGTTTCTACATATCTTTGAGGGTCTACGGCGGTCTCATCCTCTCTATCACCTTGATCTTCCCCGGGTTGGCCTCGATCCCTCTGTGCGACACTAGGAAACCCAGCAGCTTGCCGCACGGGACGCCAAACTCGCACTTCTCCGGGTTGAGCTGCAAGTTTACCTTACACAGGCTGGTGAATGTTTCTTCCAGATCTTCAACAAGAGTTCTCGTCTCCTGAGATTTGACCACTATGTCGTCAATGTATGCCTCGGCGTTCCTCCCGAGCTGCTGGCCCAAGGCGATGCACATCAATTGCAGGAAGGTCGCACTGGCATTGCGCAGCCCGAACGACATGTAGGTGTAGCAGTACACCCCGCACGGGGTTAGGAAAGTTGTCTTCTCAACATCCTGCACCGCCATCTTGATTTGGTGATAGCCTGAGAAGGCGTCCAGGAAGCATAGCAAATGGCACTCGGCAGTGGAGTTGACGATCTGGTCGATGCGCGGAAGAGGGAAGGGGTCCTGAGGGCAAGCTTTAATGAGGCTCATGTGCTCCTTCCCGCCCTTCTTGGGGATGATAACAGGGTTCGCCAGCCAATCCGGATGCCGCACCTCCCGAATAACGCCAGCCTCCTGTAGCTTGCGGGTCTCTTGAACGACTGCTTTTCCGGGGCTTGCCGCCGTGCCTTCTGCTTTATAGGGCGCGCGTTGGGGCGCACCATCAAGTGGTGCTCGATCACTCCACTCAGAATGCCGACCAGGTCCGTTGCCTCCCACACAAACACGTCCTTGTTCGCGCGGAGGAACCTAACCAGCGCCTCTTCCTGGTGCGGGGGGAGGCTGGCGCCTATGGTGAAGGTAGGACCCGATCCCCCGTCCTCTTCAACCGGCACCTGCTTTGTTTCAGCCCGATCTTGAGAGAACAACAGCTTCTCATTTGCTGGCGCTGCCCCCGGACCCTCCGGAGTGCCCCCCGCGGCATTGAAAGCAACCTTGAGGGCCACTAGCACATCTCTGGTGTCCCCTACCACGGTGAGGACACCGCTGTTTCCTGGCATCTTCATGACATTGTAGCCGGGCGTGAGTCGCCGCCATGAACTTGGCGAGGGCCGGATATCCGAGAATGGCGTTGTACGGGAGGCTGACGTGGGCAATGTCGAAGTCGATGAGATCGGTGCGGTAGTTGTCGCGCGTGCCAAAGGTGACAGGAAGGCAGATCTGCCCCCGAGGGTAGGTGGAACCGTCGATGACCCCCGAGAAGGGCTTGGTGGGGAGGAGCCGGTCGAAGGGCACCTGAAGTAGACCGAAGGCCTCCACAGAGAGGACGTTGAGGCCCGCGCCGCCATCGATGAGGGTCCTGGTGACTGCTACGTTGCAGATGGTGGGGGTGCAAAGCATGGGAAGCGCGCCGGCGCCGATCGTGGTCCTGGGGTGGTCCCTGGAGTCGAAGATGAGGTCAGCCTTGGGAGCTGCCCAGCCCGGAGGGGCCCCCCGCCACGACTGGGCGGCCCCCACCTGGCGAAAGAACTGCTTGACATGGCGTTCTGAGGCTGGCGCCTGCGACCCGCTGATGATGGCCGCGACTGCGTGGGGCACTGGCTCCATGCGCGATGAACAGGCCGCGCAGCTCTTCCCAGGAGGCCACTGAGGACTCTAGCAGGTTGAGGAGCCAGGCGCACGGCACACCCGTAAGAGCCATAGGGAGCCAATTCACCATGACCTTGTCGTTGCCGCTGGCCGCCCAGATGGCCTCCACGTAGTCCTGGAGGAACTCCGCGGGGTCCACCACACCATCATATCGTGGGGGCAATTCCGGCCTCAACTTCAGCGGCCATTGCACTCGTCGCAAGGCGAGGGAGAAAGCCCGAAAGCCCGCGATGCTTCCAAATTCGCTCGGTGGCCCGGCAAGTGGAGTGGCGCATGCCATGGGAACCAAGCGGCGAGGGCGGAGCGCGAATGATGAGGAAGCAACCCTTCGACACGCCCCTACCTGGCGCGCCAAATGTCGGATTCAGGGCTCTGTAGACACGAGAAAGGTTCAAACTCTGGGGCGTGTGCGAAGAACTCTACGTCTCTAGCCAACCAATTCTTCGCTCTCACGGCCTAGCTCGATGAATAGGAAAGGAAAGGGACACGACAGTTTACCCAGGTTCGGGCCACCTTGCGGTGTAAGACCCTACTCCTGCTTTGGGGTGGATTAGCCTCGCGAGGGGCTGAGGATGAACTGGTACAGAGGAAGAACAACCTCAGGAGGTCTGTTCTTATGTGGGTGTGAGCTAGCGAGGGTTTGGGTGCTCGATCCCGGATCCCCTCCTATGGTGGTGGCTAAGCGACATTTATAGTTGTGACACCTCGAGTCCGATGCTCCAGATGCCTTCCTTTATTCTAGTTGTTGCCGTGTGTTTATTGTGTTTGTTGCATTATCATCATTGTTTTGCATATTTCATTCCTATATGTTTATGCCATGATCATGTTGAGTGCCTTTTCATATCTTTGCTTCTTGCACCATGCTCATTTCACTTGTTATGCCATGTGTTTGCATTATGCCTCTTGCCATTATATTGCATTTTTCCATCCTTGTTGTTGCCATGATCATCTTGCTTGTTATATGCTTCACGATTTTGATGTGCCTCTTGTCATTTTATTGCATTGCATCATGATCATCATGTGGGTGGCATTCTTCATGTTGAGGTGTTGGTTATGTGCTCTCCATCTTCCCCTCCTCCTCCTATGGTTGTTTGCCACTTCATCTTTTCTCCAAGGCCCTTCTCCAAGTGCAAACCATTTCACTTCTTCCTTCTTTCAAATTTCACCCTTTATTGCAAGTGACCTTTTCCCCTCCTCCATAAATGTTCGTTCTTTCCCTATTAATCTTAAACCATGCCTACACCCTCTCTGCCAATTTTCAGCTCTTTTGGACTTGATTTGGTTGGAATCAAAATTGCCTCAAGTTTGAATTTAATTCAAACTTGCGATAATTTTATTTCTCTAAAAATGCCCAAACCAATTATTTCAAATAGTGCATAATTCCAGAGTCTTGGGGATATTCTTATATCTCTCATACCCCTCTCCTATATCCCTAGCATTTTCCTTGTTATCTCTGTTCATTTTAATATAGACAGAGTAGTAATATTGGGGGAGAGAGAAAGCCCACCTTCCACTTCTTACCTGTTCATTTTAGCCCAGCTCCAGCCCATTTTTCCTTCAGGTCTCCTTCGTCGTACGGCAGAGCATCGGAGACAGCCACGTCACCTCGGCCACTGATGGGACAATCAACGGGAGCCCTCCATGCTCCATAAAGCCCCAGCCAGTCCTCTCCACCGTTGCCCTAACCCTCATCTTTCCCTCACCGCCGCCGCTGCCAAGTCAAGCCACGCCCATCCACCATAGCCGTCGCTCGCGCCATGGCTGAGGGGAGCTCGAGCTCTTCTCCGGCTTGATCCTCGCTGTAGCCGTCTCCTTCTTCCACGGGGACGTCGTGGACGCCTCTGTCGTCTCCTTCGTCCACGCACGCGTCCACGAGCCTCGGATCGACCTCCCCGATGACCTCTTCTTTGGTTCTTCCTATTACAAGGGAGAGAGGGATTTGGTGGAATTGTTGTTGTATTGCTTGAGCCTCGTGGGCATATAAATAGGAGTACAAAGACCAACTTGGAGTACAAGACAAGGCAGGACCAAATCCTAGTCTATCCTATACTTCCTAATAATCTTAAACTCAACATCCCCCCGCAGTCACAACGGTAGTGACGCAGACAGTGAGACTGGAGAAGAATCCGAAGGCAAGCCGACGGACACCCCCCACAGTCATAACGGTAGATGCATCGCCGAAGTCGTGGCTGGAGTGGAACCCGACGAGGTTGCTCAAGCAAGGCGATAGCCCTTTGTGCTGTTTGTCGATGTAGCCGAGAGCGAAGGGTGGTGGAGCCGTGGTCGAGGTAGCCGTGCGAAGAATTCCGTGGTCGATGTTGTGTCAGGGTGGCCGGTGTCGAGGAAGTCGCCGTGGAGCCGCGGGCGCAAGGTGGCGCCGAGTTAGCATGGGCGCAGTGGTGTCAAAGTAGTGGTGCGCCGGGAAGAAGACGTTGTTGATGATGCATCGTGGTTGGTTTGCCAAGCCCGGGGACACATTGTGGACGAAGGCACGCATCGGTGTTGCCAGCATCGGGCATGCGTAGACGGACAAAGACAAAGTTGACGAAGCGCCGCACCAGGCTTGCCAGGCCCATGGACACGTCGTGGATGAAGGCATGCATCGGTGTTGCCAGCACCGGGCATGCATAGACTGGGACCTACACGAGTTGTACGCCATGTCGGAGAAGTCGGAGAGGCCAGCAGAGAAGGACTCGACGATTGTTGCGGCGCCAATCGGCGTGAGGCCGATGTTGCCCGCGGTAGTCGGAGTAGACAAAGTGGTCGGGGTAGATGACGACAATGCTGGCGATGGGCTGGTGCTGTACGAAGACGAAGGAGGTGGACGGGCGGCCGCGGCGTGGGTAGTGGCGGCGGCGGCCAAAGAAGAGCAGCGGCAGCGGCCTGACGGTGGCGACGACGGCTAGGTTAGGAGCGCGGCGGTGGTGCTCGAAGTAGGCGAAGAACCTGATAGCATGACGAAGACCGGCGCGGACGATGGCGTTCCCGCACCAAGGAAGGTGGCGCGGCGCATACCACGGGAAGTCAACGCGCGGGGACGACGAAGTGGACCACTGGCCGCGGCGCTAGGGCCCGAAGGGGTGATGCAGCGGCGGCTGGCGGGTCAGGGCGACGACGGGAAGACCTCAGGGCGGCGGCGGGGACCACGGGGCGCGACGCTGCGGCCCGAGGGGGCGACGCAACGGCGGTTCACGAGTCGGTGCAGCCACGGGGACGGCCTTAGGACGGTGGCGTGGACCGTGTCCTACGCTCGCTCCGGCCCGACGGGGCGACGCAGCGGCGACGCGAGGGTCGGTGCTGCCACGGGGACGACCTGGAGTGGATGGCCTCGGGGCGGTGGTGGACCGCGGGCCGCGGCACTATGGCCTGAAAAGGCGACGCAGCGGTGATGCGGGTCGGTGCAGCCGGGAGAAGAACCACGGGGCGGCGGCACTGCGGCCCGACGGGGTGACGCAGCGGCAGCCCGTTGCTCGATCGGTTGAGGGGCGCGCTGAACTCGGGACGGTCTTCACGGGGCCTGCAGAGGCGCACGCAACCGACGGCCCAGGTTGGTCGCACGGCGTAGATGAGGCGGATCGCGACGGCGGGCGGGTGATCAATCCGATCGCGTGCGAGGTCAAGGACGCCGCTCGGTGGAGGCGTGGTGGCGGCGGAGTCCGAGATGAAGCCAGCGACGATGGATGGCATGGGACGACGTGCAAACGAGCGCGTTAGCACCGGCACCCGGGCCACCAAAGCAGCGACGGTGCTCGGGCAGCGAGGCCCGAGCGACTAATGAAGTAGCGGCGCCCAGGCTCGAGGTAGCCGACGGGCCTGACGCAGCCGGCCCGACGCAGCATGGAGGAGGCCGGCGAGGCAACCCGCAGGGCCGCCGTGTAGACGCGGCGGAGGCGGGTGGCGTGGATCGATTGGCGGGCCGGCGCGCGAGTGGCAGCTATGATTGGCCGCCGCATGGCGCGAGGCCGTCGGGTGGAGGCGATGCAGGTGTACCGATCGGAGAAGGCGGTGACGGCCGGCGTAGATCGACGAGCGGTCCAGCGCGCGGACGACGGCCGTGATGGGCCGCCCTATCGCGCGAAGCCGCCCGGTCGGGGCGACGGGCGGGCAGATGCACGGACGGCGGCCGTGAAGGGCCGCCTGTTGCGCGAGGCTGCCGGGTCGGTGAAGAGGCTGGCCGGTCGTGCCGGTGTTGGAGAAGAGGTGCACAGGGGTCGACGGCGGCGGCGGGTGAAGCAAACCGATCAAGATTAGATCGGAAAACCAAAAAGAAAAATGCCAATCAAGAGGACCGGCGGGAGAGAGAAAACCCGGAGCAAGGGCTCAGGAAAAAGGCCCTCTAGGGCAGCCAACCAACACGGCCGGCGGACGAACCCTAGGTACGGGCGGCGCGGCCCCTGGTGGAGTCATGAAGGCCGACCGCCCCGGGGGCGGCGCGCGGATGCGGAAGCGACGGCGGCTAGGGTTTAGAACCCGGAAACTGATATCATGTTAGAAGGGAGTTAGGGATTTGGTGGAATTGTTGTTGTATTGCTTGAGCCCCGTGGGCATATAAATAGGAGTATAAAGACCAACTTGGAGTACAAGACAAGGCAGGACCAAATCCTAGTCTCTCCTATACTTCCTAATAATCCAGGCCTCATCTCATCGCCGACCTCTCCTTCTTCTTCCTCGGGTCTACCTCGCCGCCGGCTAAATTCGTCGCGTCCCCGAGATCGATCGACTCCTCCGAGCCCATCTACGTGAGCAGCCGTGCTTCCCTGTACCTTTTTCTAGTTGATTGCCTCCTCTGTCGCCGGTTCCTTGCATGCCTGATAGTTCCTCCACTGTCACTTTGGTCAACGGCAAGGTTGCCATGCTTCCTCTATTTCTTCAGCACACACGCAGGGCCCCGTCTGCAGTTCGCGCGCTTGCACCAGGTGAGGGAGTCCTGGACTAAGGGGTCCTCAGGCGTCCGGCTTGTTGGACATGGGCCGGACTAATGGGCTGTGAAGATACAAGACCGAAGACTCTCTCCCGTGTCCGGATGGGACTCTCCTTGGCATGGAAGGCAAGCTTGGCAACCAGATATGAAGATTCCTTTTCTCTGTAACCGACTTTTTACAACCCTAGCTCCCTCCGGTGTCTATATAAACCGGAGGGCTTAGTCCGGAAACATACACAGTCATACAGGCTAGACTTCTAGGGTTTTAGCCATTACGATCTCATGGTAGATTAACTCTTGTAATACTCATATTCATCAAGATCAATCAAGCAGGAAGTAGGGTATTGCCTCCATAGAGAGGGCCCGAACCTGGGTAAACATTGTGTCCCCTGTCTCCTGTTACCATCGACCTTAGACGCACAGTTTGGGACCCCCTACCCGAGATCCGCCGGTTTTGACACCGACATTGGTGCTTTCATTGAGAGCTCCGCTGTGCCGTCCTCAAAAGGTTTGATGGCTCCTTCAATCATCCACAACAATACTGTCCAAGGAGAGGTCTTCCTCCCCGGACAGATCTTTGTGTTCGGCGGCTTCGCACTGCGGGCCAACTCGCTTGGCCATCTGGAGCAGATCGATAGCTACGCCCTTGGCCGTCAGGTCAGATTTGTCAGCTTGACTACGTCGCGGATATCCGCGGAGACTTGATCTTCGACGGATTCAAGACCACAGCAGTCGCTCCCCGTCACCACAATGAACATGACTTAAATCTGTCATCGGGCCATACCCAGGAAATTGCACCTGTAACCGCTCTGGCCTTAGATCTGGAGCAGATCGCGCCATCCAAGGACGGGAAGCTTAACCTCGCCATGGAAGCCGCAGATTCTGCGGCGTTGGAGCCGCACACAGACCTAACCTCGGGTGATGTCCGTGTCATCGGAACCTCGGACTCGTTTCCGGCTATAAGTTCCAAACTATGTGCGTCCGCGTATGTCGAGCAGGATCGGTCATCGATCGCCGAATTCAGCACCGCGGACATCTTCCAGCACTCGCCTTTAGGCGACGTGCTGAACTCATTAAAAAATCCGTCCTTAGCGGGGGACTCACAGCCGAACTATATCCAGTTCGAACTGGAGGCTGATGACAGGGAATTTCGCTTTCGACCCACCACCTACTACATAGCCACTGTCGAGGACTTAACCGACATGCTCGATTATGGCTCCGAAGACATCGACGGTATGGACGACGATGCAGATAAGGAGCATGGCCAAAACCCGCCATTTACTGGACGCTGGACGGCCACTTCTTCGTACAACATGTACATGGTGGATACACCTAAAGAACCTAACGATGACGACAAAGAAGATCCAGTCGAGGATAAACCCCCTGAGACACAGCCCAGACGCCGGCGTCAGCGGTGCCGCTCTAAGTCACGTCGTGCAAAAGATAGAAATACCAGCACCGGAGAAAACAATACTCCGGACAATGCCGAAGACAATGAAGACCCTGTTGGGGCAACCTCCAAACAGGATGAACGGGAAGACGGGCAACGTTAGCCCTGATGAACAGGCCATACACGAAGACTCGTAGAACAGTAATTATCTTCCGCTCTCCGAGGATGAGGAGAGCCTCGGCAACGAGGATTTCATCATACCTGAGGAACCTCTCGAGCAGGAGCACTTTAAATGCCGGCTAATAGCCACTGCAAGGAGCCTGAAAAAGAAACAACAGCAGCTTCAAGCTGACCAAGACCTGCTCAACGATAGATGGACAGATATCCTAGCAGCCGAAGAATACGGCCTCAAGCACCCAACCAAGGGTTACCCGAAGCGCAGATTGCTACCTCAATTCGATGAGGAGGCGACTGAACCTGTACCACGCGGTCGGGACAATGCGGCTGACCGAGCACAACGCGGTTGGGATAAAGCGGCAGCTCAATCCGAACAGCAGCCCGCCTCACCCCAACGAAAAAACAGAGATAAAACAGCTTGGGGTCATACATACGACCCTCGACAGGACCTGGACAGTAGGGCAGGACATACCAGATCGATCTACGGATCGCGAGGACGTGCCTCGACACGCAACGTCGGCTACCTATTCGGACGTGACAAGTCTAGTCACACCCGGGACGAAGACCGCAGACGGACTCCATC
Source organism: Thinopyrum obtusiflorum (assembly GCA_036873465.1). Lineage (NCBI taxonomy): Eukaryota > Viridiplantae > Streptophyta > Magnoliopsida > Poales > Poaceae > Thinopyrum > Thinopyrum obtusiflorum. The sequence goes on along the minus strand of JAAAWM010012158.1, from coordinate 157,989 downwards.
TGAGCTACGTCGCGACATGGCCCAATATAGAGGCGCCGCACACCCACTCTGCTTCACTGATGAAGTAATGGAGCATGAATTCCCAGAAGGGTTTAAACCCGTGAATATTGAATCATATGATGGAACAACTGATCCCGCGGTGTGGATCGAAGATTTTCTTCTCCATATCCATATGGCCCGCGGAGATGACCTCCACGCCATCAAACACCTCCCGTTAAAACCCAAAGGACCAGCTCGGTACTGGTTAAATAGTATGCTGGAAAACTCTATTGGCAGCTGGGAGGACCTGGAAGATGCCTTCCGCGACAACTTCCAAGGTACATATGTCCGACCACCAGATGCCGATGACTTAAGTCACATTGTCCAGCAGCCCGGAGAGTCAGCCAGGAAGCTCTGGACTAGGTTCTTAGTTAAAAAGAACCAAATCATCGACTGTCTGGATGAAGAAGCCCTAGCGGCCTTCAAACATAGCGTCCGGGATGAGTGGTTCGCCCGCCACCTCGGTCAAGAAAAACCAAAATCCATGTCAGCCCTCACCACTCTGATGACCCGCTTTTGCGCGGGAGAAGACAGCTGGCTCGCTCGTATAAGCAGCAGCACCAGCGATCCGGGCACTTCCGAAGTCCAAGACGGCAATGGCAAGCCACGACGCAGCAAACACAAATGTCACAATGATAACGAAAGAACGCACGACACAACAATCAACGCCGGATTCAGCGGTCCCAAACCCGGTCAACGGAAAAAACCATTCAAGGCAAACAAAGACAGACCATCCAATTTAGACAAGATATTGGATCGGCCCTGCCAGATTCATGGCCACCCCGATAAACTAGCTAATCATACCAACAAAAGCTGTTGGGTCTTCAAGCAGGCCGGCAAGCTCAATGCCGAACACAAGGGGAGGAGGCCGCCCAGTGATAGCGACGACGAAGAGACTCACCAACCAAATACCGGGGGTCAGAAGCAATTTCCCTCTAAAGTAAAAACAGTGAACATGGTATACGTGACACACAACCCTACAAGGGAGCAGGAGAAGCACTCCCTCCGGACTGAGCATCATACTACGACAACCTCAGCCGAAGTACAAAGCGGTCTTATTAAACCTCATACCTTGTCGGCCATTAAGCCACCGATCTCCATTCAACAGGATCGACCAATTCTGGAGCGGGACTAGCAGTTCGGCTTCCGCCGTCCACCTCATATACCTGCGAAATCTGTACCACGCATACATAACTATGCACTCAAAATACCCTGGGCATCGGCGGAAGCACAAATACGGACGAGCCTGCAAGTACTCCCATAACCTCTGTTTCTTTTCTAACTACTCTTTCTTTTTCATTATCCTTTACCACAGGTGATACAAAGGCTGGTCATCTCATGGACTCCATCGGAGTTCGGGTTCGTACACTCACCTAAGGGCTATTTCCGTCAAGGAGTCCCCTCACCGAGGACAGGCGGCGCAGACGTGCGACAGGAGGTCCAAAATAACTTTTTGTAGACCGCACTCTTTATTTCGAGCCTGTAAAGTGCCTTTTTCCTCCTCCTTCGACCCCGGGCATGTCAAATAGCCAGGGTTGCGGCTTTGTTATCTACAAAATAACGATTGGCATATCACTCAGGTCCCAGTAAACATAATCCGCGTCTAGCATTCGCTTTTTTCTAAAAGAACTGAATTCGGCTCCTGTGGTTGTTTCACACATACACCTCGGCATAACTTACCAGGGGCTCAGTATGGGGACAAATGAGTTGCCGACAAGTCCGAACAGCTTTATAGCGTACTTCGGCGTCGCGAGTTTGGCCTTATATGCATCAGCTCCGAATCATGTCTTGGGTCAATAGTTGGGTTGCCCGGCTCCTGTGCTGGCTACCTTACGTTCCGCTCTATCGGCTAGGGTAGTAAAGGGAGAACTACTGCGATTGTGCTTCCGGTTCACCTGGTCAAGCACCTCAGTAGAGAAAGCCAAAAACTGACTGTCACGATGCGGCGAGAGCTGGTCAACCACTCGATGACTTATTGGAATCTTTCACGATTCCCTCCGTATTATACGAAGGACCTTTTTCTTTAGGTCATATATGTAATGCACCGTATTGGAATAAGCCGTGTACATACCAGGGGCTATATCGTAGTCCCCCCATAAAACTCCTATGGCTAAGTGAAAGTGTTAACGCCCTATAGTCTGATTGCCTAGTTCACCGCATTGACACCTCCTTAATGGACCAAGACGTTGGGTTAAGAGTGATCAAATGCTTTTCTGAACACCCCCGTACTTTATACGAGGGGGCTGAAGCCGACGACTGGAAAACTTTCAGATTAATACAAAAATGGCCGCACAGGAGGAACAAAAGTTTTAGGTGAAACTACAAAAAATAGCCTTGTTATAATATTGTCTTTTACAAATTTCCATACATCTCACTCGAATATCATGTTTTTCGAGCATTGACCCTCTATCAAGCGGGCATCCTCCAGGACATCCTCGAAATAATGCTCTGGTGCGTGATGGTCCTTGCCCTTGGGTGGACCCCTCACTGCAACATCAGTGGCCTTCATCTTCGCCCAGTATGTCTTGACACGGGCAAAGGCCATCCGTGCACCTTCCATGCACGCTGACCGCTTAAGGACGTCGATACGCAGCCCCGCATCAGCAAGTTGCCGCACCAAACCAAAATAACTATCCAGAATTGGCTCGTTCGGCCACAACCCAATCGCGGCATCCTTCATGGCAGAACCGGATAGTCTATGGAGCTCGGCCCATTGGGTCATCCGTTCGTTCAGCAACAATGGGCGTTTTGACGCACCGAATTGTGACCAGAAAAGCTTCTCCGTTGCATACCCTTCTTGCGCTTGGTAAAACTGTGCCGCATCGGAAGAACTCTTTGGCAAGTCCAATAACGCGTCTGGAGAACTCCACACTTGATTAAGCGGAGCATAATTCGGATCACCGAACTTAGTTTGCAATAAAAAGGGCTTACCAGCCAGGATCTCCCCAGCTTGTCGGATCTCCTCCCGGACCGCTCTAGATTCGGACCGCGCTTCTTTCGCCTCTCGTAAGGCCTTGTCAAGATCAGCCGTTTTGGCTTTATTATCCTTCTCGAGGAATTCACAGCGGCTAGTGGCATCCTCTAGCTCACGCGTCATCATGGATATTCTCTCCACGCATTGGCGCCGAGCAGCCTGTTCAGCCTTTAACTCGGCAGATGCCTTCTCGGTAGCCGCATTATCAATCCGGGCCTGCTCCTTGGCCCGGGCGAGCTCAGCCCGAAGGATCTCGACCGCGGCGGCACCATCTGCAGTCATGCATATTTCAGTATATAGATCTTTGCATCATGATCAATTACAAGCACGTGCATGTAATAACTACCCCCGAGACATACCTTGCACCTCGTCAAGCCGCCTGTTGATAAGCGTAATGTCATCATCCGCTACATCAAGCTTCCGCTGCAGATCCGCAACCTCCATAGTCCGGGCAGTCGCGAGGGAGGTAACAACATGTGTTCCAATTAATCAGATTATTCCCTGGGCATATCTTTTTGATCCTCTGATCGCCTCCCTTGGGAAGCCAATCAGAGTCTCAGGGGCTACTACCTATACACAGGTGCAGTTTGTGAATAAAACACATCCAAAGATTTTTCAGTACAAACCTCGAAGCCTCTTTACAGGCTCGCGCAGGCTTCATTCAATCTGCTTTTCGCGGATAGAACCTTTTCAACCACCGTACCGATCAAGGTACGATGTTCCTCCGAGACGGACGCATGTTGCAGCATGTTCGTCAATATATCCAATGCTTCTGGACCTTCGGAAGCTGCCGTAGGAGTACGGCCTCCCTTCGAAGGGATCCGTTTATCTGTCCCCAGAGCCGTCTCCGGCTGTAAACCGGACAGTCTGGGCCTTTATTGTTGGCCCCCAGATCCTGGGCTACCGAAGTATCACCTTCGGGTAGTGTCTTCATCACCCCTCGCATCACTTGTTGATCAGGAAAGACCCTCCGGGACGACACCTCAAAGTCGTCCGCCTTATTGGGCGAGGAGACCGGTGGAGGTGTCTCGCTTTCCATCATCTCTGGAATAAGATCTCCCGAGGAGGAGGATTGGTGAAGACTATTTGCCGAGCTGCAAAAACATATATTCTAGATGTTACCTTGGTAACAGGAAAGTAACGGGATATGTTTAAAAACATCCTTGTTCACTTACGATTCGGCTAGAGGCTTGTCCTCATCATGGGACTGTGCGAAGACGCCATCCTCCAAGCCCGAGCCGCCCGACTAGGGCACCTTGCCTCGCTTAGGAGCCCTTTCCTCCCAATCTTCAGAGGCAACCCTTTTCTTACGATGGGGTGAAGAGACGTCGACTTCTCCTTCACTTTTGTCTTCAGACGATGGAATTTTGATTCCCCCGGACACAATGTCTTGTATACCTTCAGGATGGAGGCCGCCTTTGGTCCTCCTGCTTTCCGCCTTGTCCTCCTCCACAGGCATCTGGTATGGTGCCGGGGCCAGCATCGTTGTTAGTACGGGATCCGCTGAGTCTTCGGGGAGGGGGGCCGAACACCTAATTCGCTCCGCTTTCTTTATCCAGCCCTAGAAGAAGATAGTTTGCTCAGTAACATATTACAGCATACTTAACTACAAAGTGTTCGGGAGTTGAGCGCTTACCGAGGTATCCGGATGGTTGCAGTCGAGGCCGATGTCCTTGGTGGCGTCCGGCCACTGTTTTTGTTTCCCAAAAAACAACTTCCACATCCCTTTGTGCGTAGTGCCGAAGAAGTGTTGGAGGGTCTGTGGTCCTTCCGGATTAAACTCCCACATGCGGAGAGGCCTACGCTAGCATGGCAGGGCTTGGCGGACTAGCATTACTTGAATCACGTTGACAAGATCGATGTCCTTCTCAAGGAGGGTTCGGATGCGGCTCTGTAGAGTATGCACTTCATCAACCGATCCCCAGTCCAGCCCCTTATTAATCCATGATGCAAGATGTAATGGAGGGCCAGAACAGAACACAGGTATAGCCGCCTACTTGTACCGCGGGGTTCCGTGACGTAAAACCACTCCCGCTGCCATTGGTTGGAAGTTTCGGTGAAAGAGTCTTTTGGCCAGAGAGTATTGGTAAGTTTGCTCACTACAGCACCGCCGCACTCCGCTTGTTTCCCGTCGACCACGTTCAGCCTCACGCTAAAGGTCTTGAGCCATAAGCCGAAGTGTGGGCGAATTCGGAGGAAGGCCTCACACGTGATGATGAATGCTGAGACGTGGAGGAAAGAATCTGGGGCTAGATCGTGAAAATCTAGTACGTAATAAAACATGAGCCCCCGGACGAAGGGGTGAAGAGCGAACCCTAGCCCTCGAAGGAAGTGAGAGATGAATACGACCCTCTCGCCAGATCTGGGAATCAGAATAACCTATCCTTGAGCAGGAAGCCTGTGGGGGATCTCCGCGGTCAGGTATCTGGCTGCCCGAAGCTTCGCAATGTCCTCCTCTGTAACAGAGGAAGCCACCCATCGGCCCTGTGGGCTGGGTCCGGACATGATTGGGAAGCTTGAAGCAATGAAGTCGAACGTCGGGTGCTACAACTTGAGGTTGGGAAGGCTGAGGAGAGGTTTGGCGTAAACAGAGACAGCCCTTGGCTCCTTTATTAAGGTAGCGGGTATCGAACGCTTCCTCCTAAGCCTGAAAACCAGCCTACTCCTAAGGAATCTTCCCAGTGGAATGGTTGGGTTACCCATGCTCGTATTGATGAGAATCCCGCAATAAGGGCATGATCTCTGCTTCGACAAGATGTTCCAATAAAAGCCACGCCTCGAAACATGGAACGTCTGGACAGGAAACGGTTTGAAATAATGACCGGGCAAGTGTGATGTCACATTACGAAATGTTGTCAGAAGATGGGACTCGTGAGATATTATACTCTCTACGGCTGTATGTGTGGTACTTGTGTTGTAGATCCGGACACGTTCGTTGCGTCCGAAGACTATCCTAGAGTATTCAGAAAGGGGAACCCGCTTTGCAGTGCCGAAAACAATCTGCGCACCGGACACCTCGTCATTGAAGCCTGGTTCAGGGGCTACTGAGGGAGTCCTGGACTAAGGGGTCCTTGGTCGTCCGGCCTGTTGGACATGGGCCGGACTAATGGGCTATGAAGATACAAGACCGAAGACTCTCTCCTGTGTCCGGATGGGACTCTCCTTGGCGTGGAAGGCAAGCTTGGCAACCAGATATGAAGATTCCTTTTCTCTGTAACCGACTTTGTACAACCCTAGCCCCCTCCGGTGTCTATATAAACCGGAGGGCTTAGTATGGAAACAAACACAGTCATACAGGCTAGACTTCTAGGGTTTTAGCCATTACGATCTCGTGGTAGATTAACTCTTGTAATACTCATATTCATCAAGATCAATCAAGCAGGAAGTAAGGTATTACCTCCATAGAGAGGGCCGGAACCTGGGTAAACATTGTGTCCCCTGTCTCCTGTTACCATCGACCTTAGATGCACAGTTCGGGACCCCCTACCTGAGATCCGCTGGTTTTGACACCGACACCAGGGCTTGCCCAGCTTCTTGTTCACCGTAGCTCTCTGCCCCGAGTCGAGCTCCGGCTCGTGCCCGAGCGCACGCACGCACACAACTCCGGCAAGAAGCAGCCGCTCGCTCACATGGACCCATGCGCTCACGCACCCGAGCACCACTCCTTTGCACGCACTGCCGCATGCCTCACCCAGCGACTGCACGCACAACACCGAGGCTTGGCTGCCATGACCGAAAGCCTTGAGCTCGTGCTGCACCCACCGTTGCTTCGCGCCTGCGCACACGCAGTAGCACCCATCCCCTATTTCCGCACCACCGCTGTCTCACCACAGCAGCAGCTGCCGCTGTGTTTGCTCGCCGGCATCGCCTCCGATGCATCCGCGTATTCGCTGGAGAAGAAGGCTACGCCTTCTGATCATTCAAAATGAGCTGGGCTTCCCTTTGGCACCAAACATAGCAGCAGCTCAGTGTTCTAGGCCACGCAATCCTACAGGGGAGCCCCGAGATCGAACCCCCACGGCTGCGCATTCTTTTTCGTGCAATTTTGTGCCTTCAGACTTTCAGAGCTTCTTGCTGCTTCATCTACAGCCAAACCCATCAGCATCATGTATCCATTCTAGTTCAACTGGTTAATAACGCTTGTGCACATCCAGAAGGTGTTGGGTTCCATTCCCAGGTGCCCCTAATTTTGCCCTGTTTTTATTTCCTCTGCACACACACTGTCACTTGGGCCAAATCTTCCTGGGCCGCTGCAGGTTGTTGCAATCCGGCCCGCATTTTTTTTCATCTCAGAGTTTTTCTCTAGTTTCACTGCATTGCATAATTTTAGGAAATGCCACTGTTTTAAATTGCATATAACTAAATAACCATGCAACCAAATAAAATATGTCATATATTCATCTTGCTAAGATTTTCACTCATTATATCCAACTTTCATCCATGTTTAAAATGTTTAAATTGCTGTTTGCATTAATTTGCATAATTGTCATGCTAAAATGATTTATTTCAGAACTAAATAACCGTAGCTCCGAATTAAATAAACTTTATATGTAAATGGGGTAGAAAAATGCATATATTAACATGATGCATTTTAACTTGCTGTTTAACAACTTTAACATATTTTTTATTCAGAACAGTACCAAATTCGAAATATGCACGTGGGGATTTTCCGGAATTGTTCTATGTTGTTTCCGGCCTCATTTAAACTTGCTTTGATGTGGTGTTCTTGTATGCATCATCTCTTGCCATGAGTAGCATCATGTAGCTTTGTCATGCATCATACTTGATTGAGCATCATGTCATGATATGTGTTGTGTGTTTACCATGTTGTTTGCTTCTTTCCGGTTGTGCTCCTTCTCGATAGTTACTATTTTGTTGCGATCGTGAGGATTCGTTCGACTACACCCGTTCGTCTTCTTCATGGACTCGTTCATCTTCCTAGCGGGATTTCAAGCAAGATGACCGTCACTCTGGATCTCACTACTATCTTTGCTAAGCTAGTTGTCTCGATGCTATCGCTATGTCACGCTACCTACCACTTGTTTATCAAGCCTCCCAAATTGCCATGATAGCCTCTAACCTTTTCACCCTTCCTAGCAAACCGTTGTTTGGCTATGTTACCGCTTTGCTCAGCCCTTCTTATAGCATTTCTAGTTGCAGGTGCAGTTGCAGGTTGTTCCATGTTGGGACATGGATATCATGGGATATCACAATATCTCTTATTTAATTAATGCACATATATACTTGCTCAAGGGTGGAAGGCTCGGCCTTTTTCCTGGTGTTTTGTTCCACTCTTGCCGCCCTAGTTTCCTTCATACCGGTGTTATGTTCCTTGATTTTGCGTCCCTAACACGGTGAGGGTTTATGGGTCCCTCTTGAAAGTTCGCTTTGAATAAAACTCTTCCAGCAAGGCCCAACATTGGTTTTAACATTTGCCATAGTAATATTGAACTAAATAATTAAATGGCATAGGGCGTCATGAACTCGAGGATTCTTTTCTACATACAGGGGGGCCAGTGCCGATGGTGTTGGTCCCAAACTAGAGCACTGTGCGGGGCTGCCCCTTGGCAACATGGGGTATTTTGGCACATGTACGCGTCGCTCATCCGTCGTGGCCTGAGACGAGATACGCGCGGCTACTATCAGGGTGTCGGCACATCGGGAGGTCTTGCTAGACTTGTTTTACCATTGTCAAAATGTCTTCGGCATCGAGATTCCGAGTCTGATCGGAGGGTCCCGAGATGGAGGATTGTCTCAGCGGATCGTGAGCTTGTCATGGGCTAAGTTGGGACACCCCTGCAGTGTTTAAACTTTCGGGAGCCGTGCCCGCGGTTATGTGGCAGATGGGAATTTGTTAATATCCGGTTGTAGTGAACTTAAAGTAAACTCAATTAAAATACACCAACTGCGTGCGTAACCGTGACTGTCTCTTTTCGGGGAAGTTCGAGAGGAGAACACGGTTGGGTTATGTTTGAACGTAAGTAGATTAGGATCAATTATTGATCATTCTTAGTTTGCGACCGTTTGCGTAGATTCTCATCTTACTCTTGTACTTGTAAGTTAGCCACCATACATTGCTTAGTCGCTTGCTGCAACCTCACCACTTATCCTTTCCATTCCCATTAAGCTTTGCTAGTCTTGATACCCATGGTAATGGGATTGCTGAGTCCTCGTGGCTCACAGATTACTACAACAACAGTTGCAGGTCCAGGTAATGCGATGATCATGACGTGAGAGCGATGTTTGCTTGTTTTGGAGTTCTTCTTCTTCTTCGTCAATCTTGGGATAGGTTCCTGGTCGGCAGCCTGGGCTAGCAGGGTGGATATTGTTTGAGTTTCTGTTTGTGTTTCATCCGTAGTCGGATGTTGTTCTCATGTATGATGCTTGATATATTCATGCGGCGTTTGTATGCCTTTTATGTATCCCCAACTATTATGTAATGGTACGATGTAATGATATCCACCTTGCAAAAGCGTCTCCAATATGCGCTTATCCTTGGTGGGACCTTCGAGTTCCTTTAGGATAGGGTCACATATTGGGCGTGACAATAGTGGCCTTGGTCCTCTTCCTCCGAACGAAGGCGGGAAGGGAACCCACAGCGGCCAATTTTGAAGGGGGACAAGTAGTACATCTTATACTAACGAAAGGTAGTCTTCGCCTGCAAAGCTTCTGGTCATGACGCCTTGATGGGCTCGGTGATGACATCCGTCCAGCCTTCCTGGCGGTCTTGGTCTTGTTGCACGGGAATTGAAACCTTTAGCCGATTCCTCGGGACCCTTGCCCGCACTTGCTTCCTTAGCACCAAAGAGGAAACCTGCTGCTCTGCGCCCACTGGCGCCCGCTTGTCCTTGGTCGTCCTGGCTTGCGTCACTCGAACCTCATGAGATGGGCGCTTACATAGGAATCTCCGCTCCTCAGGAGCCAGCTTGGGGAGGCCGCTCCCTCCGGAGGTCTTGGTGTCATCCGCCTCGCGAGGCTTGGCTCCTCACGAGGTTCTTGTCTTGTCGATGTTGAAGATGGGCCATACCAGGCCGTCGATGCAGCCATGCCGTTGGCCGTAGGCAAGCAAGTCTGGGTACCCTGGTTCCCAGAACACCGAGAAATGATTCAGATTTGGCCTCCCCCATTCGTCCATGCATCGTGCTTTGCACTCTATCTCTGATGTCTTTAAATAAGAAACTATAATAGCATCGGTTTTCTCAACAGATTTTAATCTTGGCTTTAAATTTCTGAAACGAAAATAGTTAGAACACACATGTCTCATATGAGAACAAGTCTACGCCAAGTATGAAACAAGCAAAGCTACCCAATTAGATATGAACTTTAAATAAAACAACGGGGAAAGATTCGATTGTAATAATTTTTCACTATCGGTCTTTCTGAATGGTGCAAGATGTTGACTGGTATGCTTTGTGACAATCTGATTGCTAACAAATAAATCACCCTTCTTCATTGGTCTCTCAATATTGCTTATGATGATTTTTCTAATAGATGCATCAACAACAAAGTTATGACCAAATCAGAATATAGGTAAATTAGTTGCTAAACATACCTCTTCAAATATGTTGGGAGAGCATGATGGTAGTGTGACTTGAAAATTATCTTGCTCCGTCTTTGGATGGCTCCCCAAAGCCTTTTCATCATCTTTTTCTTGATTCCGTGCATCATTACTTCGAAGATCCTTGTCAACCAAACTTTGTTCGGTTACTTGTTCTTGTCCTTGAGGCTTGTCAATTTCTGTGGCACGGAACTCATAGGGCAGGAAGTAGGTTCCGTTAACTTCAGAAAAATCAAGCATTGTCGTTTTGCTATGCTTGCCATGCCCTTTCTCAATAATGCTTACCTCTTTGGATTTGATGGACTCAGAATATATACTACTTAATCTGGCTTTTTCAACGAAGCACTTACATGTTCCAAATCATCCTTCTTTTCATTGATTTACCAATTGGCAATGCTTCTTTTATTTGAGCCAATTCTTTTTCCTTTTGTTTCTGGCGGCGAGCGACAAAATTGGCTTTAATTTTTTTCTCAAATTCAGCCCACTCCGGATATGATTGCCCCCCAATGCTTTTAGATTCTTTCGGTAATGACATACGGGTGTTACCGAAATTTTGCAATTGTGTAGGGGGTGTATAACATGATGTAGTACTAGGTGAAGGGATATGCATTGTTGTAAACCCATATTTTTTCTCACCAATTTTATCAATTGGCAAAGATTTATCTTCTTGCAAAACTCTAGCTTTTATTGCTGCATAATCAGGAAATAGTCCCTTTTCATATTGTTCAAGGCAAAGAGCACTACTCCTCTTATTTTGGGCTAAACTCTTCATGCAGCCACCACTAACTCATCTTCTACAATATTAGGCACAACTGCTCCTGTAAAATCTACATTTATTCGGCTATGACCAGGAAGGTGTGAAGCCGAATTATGAACATCTATAGTTGTATATGGTGCTAAAAAAATACTAACATGAGGTGTAGCATATGACGGTTGAGAGTGACTGGCCGAATAGCTAGTAGTAGCATGGCCAATTCTCCCATCCATCGACATGGTTGAACTAGTATATTGCAAATTAGTTGCCGATGAATAAAAAGGTGAAACATTGTTCTGCATGCTATTGGAAGTTCCTACACGAGGTGTTTCAACTTGATCGACCAAACTCATCATGTCGTTCATCGGCATAATGATTTGTGGGGTTTCCGATGCGTGAGAGTTGGAGCACATATGGTACATGTTACTAGTATCATAAGAAGTTGAAGCATGTAAATTACTTTGAATCGGCCTTTGTACGTAATTAGATGCATGATTGAAAAAACTAGGGCTGGCCGATAGAGTATACTTATTCAATGATCTAATAACACCATATGAATTATTTGCATCTACAGTAGGGAATTGGGTATTCATATTACCTTTGTAGATTGCAAACCATAGATGACGATCTCTTCGTAGCAAGAACGGACTGGAGACCTGTGACGCCCCCGATTCAATCGTACACTAATCATACACGCAAATGTGTACGATCAAGATCAGGGACTCACGGGAAGATATCACAACACAACTCTAAAAGTAAATAAGTCATACAAGCATCATAATACAAGCCAGGGGCCTCGAGGGCTCGAATACAAGTGCTGGATCATAGACGGTTCAGCGAAAGCAACAATATCTGAGTACAGACATATGTTAAACAAGTTTGCCTTAAGAAGGCTAGCAGAAACTGGGATACAGATCGAAAGAGGCGCATGCCTCCTGCCTGGGATCCTCCTAAACTACTCCTGATCGTCGGCGGCCTGAACGTAGTAGTAGGTACCCTTGGTGTAGTAGGGGTTGTCGTCGATGGTGGTGTCTGGCTCCTGGGCTCCAACATCTGGTTGCGACTTCCGAGAAGAAGAGGAAAAGGGGGAAAAGAGGGAGCAAAGCAACCGTGAGTACTCATCCAAAGTACTCGCAAGCAAGGATCTACACTACATATGCATGGGTATCTGTGTAAAGGGGCAATATCGGTGGACTGAACTGCAGAATGCCAGAATAAGAGGGGGATAGCTAGTCCTGTCAAAGACTACATTTCTGGCAGCCTTCATCTTGTAGCATGTAGAAGAGAGTAGATAGTAAGTTCACCAAGTAACATCGCATAGCATAATCCTACCCGGCGATCCTCCCCTCGTCGCCCAGTGTGAGAGCGATCACCGGGTTATATCTGGCACTTGGAAGGGTGTGTTTTATTACGTATCCAATTCTAGTTGTCATAAGGTCAAGGTACAACTCTGGGTCGTCCTGTTACCAAGGATCACGACTATTCGAATAGATAAACTTCCCTGCAGGGGTGCACCACATTACCCAACACGCTCGATCCCTCTGGCCGGACACACTTTCCTTGGTCATGCCCCGCCTCGGAAGATCAACAAGTCACAGCCCCACCTAGGCTCAATAGAGAGGTCAGCACGCTGGTCTAAATCCTAAGCGCGCAGGGGTCTGGGCCCATCGCCCATTGCACACCTGCATGTTGCAAGGGTGACCGGAAGCAGACCTAGCCTCCCTAATACAAGAGTAGGCGTTCTAGTCCAATCCGGCGCGTGAAGTCGCTGACGTCAAGAAGGCTTCGGCTGATGCCATGACGTCGAGTGCCCATAACTGTTCCCTCGTAGTTTGTTAGAGCGTATAGGCCAGTGGCCAGACTCAGATCAAATACCAAGATCTCGTTAAGCGTGTTAATTTTGAAGTAACTGCGGACGCCGACCAGGGGCAGGCCCACCTCTCACCTAGGTAGTCTCAACCTGCCCTGTCGCTCCGCCACAAAGATCCACCCAGAGGGCCGTCGGGACAAAGGTCCTTTCAGCCCCCAATCTGTGAATCACTCGCGGGTACTCTACGAGCCGACCCGACTTTAGTCACCCCCCCCCCCCCCCCCCCCCCCCCCCCCCCCCCCCCCCCCCCCCCCCCCCCCCCCCCCCCCCCCCCCCCCCCCCCCCCCCCCCCCCCCCCCCCCCCCCCCCCCCCCCCCCCCCCCCCCCCCCCCCCCCCCCCCCCCCCCCCCCCCCCCCCCCCCCCCCCCCCCCCCCCCCCCCCCCCCCCCCCCCCCCCCCCCCCCCCCCCCCCCCCCCCCCCCCCCCCCCCCCCCCCCCCCCCCCCCCCCCCCCCCCCCCCCCCCCCCCCCCCCCCCCCCCCCCCCCCCCCCCCCCCCCCCCCCCCCCCCCCCCCCCCCCCCCCCCCCCCCCCCCCCCCCCCCCCCCCCCCCCCCCCCCCCCCCCCCCCCCCCCCCCCCCCCCCCCCCCCCCCCCCCCCCCCCCCCCCCCCCCCCCCCCCCCCCCCCCCCCCCCCCCCCCCCCCCCCCCCCCCCCCCCCCCCCCCCCCCCCCCCCCCCCCCCCCCCCCCCCCCCCCCCCCCCCCCCCCCCCCCCCCCCCCCCCCCCCCCCCCCCCCCCCCCCCCCCCCCCCCCCCCCCCCCCCCCCCCCCCCCCCCCCCCCCCCCCCCCCCCCCCCCCCCCCCCCCCCCCCCCCCCCCCCCCCCCCCCCCCCCCCCCCCCCCCCCCCCCCCCCCCCCCCCCCCCCCCCCCCCCCCCCCCCCCCCCCCCCCCCCCCCCCCCCCCCCCCCCCCCCCCCCCCCCCCCCCCCCCCCCCCCCCCCCCCCCCCCCCCCCCCCCCCCCCCCCCCCCCCCCCCCCCCCCCCCCCCCCCCCCCCCCCCCCCCCCCCCCCCCCCCCCCCCCCCCCCCCCCCCCCCCCCCCCCCCCCCCCCCCCCCCCCCCCCCCCCCCCCCCCCCCCCCCCCCCCCCCCCCCCCCCCTATTTTAATTCTTTTTTAAATACGTTCTGGGGCTAGGCCCACCTGTCTGTGGCCCATAGGCCAAACTGGGTCGGGCGCTAGCGGCCGGCTGGAGCGGGCGCTGGGCACCCGCCCAGGTCGATGGGGGGAACGGCGCTGGGCGCCGGCCGCAACAGCGACGAGCGGCCGAAGCGGCGCAGGAGGCCGGGGCTGCGTGCCGGCACGGCGCAGCAGCAGGGCCGCCGCGGGACGGATACGGGGCGGTGGTCCGAGGAGCCGACGAGCGGGAGGCACGGGGCACTTAGGGGCGGATGAGGCCGTGACCACGGCGGCTGGCGCCGACTGTGGCGGAGCGGCGCGGGGCCGATGGGGCGTAGGCGAGGCACGCGACAGCACACGCGAGCTGCAGCGGTGGAGGTGGTGGTGGTGTCGCGCGGGCGGAGCAGGGGCGCGGCAGCCGGAGCGGAGCAGTGCGGCGAGCAGTACTGGGCGCGGCATCGCGCGGCCACGGTGAGCACGGGAGGCGGGCCGACGTGGGGCCAGGCAGAGCAGTGGCGGCGTGGGGCGAGCAGGGCGCGGGCAGCGCGCGTGCTTCGATCCGGGCAGGCGCGGCCAGGAGCAGGGGACGGCCACGGCGCGGGGAGACAAGCACGGCACGTGCGCGCGTGTGGACGAGCGCATGGGAGCGGACGAGGGGCGGTGTCCGCGGCGACGGCGACCAGCATGGTGCGGGGAAGAGAAGGAGGGGGCCTCACGAGGGTTCGTAGGGACGGGGCAGTGGGGCGTGGGGCGGAGAACGGGAACGACGAGTCGGAGGCGGGGAGGCAGTCCGGCGGGGAGGTCCGGCGAGGTCCTTCCAGAGGACGGCGACGGCGTAGTCCTGCGGCGTCGGGGGCGGTCGGCGCGGTTCGTTCCCCCGATCCAGATCTGGATCGGGGAGGGGGAACATGGGGAGCAAGTGGGGGGAATGGGTGCGGTATTGGCTAGGGTTCGGTTGCTCAGGGGGATAAGGTGGGATGGGGTGGGCCTCCCGGTGGCCTGGATAGCCAGTTGGGCCATTCGGCCCAGGGAGAGGGGGGGCTCCAGTGTGTTTTTATTTCTTTCCCTGCCTTTTTATTTGTTTTGTCTTTTCTTTTTATTTATTTTCTTTCTTTACTATTTTATTTTAGTTTCACATTTATATTAGTTTTATAAATTTATGAAAGTAGTCCCTAATTTAGTATATGTAATAAGCCACATTCCGGACATTTTAGTTTTGATGTTTGAAAACTTTTGATGTTTGACAAAAATTCAAACTTGAATTCGAATCGTTTTGAACTAACGCGAGATTAGCGACAGTAACAGAGGTGATGTGGCATCATTAGCATAGGTTCACTTTAGCATAATTATCCGGGCGTTACAATTCTCCTCCACTACAAGAAATCTCGTCCCGAGATTTAGGAGGTAGAAGGAAACAGTGCGGGGTATTCATCACGCAGGTGATCCCCGCGTTCCCAAGTGGCTTCGTTTCTAGAGTGATGTCACCACTGGACCTTGAGGAACTTGATCGCCTTCTGACGTGTGCGGCGTTCAGCTTGGTCGAGAATGTCGACCGGATGCTCTTTATAGGAGAGGTCCTGTTGCAACTCGAGCACTTCATGATCCATTGCTCGGATTGGGTCCTTGAAGCTGCGGCGGAGTTGTGACACGTGGAACAGATCATGAACTTGAGAAAGGTTTGACGGAAGCTCCAGTTGATATGCCACTTTTCCACGCCTTTTCAGAATAGTGAATGGACCAATATAGCGAGGAGCTAGCTTGCCCTTGATCCTGAAGCGGTGAGCACCCTTCATTGGTGTAACTCAAAGATAAGCCTTTTTGCCAGGTTGATAGACCATGTCTTTATGATGACGGTCATACTGACTCTTCTGACGTGACTGAGCAGTCTTGAGATTCTCGCGAATAATGTGGACTTGTTCTTCGGCATGTTGGATAATATCCGGACTGAAGAGTGGACGTTCCCCAGTTTCTGACCAGTTCAGAGGGGTTCGGCACTTTCGTCCATATAACACTTCGAAGGGGGCCATCTTCAGACTAGCTTGATAGCTATTATTATAAGAGAACTCAGCATAAGGGAGAGATTCCTCCCATTTCTTGCCGAAGGAAATAACACAAGCTCGGAGCATGTCTTCGAGAACTTGGTTCACACGTTCAACTTGCCCTTGCGACTGAGGATGAAATGCGGTACTGAATGACATATGAGTCCCCATAGCTTCTTGGAATCTTGCCCGGAATCTTGAAGTGAACAAGCTGCCACGGTCCGAACTGATTACCAGTGGAATACCGTGAAGTGAAACAATTCTGGACATGTAGAGAGTTGCAAGCTGACTAGCAATGATCGTTTCTTTGACAGCCAGAAAATGTGCAACTTTAGAAAGCCGGTCAATGACGACAAGAATAGCATCATTACCCTTCTGCGATTTGGGAAACCAGTGATGAAGTTCATCTCGACATGGTCCCTTTTCCACTCAGGAATAGAGATAGGTTGCAGAGTTCCAGTAGGCCTTCGATGTTCTGCTTTGATACGACGGCAAACTTCACACTCATCAACATAACGAGCAATGTCTTGCTTCATATTAGACCATCAGAATTGCTGACGAATGTCTTGGTACATCTTGGTACTACCGGTGTGAATAGAAAGAGGCGTATCATGGGCTTCTTTCATAATCCTTGGAGTCAGATCCAGGTTTTTCCTCACACATGGCACCACTAGGCGGCCTTTGAAGTACAAGGCGCCATCATCGGCAATAGTGAAGATTGAGGGCTTTCCTTCTGCGAGATAGTGTTTAATCTTCTCGACTTAAAAGTCATAATTTTGAATAGTCTTGATATCACCAACAAGATCTGGTTCGACAGCCAGGGTATTTAGAGAACCCTGAGGAACAACACGAAGATTCATCTTTTGGAACTCTGGGGAGGGGGTGCGAGTGCACCAGGAGGGACAATATGGAGGTACAGCTTTCTAAATTCTTCAACAAGCGAGGGCTGAACTTTTCGAACCTGGAGGTGGTTGCAGTAAGACTTGTGGCTAAAGGCATCAGCCATTACATTAGCCTTGCCTGGTGTATAGGAAATACCCAAGTCAAAGTCCGCAATAGTCTCCATCCATCTCTGCTGACGGAGGTTCAGGTCTGGCTGAGTAAACAGATAATTCAGACTTTGGTGGTCGGTGAAGATCTCGCAACGATTGCCGAGAAGGTAATGTCGCCACAGCTTCAGTGCATGAATGACAGCAGCAAACTCGAGGTCGTGAACTGGGTAGTTCTCTTCGTGAGGGCGCAATTGATGAGAGGCATAAGCAATCACTTTGCGCTCTTGCTTTAGGACACAGCCTAATCCTTGACGGGAAGCATCGCAGTAAATGACGAAGTCCTTCTTAGTATCAGGTGGAGCAAGCACTGGGGCAGAAGTCAACTTGTCTTTGAGTGCCTGGAAACTTTCCTGACATTTGTCTGTCCATTGGAACTTGACGCCCTTATGCAACAGGTTAGTCAGAGGCCTGGTGATCTTGGAGAAGTTCTCGACGAATCGACGGCAATAGCTGGCGAGACCAAGAAAACTTATGACTTGCTTAACGTTCTTCGGAGGAGTCCAATCAAGAATAGCCTGGACTCGTTCAAGGTTGACGGCAATACCATCCTTAGAGATTACATGCCCAAGATAGGTTACTTCGGGTAGCCAAAATTCACATTTGGAGAAATTGGCATATAGTTGATGCTCTCGTAGCTTTTCCAGCACAAGATGAAGATGTTCAGCATGCTCTTCTTTGTTCTTGGAAAATACAAGGATATCATCCAGATAAACCACGACGAACTTGTTGAGATGATCCATGAATATATAGTTCATCAGACGAGAGAAGGTGGCTGGAGCATTGGTTAAGCCGAATGACATGACGGTGTAATCATATGAACCATACCGAGTCACGAAGGCGGTCTTTGGGATATCCTCTTCACGAACACGGATCTGGTGGTAACCCAACCTCAAGTCGAGTTTAGAGAACACTGATGAACCAGCCAGTTGATCGTACAGATCATTGATCCGATGGAGGGGATATTTGTTCTGAATGGTGGCTTGGTTAATAGGATGATAACCTTGGACCAATTGGTTTGTCCCATCCTTCTTCTTAACAAAGAGAGAAGGTGCTCCCCAAGGAGAGCAACTTGGGCGAATGAAACCTTTGCGAAGAGATTTGTCGATTTCCTCCTTAAGTTCAATGAGTTCATGCAGCGGCATCTTGTAGGGTCGTTTGGCTATAGGAGTGGTGCCTGGTTTCAAGTCGATGATGAATTCAACCGCTCTAGCAGGGGGAACCCCTGGAAGTTCTTTAGGAAAGACGTCTTGAAATTCGCGAACAACGGGAATGTTTTCAATGCCCTCGAGTGGTGCAATGTTCAATGCGTTCAAGGCATAAAGCCTTGCCTCGGCATTCTGAACCAGGCAAGCATTGTAGCTTATTATTTCATCAGAAGGGTGTAGCAGATGGACGGTCTTAGTGGCGCAAACGATAGAAGCATTATGCGCTTTTAACCAATCCATTCCCAGAATGAGATCAATGCTACATGACATCAGTACGATGGGAGAGACAAGGAATTCCAGTCCTTCGATTTCAACAGGGATGTCATTGCAAATCATGGAGGTTTGACATTGGCCCGCAGGGGTGTGTACTAATAGCGAGGCGTTCATGTCTTCGCTATTAATGCCATGCATGAATGCAAAATCTTCTGACATGAATGAATGTGATGCACCTGTATCAAATAAAATGGATGCTGGTACTGAATTTACGAGGAGTGTACCCATCACAGTAGCAGGCTGGTCTTGAGCTTCGTTCAGATCAACGTGGTTGGCATGAACACGACCATAAGACTTGGCACTGTTGTTGCGGGGCTGGTTGCTTCCACGACCAGCTACGGGAAGGGCTAGTTGATTCTTGTTCTGGTTGCATTCCCTAGCACAGTGCCCTAGTTGACCACACCTGAAGCACAGACCATTATTGGGAGTGGGAGCAGGAGCTCGAGGTGGTGGTGCTGGAAGCCTTGGCTGCCTAGGTGGTGGAGGAGGCGGACGAGGTGTAGCATAGGACTGCCTTGGAATAGGTGCAGTTGGCTGGTACATGCTGTTGGGAATCCATATCCTACGCTTCTGCGAGGGTGGGCCCGAAGATGAGCCCGTATCACGGTTGCGCCTGTGAGAGCTCTGGTGTTCCTGCAGACCAGTTTCGACATTGATGGCCTTGTTCACCAAGGTGGCGAAATAGTCAAAGTCATGCACTAGAAGTGCGAGCTTGATGTCAGCTTGAAGGCCATCACGGAACTTCTCCTGTCTGCGTGCATCAGTTGCAATGTCTTCTTCAACATCAGCAGACTCCATCTCATAGGTGATGTCACAGAGCCAGTCATTAGCATCCAGAGGCTGAGTTGAGCTGCGGTAGATGGTTGGATTGAGGCGCATGAAATCCTGCAGAGTCACTTGGGCTGGCTGCTGGTTCATATTGGGGCGAGGGAACTGAGCCATCACATTCTCCATGAACTGGCGATTCAGCTCGAGTTGTTGGATCATACCAGCCATGTACTCAGGCGGTGGTGGGGAGTTGCCACCATGACCACGACCACCTGGTCTAACCATCGTGCTAATATATAACAGGGGTAGTTCAGCATTGAGAAATTTGCAAGGACAAGAATCATTCATGATGAAACATGCATAATGAAAGGAGCATGATAGACACTACATAGTAGTTGGCATATCTTACAAAAGGGATCGTGCATAGAGTTCAGTACACAGAGTTCAGAACATAGACTAAAGACAACATAGGTGGCATGCAGGCTCGCAGCGAATGCATCTAATACTATTTAGCAAGACTACATCAGTCCCAGGAGGAACTGTGGAGGTAGGTGTAGCCTGACAGCTGGTAGTGACGCGACGGGAAGTCCTCCACGTCAGTAGCCTGGGGTCCGCGGATACTCTGGTGCAGAACCTGACGCTCAGGTGGCAGAAGAGGACCAAGTGCGGGAGAGTAGCCTCCCACATCTGGCCAGCCGACACCCTGGGGCATCATGGTCCTGGCTGGGTAGATCGCAGATCGCGACAGGTCACCAGATCGGACTAAGGGGTGCAACAGTGTCAGAGCACGATAAAGGTGAGGATAGGTGGTGTATAACTCGTGGCGAAGAGCTCGGTTAGCTCGATCCAGCCCATCAGCATGCAGAACCAGGTTCTGATGGTGGAAGGGCTCTCGGGTGACAGTGGAGTAGGCAGCAGTGTAGTATCCCTCCGCACCATCATCTGATGCGATAGCAATGTGCCTGAAAGGGGAGGTGTCCAATGCCTAATAATCTCCATGAAGACGTGTTAGAGCAGCATAAGCAGCATCGTGGACTGCCATATCGATGGTCACTCCAACACCATGAGCGGTGTGTAGCATAGTAGTGGAGTCATACTCCCGAGAGTAGAGGTGGACGATGGCACGGTACTGCTCCTGGTTAAAGTCCTGGTACTGCTCGTACACGGTGTACTCAGGGTGCCGGCGATAACCCAGATAGGTCATCATCTCAGTTACACAACAGGTGAACCTGGGACACCTATGGCCGTCGTGTGGTGCACGACCTGCCTCGTGGGTTCCATCTGAAAGCAAAGATGTTTCAAAGGAGTCAAATGACAGTGTGGGTATTGTTCAAAATACTATTCTAAGGAATAACTATTGCTTATCCAACTTTGGCGTGAATGTGGTCGTGGGATCCTAATGTTAGAGTTAGTAAATATGTTTAACCCGAGTAGAAGAGAGTTCAGAGTCCCAGAGTAAGGATCGAGGAGTAAAAGACCCTAATACCACCCAAATGGCGACGTGGGCCCGTAAGACACACATCCATGTTAGTAAAAGTTTTGCAATGTCTAGACTCGACTTCGGCCAAGGAGTGTGGAAGGGGGATTCCTACAGGTAGTCGGCTCTGATACCAACTTGTAACGCCCCCGATTCAATCATACACTAATCATACACACAAATGTGTACGATCAAGATTAGGGACTCACGAGAAGATATCACAACACAACTCTAAAAGTAAATAAGTCATACAAGCATCATAATACAAGCCAGGGGCCTCGAGGGCTCGAATACAAGTTCTTGATCATAGACGAGTCAGCAGAAGCAACAATATCTGAGTACAGACATAAGTTAAACAAGTTTGCCTTAAGAAGGCTAGCAGAAACTGGGATATAGATCGAAAGAGGCACAAGCCTCCTGCCTGGGATCCTCCTAAACTACTCCTGATCGTCGGCGACCTGAATGTTGTAGTAGGCACCCTCGGTGTAGTAGGGGTCGTCGTCGACGGTGGCGTCTGGCTCCTGGGCTCCAACATCTGGCTGCGACGTCTGAGAAGAAGTGGAAAAGGGGGAAAAGAGGGAGCAAAGCAACCATGAGTACTCATCCAAAGTACTCGCAAGCAAGGATCTACACTACATATGCATGGGTATCTGTGTAAAGGGGCAATATCGGTGGACTGAACTGCAGAATGCCAGAATAAGAGGGGGATAGCTAGTCCTGTCGAAGACTACGCTTCTGGCAGCCTCCATCTTGCAGCATGTAGAAGAGAGTAGATGGTAAGTTCACCAAGTAACATCCCATAGCATAATCCTACCCGGTGATCCTCCCCTCGTCGCCCTGTGTGAGAGCAATCACCGGGTTATATCTAGCACTTGGAAGGGTGTTTTTTATTAAGTGTCCGGTTCTAGTTGTCATAAGGTCAAGGTACAACTCCGGGTCATCCTGTTACCGAGGATCATGGCTATTCGAATAGATAAACTTCCCTGCAGGGGTGCACCACATTACCCAACACGCTTGATCCCTCTGGCCGGACACACTTTCCTGGGTCATGCCCGGCCTCGGAAGATCAACACGTCGCAGCCCCACCTAGGCTCAACAGAGAGGTCAGCACGCCGGTCTAAATCCTAAGCGCAGGGGTCTGGGCCCATCGCCCATTGCACACCTGCACGTTGCGAGGGAGGCCGGAAGCAGACCTAGCCTCCCTAATACAAGAGCAGGCGTTCCAGTCCAATCCGGCGTGCGCCGCTCAGTCGCTGACGTCAAGAAGGCTTCGGCTGATACCACGACGTCGAGTGCCCATAATTGTTCCCGCATAGTTGGTTAGTGTGTATAGGCCAGTGGCCAGACTCAGATCAAATATTAAGATCTCGTTAAGCATGTTAATTTTGAAGTAACCGCGGATGCCGACCAGGGCTAGGCCCACCTCTCACCTAGGTAGTCTCAACCTGCCCTGTCGCTCTATCACAAAGATACACCTAGAGGGCCGTCGGGACAAAGGTCCTTTCAGCCCCCAATCCGTGAATCACTCGCGGGTACTCTACGAGCCAACCCGACTTTAGTCACCACAAGTATCATACACTATGTATATAAGTATATACCCATGATCACCTCCCGAGTGATCATGGCCCGATAGAATAGCATGGCAGACGGACAAGAATGTAGGGCCACTGATGGAATACTAGCATCCTAAGCTAAGCATTTAGGATTGCAGGTAAAGGTAACAATAGTAGTAGCAAAGACAGGCTATGCATCAGAATAGGATTAACGGAAAGCAGTAACATGCTACACTACTCTAATGCAAGCAGTAGAGAAAAGGAATAGGCGATATTTGGTGATCAAGGGGGGGGGCTTGCCTGGTTGCTCTGGCAAGGAGGGGTCGTCAACAACGTAGTCGATCAGGGCACCAGCAGCGGCGTTAGTCTCGTAGTCTACTGGAGAGAAGAGGGGAAGAAACAATGAATACAATGCAAACAGATGCATATCGATGCATGACATGACAAGTAACGGTGCCAGGTGTGCCCTAACGTAGTAGGAGGTGATACCGGCGAAGGGGGGAAACATCCAGGAAAGTATCCCCGGTGTTTCGCGTTTTCGAACAAATGAACTCCCCCCCCCCCCCCCCCCCCCCCCCCCCCCCCCCCCCCCCCCCCCCCCCCCCCCCCCCCCCCCCCCCCCCCCCCCCCCCCCCCCCCCCCCCCCCCCCCCCCCCCCCCCCCCCCCCCCCCCCCCCCCCCCCCCCCCCCCCCCCCCCCCCCCCCCCCCCCCCCCCCCCCCCCCCCCCCCCCCCCCCCCCCCCCCCCCCCCCCCCCCCCCCCCCCCCCCCCCCCCCCCCCCCCCCCCCCCCCCCCCCCCCCCCCCCCCCCCCCCCCCCCCCCCCCCCCCCCCCCCCCCCCCCCCCCCCCCCCCCCCCTTATTATTTATTTATTTATTTTAATTCTTTTTTTAATACGTTCTGGGCTAGGCCCACCTGTCTGTGGCCCGTAGGCCAAACTGGGTCGGGCGCGTGCGGGCGCCTGGAGCGGGCGCTGGGCACCCGCCCAGGTCGACATGGGGGAAACGGCGCTGGGCGCTGGCTGCCACAACGACGAGCGGCCGCAGAGGCGCAGGGGGCCAGGGCTGCGTGCCGGCGCGGCGCAGCAGCAGGGCCGCCGCGGGACGGATACGGGGCAGCGGTCCGGGGAGCCGACGAGCGGGAGGCACGGGGCACTTGGGGGCGGACGAGGCCGTGGCCACGGCGGCTGGCGCCGGCTGTGGCGGAGCGGCGCGGGGCCGAAGGGGCGTAGGCGAGGCGCGCGACGACACGCGCGAGCCACAGCGGTGGAGGTGGTGGCGGGGTCGCGTGGGCGGAGCAAGGGCACGGTAGTCGGAGCGGAGCAGTGCGGCGAGAAGCACTGGGATGGGGTGGGCCTCCCGGTGGCCTGGATGGCCAGTTGGGCCATTCAGCCCAGGAAGAGGGGGGGCTCCAGTGTGTTTTTATTTCTTTCCCTGCCTTTTTATTTGTTTTGTCTTTTCTTTTTATTTATTTTCTTTCTTTACTGTTTTATTTTAGTTTCACATTTATATTAGTTTTATAAATTTATGAAAGTAGTCCCTAATTTAGTATATGTAATAAGCCACATTCCGAACATTTTAGTTTTGATGTTTGAAAACTTTCGATGTTTGACAAAAATTCAAATTTGAATTCGAATCGTTTTGAACTAACGCGAGATTAGCGACAGTAACAGAGGTGACGTGGCATCATTAGCATAGGTTCACTGTAGCATAATTATCCGGGCGTTACAAGACCATTCAAAGCTTCATCCCTAGCGGAGTCGCCAAAAAGTGTGTTCGCACACGAACACGTCACCGCGTACCCTCAATGCCGCGGGTGATGCACCACAGCTCACGTCGAAGGAGACCCATCCGGAAGCACGGTACGCAAGCAGTCCTGCGGGCGCTTTTGTAGACCCGAAACCCACACGCCCGGGAGGGACCCCGTCAGGATGCGCGGTGGCTATGGGCTGCCCTAGGTTGACATGATCGCCCCTAGGGCCTCGAGGTTCACCGCCCTGCAACAAGAAGAACGAACGAAGAACGAGGAAGAAGAAGAACAAGTGAGAGAGATAAAAGTAAAGGTAAAAGTGGTAGATGAATTGATCGATTGAGTGTTGTTCAATCGGCCGTCACCTCTCATCTATTTATGAGGCGGCTAGACTTCTCGTACAAGAAAAGGACTCCGAATCTCGTTCAAATCCTTCCAAAATTAGCCGAACTCTGATTACTTATGTCTGAGATAGCAGTTCAGTTTTTTTGTTTCACAGGCCAAATACTACCTCGGATGAAGATGCGCCCCAAAGAATATTTAACTTGTTGAACGAGGCGAACAAATTTTGTGTTGAATGTTTTTCGATTTGAGACCATCTCGAGGGTTATATCGCTCGCGCTTCCCATCAAACACCATGTCTGATACCCTGGACCAGTTTTTAGTCATGACAAGTCTGAAGTGCATTGGCTCCAACTTTTGCATACGACCTCGGAATGAGACGATTTTTATATCAAAATTGATTGTTTCAATGAGACAAAGACAATCCTTACATAAATGTTACTCATATGAGGCTGACTTGGAGGTCTAATTGTCCGAACAGTACTCTGCATACAAAACCTAGTACTTCAAGCACAACTTCGGCCCTTGAGATGAGATCGAATGGCAATGGCCCAAACTTCAAAGATGTTCCCACCGACAATACTGAACTTTTTTTATCTAGATCACTTCTTCATTTGAGGTCATCTTAATTAAGTTCTTGACCATGTAAAAATCTATTGTCAACACTCCCACTCCATTGGTAGCATGTCAGCATCTGCTGCGTAAAGATTATCACTTGTTGAAAGTAGGTACAGTACGAGACGGTGATAATTTTAAATATTGCTGCCATAGTGATTAAACATTCGCGTACTAACACTAAAATGAAGGAAATGAACTAGTAATAAGAACCCTAGCTAGATTTACATGCATGCTTAACCCGAATAAGAAGCCCAAATTATAAATGTTGTGAACACAACAACAATTTTCACATAAAAAGTAAGTAGATCCGCAGGCCGATTAGGATCGAGATAATGAGGTAGACATACCATGTGAGCGGACGGGCCCAAGCGGAATGCCGTCGATCGGGTGCGCCTACATGGTAATGGAACGGTGTCGGCGTTCTGGGAACGGGGGTCCCCAGACTTTCCTGCCTGCGGCCCACGGCGTGGCTAAGCTAGCAGGCCGTACGGCCCATCTTCATCGACAAGGCATTCAAGACCTTCGCGAGGGGCCAAGCCTCGCGAGGCGGACGACGCAAGACCTCCTCAGGAGCGGCCTCACCAGGTTGCCTCGCGAGGAGCAGAGATATCAAGGCGGGGTAAACCTCGCGAGGCTCTCATGACGTGAGCCATGACGATCAAGACCAGGCGGGCGCCAGGCGGGTGCCAGCGCGCGCAGCGTCCTTGTTTCCTCTTTGGTGCTAAGGAGGCAGGCACAGGTGCGGAGTACCGAGGCATCAAGCAAAGGTTTCCATATCGATGCAACAAGACCAAGACCAATAGGACGGCAAGACGGAGGTCACCATGGAGCCCAAGACGGCGTCACCACCAGAGCCTTTTGCAGGCGAAGACCACTTTTGTCAGGATAGCTTGTACTAGCTGTCCCCTTTCAAATTTGCCCGCCATTGTTGGCTCCCTTCCCGCTCAATATTTGGGGAGAGGACCAGGGCCTATATAAGTAGAACTAGCCACCACCGTAGGAGGGGACTCATTCAGAGCCATCTCACCCACACAAGTCCGCAGAGCACAAGAACACCTCAACCTCAGGAGGCTGTTCTTCCCCTTGTACTGTTCCTCATCAGCCTAAGAGGCAATCCACCACCACCACACTGGAGTAGGGTATTACACCACAACGGTGGCCCGAACCAGTATAAATCCCGTGTCTTTCTATGTTGTGAGTTCGTCAAATTCGTCCGCGAGATCTTAGCAAGCTAGGGCGTGGATCGGTAGGGGGGAAAGAACTTCGCGCGCACCCCAGAGTTCGAACCTTAAGGGTTTTGCCGGAACCCCACATCCGACATTTAGCGCGCCAGGTAGGGGTGTGCCGGAGCCTCTTCCTCGCCGATCGATCCACCGACGCTCCACGCCCTGATGTCCGGCAATCCAAGGCCAGAATCCGACCGCTGGGCAGCTTGGCTAGCCCGAGCGGTGTCACCTGCCCATGAAGACCTCGACCCTGCGCTCCAGGCGGCGCGAGCGCCGTCCAACGCTGCGGGGCGCGGGCGGTGTGGCCAGGCATCGTCTACCCTCACCCCACGACAAGTACGAGCCGCTGCAAGGGCAGCAAGTCACGCCGCAGCAACGGCGCCACACACACGGCGGGAGCAGGCAAACATGCGGGCAGTACTCAGGGTGGCGCGAGAGCTGCTGCGGTGCCGGCTGATGGAGAGCGGCCGGGTTGCACTGCTGGAACGTGTTGCTGAGTTGCTGGATGCGGCGGCATCGGGAGCGCCGCCCTTTTGCTATCAGCTCCCTTCTCAGGCCACTATGGGGTCTCATGGCGGGCCTCTCCGCAACCACGCGCCATCGGGTGCGCCTGGGGGCTTCGTCAACACCAGCACGGCCGGCGGCGCCGGGGGCTCCACCGCCCCCATGCCGCCCGCGACAAGCATGGGTACAAGTGTCGCCTCCCATGGTCCCAGTGGGATGCCGCGTTACCATCTTCAGGACGCCACGCTGGGCCGGGCAACATGGAGTGTGGGGCACTACGGTGAGGTGTTCAGGGTGATGGCCCCGGAAGCCTATGTGCCCCGCATGATGGACCAGGAGTACACACCGGAAGACGACCCTGGCTCATTCCTCGGAGAGGATTGGGAAGAAGGGATAGTGGAAGTTGAAGCCTTCCAAGAACCAACGGAGAACCATGATGATCGTGCCAGCAGCAACAACTTCAGGGTACCACTAATCTCTTAGGGGCAGGCTTACGCTAACCATGGGCTGCAAGTGAATCAGGTCACAACGTCGGTCGACGACCCCGGCACAGCAGCATCCCTTCCGCCGGGGGAAGCATGCTGGGGGCCACGCGGAGGGAGCCAGGAGCAAGGCCCCTCCCCACGCCGCGTGAAGCCAGGCAACGTCTGGAGGTAGGCCCTCTGCCGGGGAGGTGCCGGCGAGCCTTCCCCCGGCAGAGGACCCGTGGTCGCCGGGGGCACCGCTGGCGTCCCCTTTCCCCCCTTTGTGTCGTCCAGGTTGTCGGTCGGCTCAAAGGTGGTCAAGGGTGGCGCAAGGCGGGGCCCTCGTCTGGCGATATGAAGCAAGGCCGGTACCTGTGAAGAAGGCCCAGTGCCTGTGAAGCTCGCCGCCCGTGACACTCTCACGTAATAATGAGTGGGGCTGTACATGCCCTGGAGTCTCAGGGGTGCCGGCCTTAGTCCCTGGGGCTACCTCCCACGCCTAGTGGCAGCACTTAGCTCCACGCTGGTGAGAAGACTCAAAGACCAGAAGACTAGACTAGGCACCGGACGCGGCCATTTGCTTTGGATCTCTTCTTCTGTAGCCTTGCTTTCTGGATTTGGATTTAAGTTGAAGTCGAGTTTTTGTCATTACGTGCCGGGGGTGAATTTTCTCATTCAAGCAATTTCTTGCCATCTGGTTCTTGCCTTGTTCTAGAGCTCACGCTCGTCGCCTCCCCCTCGCAAGCGGGGCTGGGCACAGCACGCGCACCACGCATGCCGATCGACGCAGGAACCTCGCGAGGCCCACTCGGGCGAGTCAGCAGACCCTTCAGGAGCCCCGCGACGGCTCTCGACCTTACAATCTGATTCAGGGCCTGCCCTAGCTAAGGTAAGCCACGGCGACAAAACTTGCCGTCAAACTCATGACTGGCTAGAACGCACCCTTGGTTCGGCATAAGAAGTAGAAATCATGATTTGTTTACATGAGGGGCTCCCCCTCCCAAAATGCTCTCACAATCTTTAAGGGCCACGCCCGAGTTTTTGCATACAGGGTGAAGCAGTAAAAGGATCAGGAACTAGCTGGATATGTCACTCGCCGCGTCCTTCGCGTCGTCTTCAGACGCGTCGCTCACGTCGCCGTCACCATCGTCGGCGCCGCCGTCACCATCACCGGCGCCGATGTCATCATCATCGACCACGTCGCCTTCGTCTGCGGCGACCACCACCGCGTCGTCCTCTGAAGTGAAGGCCCTGACCAATGCATCCACGTTGTCCTCTACCCACCGTGCCAGGTCATACCGAACGACTGTGGGTACAGGGGCGATAGCGGCGTCAAAGTTGAAGTCGGGGTTGGCGTTCAGGAGGTGGCTGAAAACACGGGAGAAAGCGCGCTCGAGCAGGCCATGGCTCCTCTCTTCCACGAGCCTGCGAGCTTCGTCTGATCGGGCCTCCAGGCGTGTCACCACATCAGTGAAGAAGCGGAGGTGACTGTCGTAGTCATTCACCTGAGGATGGGGGGCGTTCGCCTCACAGACATGGCCCAGGGCAGTGTTGGCCCTGTTCCGAAGATCCTGAAGCATGGGAGCGTGAACACGCTCCAGCGTCCACCTCTCCAGCACCTCCTCCCTGTTTTGCCGCGTGACAGCCTCAGCATCTTCAACCCGTTTCTGAAGCAGAAGCAGCTCGGTGCGGGCGGAGGCCAAGTCCGCCAGCACCGTGGCCAAGGCGGCAGCCGTGGCCTCCCCACGCCTCTCCGCCTCGTGTAACCTGGGCCTGAGAGCGGCGGCCCTGCCCGCATCCTCCGTTCCCGCGAGCTTCAACTTCAAGTCATACCGACCTTCAAGATCCGCGCGAACCCGGGCCACCTGGCGGTCGATTTCCTCCTGGACCTTGGCCTCGCGAGCCCCGACAGCATCTTCCGCCTGAGCAACTTGACGCTCCCTCGTCTCCAGTTGCTCAAGCTCAAGGCTGCGCTCCACGGCCTCCAGAGCCAATGCCTCCTCACTCTTTCGGACCTCTTCCTCCTCTGCGGGCATCCCCCTCAGCGACGCAAGGGCGGCTCTGCGCGCCTCCACCTGCTGCTCGAGGGACGCACTCCAGGCCTGGAGCTCCCACGCGCGCTCCTCCGCAGCCTCGCGACGGTGGTCGGCCTAGCGAGCCTCCTCCAAGGCTCGGGAGCAAGCTTCGCGAGAAATCTTGAGGGACGCCTCAGCCTTTGCATTATCAAGGTCACGCTGGTAGCGGCCCAGGTTGACGGCCACCCTCAGCTTATGCCACTCCTCCGCCAGCTGAAGGCCTTCAGCCTCAAGGCATGAATCGACACCCGCAAGTTCTTCACCAAGTCGGCTCATCGCGCCCATCGCCTCCTGGAAGAGCTCATGGCGAACGCCGCTTCGCCCGTGCTCAGACTCGAACGCACGGCCCACCTCGGGGGCTGCAGGCGGGACATCAAGTGGCGTACCGCCTCTCGGCAGGGGGCTGGGGGCTGGTGCCGCTCCAGGAGCCGGCCCGACCTCGCGAGAAGCTCCGGCCGGACGTGGCCCGCTGCTTGAGGAGGAACTGAAGGCCAAAGTCAACCAGCTGCTATCCATAACTAGAGGAGGAGACCGGGGAATGCCCGCCAGGCTCCAAGCCAGACCGTGCAGGAAGGGCAGCGAAGCCACAAATTCAAGGCTCCATGAAGGCGAGCGCACCCCCTCGGCCGACCTGGCTCCGGGCGCGGCATGCAGGCCCGGGATGCACAAGGCCAATGGGGGTGCCAAGGAAGATGAGGATTGCCTCACGAGGGACCCAACGGCCCTGGCAGAAGGGGTCCTGAAGAGCTAGCGTCAGGAAGGAAAGCAGCAATCAAGAAATCAAAAGGTGCAGTACTGACTCGTCGACAGCGAAGTACTTTTGCCGCTTCAATGGCCCGAAGATGCTGTTACTGCTCGGGGATCTTTTCCTCTTGCGGAGCTCCTCGAAGTCCATGCAAAGCCGACCGAAGCACTGGACGTGGCGGCCGACGCGAGGCGGGGCCGAAGAAGAGCTTGGAGGGACAACTTCAGGGGTGCCCGGCTGCGGTGAACAGTCGGGCGCCGTCTCACCACGACCTCCCGAGGCCTCCGGGGCTTTAACCTCGGGAGCCGCATGCTGCGTCGCCTCAGTAACCGACGCCCCAGGGAAAGGATCGCAAGCTCCCGAGGACGACGCCCCAGGATCACCACGTGGCAAGCGCTCCTCAGCACTTGAGCCACCAGCCTCCGTCAGAGCTCGCCCTCCTGCACCCTCACTTGGGGCGAGCTCGGCACCAGTGGCGAGGAAGGGAACCACATCGACGGGGTTCTCGCGGGGCCCCGCCAAGCCGATCGGGCGCAGCCCCCACTCATCAAAGGAGGGCATGCTCGTGGCAAACTCATCCTTGTTCTCGCAACGGTACAGCAGATAGCTCTTCCTGGGCATGTCGTCTGACAGAGGGGCACCCGTCAGGACCGCAAGCACCGTTTGCCACGTCGTAAGAGGAAGTCCCTCCTCCTGAAACCTCATGTGGTCCTGGCTGCTGAGCAAGGTCCACATCGGGCAGGAATGGCGCTGAAGCGGAGTGACTCGACGCTTGACGAACTCCTTCACCACCATAGGCGCAGTCACGCTGCGGTCCTTCTAAGGGGTCACCACAGTGGCAAATTAGCCATTATGCACTGATAAGATAGCAAACAGTGCTATCATACCCAACTCTGTAGGCTGACAGAGTGTATTAAATGCGCCACTCGATGTCACATCGTCGCTTGCCCGGCAAGCCTTGCTGGGATGTTTTGCCAGCTTCGCGCCTGCTCGCTCAACACGTCGCATGACGGGTGTCGTCTGTAGGTATTTCCGGTAGAACGAGGCTGCCATGTGACAAATGGCTGCCACTTAGTCACTTCGCGGCTCGACACCGCATTGATCTACGATGCGCGTCATGGTGAAGTGGTTTGGTGAGGTGGCTCTGCCTCCGCGAGTCCCGGCAGGCCCTGCCGTGGCGTGTTGGAGGTTTTCTTCCAGGGGTGACCCCCTCCTCGCCAGGCTCGCCTGCCCGGCAAGGGAGGCTTTTCTCCTGGTGGTTTCTTACTTCTCTGGCTTGGTTTTTGTGGCACCCCGGCTCAGAGTAAACCGGAACGCCCCATATTCCAGCCCAAGGATCAGTCTTCTGGAATACGGCACTGTTGGCATAGAACAAATCAGCTCTTTATTACAATGGATATAGTTACAAAGGGTACAAGGATTACATCGGCACGACGACACTACGCCTGCCCGGGGTAGCTCTATGCTAACAGCAGACTAACTCTCTCGGCAGCGGAACAACGACAACGGTGATGGACTCCACTCCGCAGGGACTCTGGCTAGAACGCGTTTCCTAGATCGCAAGCACAGGATCCTCGACAAGCAAGCAATCACGGCATGACCTGCAAACTGGCATGACACGCCAGGTGAGTACTTTGAATGTACTCGCAAGCTCACAGCAAACATCAGCATTAAAGCAAGACAACATCATAGCAAAACAAAATTAACCAGCAGGACTATCCAGCAAGGTAGCTACTGAAAAATACTGCAGTAAGGTAAAGCATATTAAATCCATACTCCAAATAATCTAAGGATCCAATCTGAACCTGTTCCAAGTCCAATCATGTGGTCATCCGACCACTCATCCCATAGCCATCCTATGGCTAACATTTCCATTACCTGATACCATCGGTACCACAAGTCTGACCCCCCCCCCCCCCCCCCCCCCCCCCCCCCCCCCCCCCCCCCCCCCCCCCCCCCCCCCCCCCCCCCCCCCCCCCCCCCCCCCCCCCCCCCCCCCCCCCCCCCCCCCCCCCCCCCCCCCCCCCCCCCCCCCCCCCCCCCCCCCCCCCCCCCCCCCCCCCCCCCCCCCCCCCCCCCCCCCCCCCCCCCCCCCCCCCCCCCCCCCCCCCCCCCCCCCCCCCCCCCCCCCCCCCCCCCCCCCCCCCCCCCCCCCCCCCCCCCCCCCCCCCCCCCCCCCCCCCCCCCCCCCCCCCCCCCCCCCCCCCCCCCCCCCCCCCCCCCCCCCCCCCCCCCCCCCCCCCCCCCCCCCCCCCCCCCCCCCCCCCCCCCCCCCCCCCCCCCCCCCCCCCCCCCCCCCCCCCCCCCCCCCCCCCCCCCCCCCCCCCCCCCCCCCCCCCCCCCCCCCCCCCCCCCCCCCCCCCCCCCCCCCCCCCCCCCCCCCCCCCCCCCCCCCCCCCCCCCCCCCCCCCCCCCCCCCCCCCCCCCCCCCCCCCCCCCCCCCCCCCCCCCCCCCCCCCCCCCCCCCCCCCCCCCCCCCCCCCCCCCCCCCCCCCCCCCCCCCCCCCCCCCCCCCCCCCCCCCCCCCCCCCCCCCCCCCCCCCCCCCCCCCCCCCCCCCCCCCCCCCCCCCCCCCCCCCCCCAGGCGGACGGTGAGGTTGGCCGAGCTCGGCCGTGGCGACGCGTGCACCGCGCGCCGGAGCTTCGGGAACCCGCGGGAAAGAGGGGAGAGGGTTCCAGGGAGGTTGTGAAGGGACGGAGAGAGCTCGGGGGTGGTCGGGCAGGTTCGGGAGGGCTCGGTCGATGAGTCTCGTCGATGGCAGAGAGGACAGGGTGCGGGCGCGGCTGTTTCTGCGTGATGGAGATGACGGGAGAGAGGGGGACTGGTCCTGGAAGGAAGGCGACGATGAGAGGAACCTGTTAGACAAGACCAGACTCACGGAAACGACGAGGAGGAGAGGGGCCCGAGCTGACCAGAATGCAGCTCGCGTCCATAGCATGCCAGAGCGGCGGTCACCGCGTGGACTCGGCGTTGCCACGTGTCCTGGTCAACTCCGCCATGTCAACTAGGTCCGTCACTCGTCAGATGAGGTCAAGGAAGAGAGAAACAAGCATAGTGGCTCATGAGTTGACCTCAGCTAGCAGATTTGGTCTGGAACAGCAAGGTGTTTGATATGATGTGAGGGGGATTGAGCAGGAACTAGACTCAGGGCTTTTGTCTGAGAGTGATCACACACTAAGGTGGTCATCTCTGCAAAGTTGCAGCCCATTTGGATGAGGAGAAATAACACTTGCAGTACAAATGACCACACTGGCCAGAATTGCAAATCTTGAAGTGGCACTCTC
This sequence comes from Thinopyrum obtusiflorum, assembly GCA_036873465.1. Lineage (NCBI taxonomy): Eukaryota > Viridiplantae > Streptophyta > Magnoliopsida > Poales > Poaceae > Thinopyrum > Thinopyrum obtusiflorum. The sequence continues at coordinate 124,306 of JAAAWM010012158.1, read as the reverse complement.
TTGGGTACATGTATTGGGCTAAAGTTTTGTGTAGCATGATGATTTGGTCATATGTAGATTCTGTAAAAGTTTCATACCATTTGGACATGCCAAAATAGTACTTCCTTCACAGATATCATCTCTGACTAGAATCTTAGGAAATTGGCTGAGGAGAAATGGCTAAATAGATTGAGGCCAAATTTGGTGGAGATGGATAATATGGATAGGAGAAGGCCTAGAAAAATTGGCAGCCATAATGGAGCAAGATAAAATATACTTGCTTCACAAACTGAAATTTTGGACAGAATCAAAGAATTGAAGATGAGCTCACATGGAGGCATTACATGAGCTCAACTTTGGTGGAGGACCATGATATGATGATATTGAGGTCCATGCAAAATTACAACTCATTTGAATATGCCTAGCTTGTACCTCCTTCACAAAGTTTCTTTCTGACCAGAAACTTTGGAAAATCATAATTAAATAACTACTAGGCAAATGAGGTTGAATTTTGGTATGTGGCAATGATATGGACAGGAAAAGATGTCCAAGGAGTTTGAGGTCAATTGAGCAAAGGTAAATAGCACTTGCTTCACAAAGTGCCATTTAGGGCAGAATGGGAAAAGAATTATTGGAGGAATATTTTTGAATATGGCAATGCAAAGTTTTGCCATATATGATGAAGATAGGACCCAAACAATTTATGAGAATTATTTGGGAATTTTAGGGGTGGTGGAAATGTGAGTTGCTTCACAACTCAGAGCTAGCAGGGTTATTCCTTTAATAGAAAAAGGAATATTCCCAAGGAAAAGAATATTGGTATTGGTCCAAGATGGAAATGACATGGTCTCGGGATGGTTTAGAGGTTGGCAAGCCACTCGAAAAGAAAAATGAAGGGTGATCCCTCCAGGTTTCGAGACTACTAAGCCATAGAAAACGAATCCAAACCAAAATCAAAAGAAAAAGAAAATGGGCAAAATCCAGGGTGTTACAGTTTTGGTCCTCTTGATATGCACGTTGGTCCTTTGAAGATCCTGATCTCTTGTACCTTGGCCTGATCTTGGTGTTGTAATCTTGCTCCCGTGCATGTGCATAGTCTGGGCAACGGACCCAGGGTTTGTTGCACCGACACGAAGGCACTTCCTAATGTCAATAATCCGCATGTACATCTCGTAGCTTGTGTACGCGTCCTTGGCCCTGTACTTGAAGTGTTCTTCATCCAGTCTCTGCTCCCAGGCACTGTGCCAGGTGATCTTTTCCTTCTTGCTCTCATCCTTCATGTTCATGTAGTAGGAGTCGATAATGGCCGAGTCAAGATCAACCAGGATGTCCTGATTGTTCTTCATGCTGCCTCAGACTATGTAGTGGTCACAGATGTCAACAAGAAATGTTGAGCACTTTCAGATCATTGTTGGTGTCCAAAGTAGCAAAACTATAGTCGCATAAACCTGGTGAAACACTCGCAAGGCCTTGTGGCCAGGTGGTAGTGGTAGACGAGGATGTCATGGTGCACGCACAACCGGGCGATGACAACCTTCTGATCATACCCGGCACGACCACCGGTTAACTCGAGGTCGAAGCCGACCACTTTGTACTTGTCCTCAGCAAGCAAATGCTATATAGTGTGGATGGAGCTCTCCACTGAGACTAGCTCGTTTGTGTACACCACCTAGAGGCCCTTCCCCCTCATGTGGGTGTCCACTACGTGAGCGTGGTGAACAGAGGACCACCATGCTTCGTGGTCTTACTGACAGAGTTGTACACTGAGGTGTTTACCTAAGCAGGGAATTATCTCTGCTCAGATAAGTTAGATTATAGGAAAGGTTAAACAAAACAATGGAAAGGAAAATGTGTTTATACCCGAGTATCAAGAGTACACCTTTCCAAAGGAAAGGCAGAGCATGATATACATGATAGGGCTCCAAGTAGGTAACCATTTAGTCAAAGGGGCAAGGAATTTATGAGGTTTACCCATACAACGATGTTTGGATAATTTATCAAGAAAAAATTAGCATTGCGCTTCCAATGTTCTTATTGATGACCGGAGTACCACAGACATGCTTTGGGATAGCATTGACATGGTCATCGGGTAAAGGTTAGACTTTGGATACACAAAGGATCCATCAGGATCAACTTCTAGAATAAATCTTACAATTTCCTCATGGAAGAATGGTTAACCTTGCAAAAGAAGATATTATAACAATAGGTCCTCTGGGCAGGTGTGCTAGACATGACATCACCTTACTGGGTTACATAAAGACCAATGTTATAATTCTTGGAAAATGTTCCAACCATCATATCTGCCCGAGATTCAGATCTGATTGGTGTTAGGATACCTCACACTCAGGATGCCTGTGAAGAAAAGGGTGCACCACAAATTGACGAGATGACGTTGCAAGATTCTTGGGAAATGAACTATTCAAGAAAGTTCTGAAACATGAGCTAGACTACAAGACACACATGAGCACACTACCCAAGACAATCAAGACCACATGCATGGTAGTCTTACAACGAACGACAACCGAGTCCTGGTTAGGAACCATCATCAAGGATATGAAAGTCCATGTGTAAGTCCGGATTAGCTCTTACGAATTAACTCCTTTTGCTCAAACAAATCAATCAGTGCATGGAGAAAATACATATGGAGTGAAGGTATAAAATCTATCAAACCATAGAATACTTCGCACATGCATGAATGTATTGGGACGATTCCAGAGTAAGCGGAACAACTTTTCTCATATTCATGGTGGCAACTTGCACCAATGCACACGAACTTAGAAAAGACACTTCTTCCATCAAACATATTCTTCATGAGCTAGGCACAAAGATAATGCTTTCAAAAGTTTCCAACACTAGCTTAAATGTCCCTCATGAACGACGGAGATGATAAGGATTTAGCCGATGGGCTCAGCAACAAACTAATGACATTTTAATAAGGATGTATTTAAAAAATTATATGAACAAGGAGATAGCATTTGCCAGATCAAACGACATACTGATGCAAGCTCGAGGAAAACATCCACTATTTGAAAATTGATCGAAAGGTGCACCTAGAAATGTGGTGTCGGTGCACTAGGAACGGGGTCCCTAGTACTCCCGACTTGTGCATGGGTAGTAGTAGCATACCCAGGAAAGGACCATGATGGGGGACCAGCAACCAAACCAGAGAAGCCGCTCATCGTGAGATCAAAGAGTGCATTAAGAAGTCCAAGGCTTGGATCAAGCCATGGGATTCACAACAGAAGCAACCAACCCCGGCAAAAGTGAGCCGGATAGTCGGGACCTGGCAAGCCCCTCGAGCACGGACTTCCTGCCGAACGCCAGCGCTCCGCCTCTCTGGCCAGATAGTCGCTGATCAGCAAGGTGTCGAGCCCGCATGTGATTAGATGGAGATGGCCTGTACGTGTTAGCTTTCTGGGAGGGAGGACTACCTTTGTTGACACCTGTCATAATGGCATGTGTCAAGCTAATAAGAGGTAGGTGGCACTACAAAAAAAAGACACATCCGTGACATTTTGGGCCGAACGAATTTTTTTCTGTCATATGTATGACACTTCTATGACGATAATTGTGACAAAACCCAGTATCATCATAGATGTGGTGGGGTCCTACTTCTATGACAAAAAATGATGAAAAAATGGGCTTTTCGTCCTGGGCGGGCTGGAGACGCAGCTGCATGACTTTCTTTGGGCTGTCCATGACGGGAAAAACCGTGGTAGAAGCGAGGGCGAGGAAAATATCAGGGAGTTCCTGGTTATGGTGTGTGGTCAGGGGCCAAGCGATGCCCGTTTCTCTCGTATGTACGTGCGTGTGTGTGAGGCGTTGGCCTCTAACTGAACCCGAGCGAGGCGTTGGGCTCTAACTGAACCCGAGCGATCGATCGATCCCTTGCTAATAACTGAACCCGAGTGATTCCTTCGCTACTGCTGCTAACTGAAGTCGATCGAACACTGCTGCCTCCTTCCCTTGATGAACAGTGAGCGTTGTTGAGGGGGTTTGGATGAACAGTTCCTGGTGGGGGGTTGGATGAACAGGACCCCGTGGTAGTAGAGGTCGTTGCCGTTGATGAACAGTACCCCGATCAATCGAGCCGTTGGATGAACAGGACCCCGTGGAGGGCTAGATGAACAGGACCTCGTAGAGGGCTAGATGAACAGTAGCCGGTGGAGGGCTGGTCAACAGTAGCCGGTGGAGGGCTGGATGAACAGTAGCCCGTGGAGGGGTGGTTGAACAGGACCCAGTGGAGAGGGTTGGTTGAACAGTAGCCGGTGGAGGAGCGCGCGGTGGAGGCTGGATGAATAGGAGCCCGTGGATGAACAGTCACGGGTGGAGGCTGGAGGAGGTCGATGGTGGATGAACAGGAGCTCATGGAGGCAGTCGACGGTGGATGAACAGTAGCCCGTGGAGGCAGTCGACGGTGGAGATGAACACCCCTCCCGATGAACAGTATCCCGTTTTGCGGTACGCCACACCCCTCCCGATGAACAGGACCCCCGTTTCGACCGTAGCGCTCCAATACAAGTCTGTTTCCTTCGTTTTGCGGTACGCCACACCCCTCCCGATCAACAGGACCCCGTTTCGACCGTAGGAGGTCCGTTTCCTCCATTTTATGGTATGCCAGACCCCTCCTGATGAACCGGATCCCGTTTCGATCGTGGCCAGTCGAACACAAGGCCGTTTCCTCCGTTCTGCGATACGCCAGGCCTCGTTTCCATCGCCTGTTCCGTCCAAGCTGGTTGGCTCCTGATGAACACGATGACGCATTCTGTTCCGACCCAGCCTGTTGCCTCCCCATGATCACGACAACAGCGCAGCTTCTCTGTTCTGACCCAGCCATGTACACGAGCCCTGGCCGTACGTATGCGCGAGTAGGCGTTTCAGACCCCGCCCGTATGTACGTACGTGGCCATATTTTCTTTCTTGCACCCTAGCCACTGTACGTACGTGTACATGCTACGTGCGCGCCTCTACTATGACACGTGCCCTTCCTTACTCGGCCACGGTTCATTGCTGCAGCCTGCAGACAGACCGATCGACCAGTATGTACATACACGTTCGCCACCAGAATGACAACGCTACGTACGCTTCGACCAGGTGAGTCCCGACTGTCAAGCACTTCCTTGCGTGCGAAGATATAGCTGGTGAGTCCCAGCAGTCAGGGGGGAAACGTTTTTTTTCACTAAATACGGTGGCCTGACCGGTGGGTCCCTGCTGTCAGGTGGAGGAATAATTATTTTGCGCGTACTAAGGAGGCACTTCCTTGCTGCGGCCATGGACCCAGCTGTCAGCCTCTCCACGTATAGTACTCTTCCGATGGAAGTCGGTCGTTGACCACATTGACCACGCCGCGCCGAGAGCACCAGGGCGGTGGACGACGGCGTGGCCTAGGAAGGGGACGACGCGGAGCCGGGGAAGACGCGGCAGTGGATGCCAACGCAGAGGGGAGTACGTGGGTTGACTGCTTCGGCTGCGGTGTGAGGCTGCCATCGCCGCAGGGCCTGGCCAGCGGTGGGAGTAGTAGGGGGCGGTGAGGCCTCCGCGGAAGCACAGCCGACCACGGGAGGCAGGAGCAGGCGGCACGACCGGTGCCGCTTTGGGCGGCTGGAGCAAGAAGACAAGAGGTTGAAGAAGCACTACGGCCGTTGGATGGACATCGTACGGTCACTGGAACTAGAATCGTTCATATTGACTAAGTTGACAAAGCCCTCCGTCCCCGTCAACTTAGTAGGCCCACATGTCAGCCTCCCACTATGCTGGGTCCCAGCTATCAGGGGGAGTATTCATTTTTTTGTGCGTAATAAGGAGGCACTTCCTTGCGTGCGAAAATATAGCTGGCGGGTCCGACCTGTCAGCGGGGGGAACGTTTTTTTCGTGAAATACCGAGGCCCTTCCGGTGGGGCCCAGATGTTAGGTGGAGGAATCATTATTTTGCACGTAATAAGGACGCATTTCCTTGTGTGCGGCCGTGGACCCAGTTGTCAGCCTATCCACGTACAGTCCATGTCCGATGGATGTCGTTCGTTGACCACGTTGACCACGGTGCGCCGAGAGCACCAGGGTGGTGGACGACGGCGAGGCCTAGGAAGGGAACGACACGGAGCCAGGGAAGACTCGGTAGTGGTTGCCCACACGGTGGGGAGTACGAGGGTTTACTGGTCCGGCTGCCGTCGCCGGAAAATAACAGGAGGTGTGGGTGAGTAGAGGAATGGCCAGGCAAGCAATGGAGTAGGGTGGGGCGGTGCGGCCTATGCGGCAGCACAGCCGGCCAGGGGAGGTGGGAGCAGGCAGTCCCACCGGTGCTGGTTTGGGCGACTGGAGCAAGAAGATCAGATATTGAAGAAGCAGTACGATCGTTGGATTGACATCCAACCGTCACTACTGCTAGAATCGTTTGTGGACTAAGTTGACAAAGCCTTTCGTACATGTCAACCTAGTAGACCCACAAGTCAGCCTCCAAATCTGTCCCAAACAGCATACAGCCCGAAATTTCTAGCCAGATTCAAATTAATTTAAAAACTAAACATACCTTAATTTAAATCCAATGAAATTTTACCCACACAAAAACAATGAAATTTAAAATATAAAAATCTGAAAGAAAAAAGTATTTTGGAACTAATTGCATGTTTGCTGTATTTTTTCATTTTACAGCCCATTTAATATTACTTATAGCCCATTTCTTATTACTTATAGCCCATTTTCTGGGCAAAATTCATCCCTCCTCGTCTTGAAAGATTTCTGGCCCAGCAGGGCATAGAAAAACAAGTAGGCCTACGTTGGTTATTCTGCAAAAAAAAAATAGCTGGGCTAGATATTTTCAAAAAGGAAAAAAGCAAACTGGGCTGGTCATGTGCTAGACGGGCCACAGCTCCCGAACAACCAAGTTGATACCCTTCTCCGTCCCGAAAAAACAAAATTACTGCACGCTGCTGGGTCCCTACTGTCATCCTCACCATGTACAGTCATCCCCTTATTCCTCTCAGTTGTTGACCATGTTGACAACACCGGACGGCGGCGCCGCGGTGAGCGAACCAAGGCGGAGGACGATGGTGTGGCCTTGGACAGGAACGAACAGGATCCAGGGAAGATGCGCAGAGTTTTAGGGTGCGATGTGTTCATGATGCGTGCGTGGCAGCACAGCCAGCCGTGGGAGGCGGGAGCAGGCGGTCCCGCCGGCGCTGGTTTGGCTTTGGCGGCTGGAGGAAGAAGAGACTGAAGAAACACGACAGACGTTGAATGTCAATCCAATGGTCAAGGTTGGCACAATAGTTTGTTGACTAAGCTGACACCAAGTAGCATAGTTTTTATATATAGGAAGAAAACAAAAAATGGGCTCGTTCACCTGATAACATTCTCGAAACTGCGACCATTCGATCTTGCGTCGCAACTAAAACAGCGAGGAAAATGCGTTCGTCTGCCATCCTCCTCCGAGGGAACGTTCGCCACATAAGTGACTAGCACCCTTGGTTTTCAACCGAGAGGTCTTGGGTTCGAGTCCCAGGAACTCTCAATTTTGTCCTCGTTCCTTCCTCGCAAAAAAAAGAAAGAAAATCAAAGACTTGAGAAGGCGTGCAGAACAAGCTAGTGTACTAGTAAAGAGACGTTGCTGAGTTTTAGAAAAAAGAGAGACGTGCTCCTGTGGCTGGTTCGAATCCAAACCTAGACTATGACTATATATGGTGCTATGCTACTCTGCAAGTAATGAAACTGACATATCCAACATTCACTTCTCCTCTTCTCTACTTACTCTGCCTAGCATCAGAAGCTCTGGCTGCAGCAACCATGTCCTCTGGCTGCTCGTCCACCTGCTCTTCAGCAGGCAACAACCAGATATGTGCCAAGTCGCCACCCGTACCCTCGCCTGTGGGTCTCATCACACCCCCGCCGGCACACGCACCGCAGCCGGTTGCTCATCGCAACCCGCTGCCGTTGGTGTGCTGCCACTGCTGCAAATCACGCAGAGTCATCTGTCGCGTCTCAACCACAATCCTCAACCCTGGCCGAGTCTTCTACAAATGCCCAAATCATGGGGTAATAATATGTTTAGGTGTTGTTCTGCTGCTTTCAGTTGCTGATTTTTTTAATAGTTTGGTTGATGATCTTCCAATTTGATTCATGCATAAAAGGGAAGATTCATGTGATTTTTATTTCTGGGAAGTTGCTGATGTGGGGGAACGCAACTACGCTGATTATTTGGTTAACCGAGGAATCCCAATACCAGCAGGTTGGGGTGTTGGACAAGTAACTGAAGGAACGGTAGAAGAGGAAGATGCAGAGCACAAGGTTAAAGATGCAGTTCCTCTGATCATGGCCAAGCAACAGCTGCTGAACGGCCTTGATAGCAATGAGGAGATGAAAGAGCTTGTGAAGATAATGGGCAAAATCGATGTGCTCTGTAGGATGATTGTCTCTTTATTTGCAGTGTATGTAGCACTCGTGATGTATTCAGTGGCTATGACATGAGCACTTTGCTGAAACTAGTAATGAATGAAACCTGTGTAGCAGGCTGGGCGTAGTGTTGTGAACATCTAATGATTCTATTAACAGAAATCGGGGGGTATCCCCTTTTGCTCATAAATAAATAAATAGCATAGGCCCTTTTGGTAATAAATAAATAAATTAGCAGAGGCCCTGTCGAGTCAGCTTTGTTCCCATTCAAAGACGTCGAGCAAATTGCAGTCCAACAGCAAACTATGTCATCAAATTCAAGTTTCACAGCCAAATATGAGTACAACTAAACAACAATGTCATCATGTTTTAGTCGTCGTACAATCACCAAACACAAATGAACATACATAACAAGTGATGTTCTCACATCAAAATACTAAACAACACGTTCATCAGGTTTTAGTTGTCATAGCAAACACAATTTCACATAGTAGATAAAAAACGTCTTTTGACAGGAAAATATGATAAAAGCAATCTAATCATCATCCGCAGCAGCAGCGTCAACAGCTTCGCCATGTGTATCAGTCTGAATCGTAATTCCCTAGAGTGTCATCATCTTCTTCATCCTCAATGTCCTCGAACATTGGCTTCTTCTTGATCAACTCTTGTATGTTCACAGCACGACAGGCAATCTTTTCGCTAGCGTCATTGACGTGATGGTTCTCAAAGATATTAGGAACATGTGTGGAATCTTGTACATCAGGAGCAGTGTAAGCATCATCTTGTTGTGCAACTTCATTAAACGAATTCCTCTGCTCAAACCTTTGCAATACTCTCCAGTCATCGCTATGTGCAAATGTGTCTTCTAAGAAAAATATCTGTGTTGCTTGATTTGCCAAAATAAAAGGCTCGTTGGTCTGGTACACCGCCTTGATTGATGGATTTGACATAATCATCAGCTCTGGGTTTTGCGATCCTGGAAAAACAGGTTATACCAATGACAGCACTACAGAACCACACACCGATGATCCTCGAAACTGGAGATATACTTGAACTGAACAATGTCTGTTATGTTAGCATACATTTCAGTTGTCTCTCTGTCGTACGTATCCGTGCTCATGATGGCACTGTTTTGTGTCTTCCTGCCTTCATCGCGTGCAAGGGTGTTGTAGCGCACATCTCCAACAACGCAAGATTCATAATTTCTTACCCGAGTATCAGGACCCATTGCTAGTGCGTAAAGGGTATCATCAACTGCCTGCCCATCCTCCCGCATCTTCTTAACCAATGGTTAGAAAATAGACAAGCTGATCATCTTATGTACTCAATATATTAAAAAAACTGACAGTGCAATTCAAAAGCTTACATGGCTCTTGAACCATTTTGCAAATCCTGCCATAACCAGTTTGTCAATGTTTCTTGGATTTTGCGGCAGTAACTCCTTTTTGTAGATGCTGCACAACATAGTGATCGCATCAAACATCTAAATATATAAGAATGTGCTGCAAGTTTAGTAGATTACGATGTATAACCTGCAGTATTTAGCACTTACTTGATATAAGGTAGTATCTCAGGACAGTTATTCAACACATACCAAACCATTTTGTCCAAATCTTTAGGTTTGTCCTCTTGTCAACTCTTCCCCGTAACTCGAACAGAATAATCGAAAACATTGAGCCTGGGATTGTCTTCACCCACCTCTTTGCTAAGCTGATCAGCTGTTTCAATGTATTTTGAACATAATGTCAACGCTTCTGTAGCAATGTAGGCATGTGCAATGGAACCCTCGGGTCTAGCTCTGTTCCTAACATAGCCCTTGAAAGTGTCTAGCCGCCTTTCAATAGGGTACATCCAGCCATACTGTACTGGACCTCTAAGTAGTGCCTCATCAGGTAGATGAACAGCCAAATGCACCATCACATCAAAGAAGGCTGGAGGATATATCTTCTCAAGGTCGCATAGGGTAGTTGGTATCTTGTCTCTAAGATGCTCCAAAGCATCTACCCTGATATTTCTACTGCAGAGTTCCCTGAAGAACTGTCCCAACTCTACAACTGCTCTGTATAAGTCAGGGCGGCCCAATCCTCTAAGGATAACAGGTAAAACACTTTGAAGTAGGACGTGGCAGTCATGAGTTTTCAACCCTTGTACGTTGTTTCCATCTGTACTGACTCTCCTTTCAGGGTTGGAAGCAAATCCATGTGGGAATCTCACACGTGACAGGACCTCGCAGAATTCTTTTCTTTTTACCTTGTCCAAGACGTACACAGCTGGTGCCATATCCCATGGTTTACCTTCATCTTCCACCTGCAAATCCTTTCTGATACCCAGGTGTGTCAAATCAATCCTAGATTTTAGCGTATCTTTCGTCTTGCCTTCAATATTAAGAAGTGTGCCGATAATGCTGTCACATATATTTTTCTCGATGTGCATCACATCAAGATTATGCCGCAGATCCAAATCTTTCCAATACTCCAAGTCCCACAAAGTGGACCTGTGGGTAAACAATAATCTCTCTTCTGCCCTGCCACGCTTCCTTTTCCCGCTACCATTAAAAGGATGGTTTCCTAGTGTAATATGCTTGACCTTCTCTAATTCCACTTGCAACTCATTGGCGGTGAGTGTTGGGGATATGACTATCATATATGACCCGCCCAAGAGGGGCCGGGTCATCCCTATGGCAATTCATCTCGAAGAAGCCCAAGAGTATCATAAGATGGTGGTTCATAGACAGGCTTATTAGAGGGCCCAAACCCGAAGGCGGCTTAAGGCCCACAAGTATAAACCGCCATGTATATGTAAACTTGTATTGTAAGGCATGTAAGATAAGTCACCGAGCCGGACACGTTGTATGAGCCGGCCAGGACTCTGTAGGCTGTAGGGCATCAACCCGTGTATATAAGGGGATGACCCGGCAGCGGCTTAGGGCAAGAAACAACAACTCGAGAGCCAGGCAAAGCGTATTTGCTCCCTAGTCATCGAAACCCTAGCAATACCACCTCAAACTGGATTAGGCCTTTACCTTCACCGCAAGGGGCCGAACCAGTATAAACTCCTTGTGTCCTTTGTCCCGTTTAACCCCTTTAAGCTAACCACGTCGCAATGGCTCCACAACTAAGTCCTTCCACAAGGACATCTGCCGTGACACTTCCACGACAGTTGGCGCCCACCGTCGGGCCACCGCACAGTGGTTTTGGGTTCTTAAAGGGCAGCTTCGAAGGGATCAAGGGATACGCTGTGGGCCGGATGACCAAGAGTCATCGCGGCAAGCTCTACATCGATGATGCAGGCTGGGGCCCCAAGGCCGGCTCAATTGAGTACAGGTACCGGGTCCCCTTCGGCGAAATTCACGTCTTCATCGGGAAGATCGGTGAACCGGGCCCTGAGCCGGACATCTGCTCCGACATCATCGAGACAGCTCAGCGTGCACGACCCGCCCGGGTTCAACCCGCCGTGAAGCATGCCTTTGTTGGATGTGTCCACGAGGCTGAGTTAGAAGGCTCTGAGTCTGGCAGTGAGACAGCCATCTACTCTGATGGTGAGTCGTCCATAGGCGAAACTGATTCAATGTATCAGTTGCAAGACGAATGGCTTAGGGGCTGTTCCGATGGCGACAGTATTCCGGACCCCCATGAGCCGCCGAACAGGGTGGCGATCTTCATGGCTGGCACCCAGCCGGTTCTTGGTTCGACAGCCGCCACGGCCATGACTTCCAGTGCAGCGGCGGTGACAGTAGCAGGTGCAGGCGGTTTAACACGCCTGCCGGCTCAAGTTCTGGCGGATCTACTAGACGCTCTGGCGACCCTGATGGAGGTTGATGTGAACCCAGACAACCAGGAACAGCATAAGGCGGAAGTGGCTAAATTGCGTGATGGGATCGCGCAAGCTAAGGCGGACTTGGCAGCAGAAAACTCTAGGATGGCTGCAGAGCGGGCCGTTTTGAACGCCCAAGAGCAGTGGATTCAAGCAGATTCATACCAGCTTTTGGTGGATCAGAATGCTTCAAACGAAGTCTTGAGGAGGAAGCATCGTAGTCGTCTGCCCTTAGTTTATGAGTTGAGGGACCTCTTCAACACACCCGGAGCGGGGGCTAGTAATCCGCTGGTGATAAACTAGATGATTGAGGCGCCAGGGGGCGGAGTACCGGGTCAGCCGCGCGTGGCCGATTCTCCACACATGGATAATACCCCACCTCAGCGCGTAGTGACGCCGCCGGGTCATTACTCCATCCCTCTAGATAACATGATTGATGTAGCTACGCGATTGGCGGCTTTACCGGTCGAGGGCGAGACCCCGGTGGCGATTGAAACCAGAAGGGCCAGGGAACTTCTTCAAATGACTTTGGTGTAGCAGCAGGCTTATTCCTATAGCCATGACCGGATTCATTCAACCCCTCGTCCGAGCCGGAGCTACAGTAGACATATTGACTCTCCAGCAGTTTCGAGTACTAAGCGACGTCATCACCAACCTCATGGCCATGACCCAGTGTGCAACGGGGCCGATGCACAGGATTTGGTGGACCAGAGCAGGGCACGTCGGGAGGCGGAGCTGGCGGCTCAGCTGGCGGCTCCTCCGCATGTGCTAGTTTACCCGACGGCTTCAGTTGAGGCGGGTGCAACTTCTAGGACTTTTGGTGTGCCGTGTCTAACAACGGCTCTACGGAACGAGCGCTTGCCCAAGGATTTCAAAGGCCCTCATAAGGTGCCCAATTATATAGCAGACCATCCTCTTGAGCCCTGGGTTGAGAGTTATGAGATGGCCATGGAGATGCTGGATGTTAGTGAGGCTGCATACGCCAAGTACTTCACCATGATGCTGGAAGGGACGGCTCGTACCTGGTTGAAGGGGCAGCCGGCTAATTCCATCGGGTCATGGGCGGAGTTGAAGACCCGGTTCATCCAGAATTTCAGAGATACATGCAAGCAGCCCATGTCAATTGTGGATTTGGCTTCTTGTGTTCAAGCTGAGGGTGAGTCAACCACCAGTTGGGTACGCCGGGTCTCGACTATCATGCACTCTTCAGATAACATGAACGTCGGTTCAGCGATTCTGATGTTGGAGAAAAATTGTCGTTTCACTCCGCTCAAGAAGAAACTTGGACGGCTCAAGCGTCATTGCAATGACATGGGTACTTTAATGGCGGCTGTTGTTAAATATGCCGACTCTGATGGTACCAAGGACCCCGACTATGTGGATGAAAGATCAGGAAAGGGAAAGAAGAGCAGCGGCGTGAAGGGACAGCAGTACAATCCTGCCAATCAGGGAGGCAACGGTAAGCGCAAGGCTGACAATTTTGTGGCTAACACCGGTGCGCGCACTTATAACAAGTGTCGTAAGGGACAGTCGGCTCCAAGGACAGGTTTTGACCTTGAGGCGATGTTGAATCAGCCGTGTCCAAAACACGGAACGGTTCAGAAGCCGGCTACTCATTCATGGAAAGATTGCAGCATAATGAGAAGCTTTCGGGAGTCCATCTAGTGCCACCATGGCCCGAACGGCGGATCAGGGTCCGGTTCTCATGGTCCGGTTCATGGCGGCGGCAGTTCAAATTCCGGGTTTCAGGGCCATGGCAACCAGGGTGGTTATAATCAGCAGATTAATCAAGGGAATCAACAACAGCTACAGTCTGGCTATTAGAGCAACCCGAAGCAGTTGAATAGTGGGCAGTATCATGTCTTCACCACTAGCTTATGTAAGCGGGACCAGAAGCTTCATAAGAGGGCAGTGAATGCGGTTGAGCCGGCGGTGCCACATTATTTGTGGTGGTCAGAGTAGCCTATTGTATGGAGTCGAGAGGATCATCCGCCCCTGGTTGATAATCTGGGTCACTTGGCTCTGGCGGTGGCACCTCAGGTTGTGGGCTATAAGTTTACTAAGGTGCTCATGGATGGAGGTAGCAGCATTAACATCCTTTATTATGAGACCTTCCGTCGCATGGGACTGACAGATAAGAATCTTAAGCCGTCAAACACTGTCTTCCATGGTGTGGTGCCAGGTAAGTCAGCCTACCCGGTGGGTAAGATATCTTTAGAAGTTGCCTTTGGAGATGAGCATGATTCCAGGTCTGAGACTTTAACCTTCGAAGTGGTCAAGATCAAGAGCCCTTATCATGCTCTGTTTGGGCGGCCGGCTTATGCTAAGTTCATGGCGAGGCCTTGCTATGTTTACTTGTAGCTTAAGATGCTGGGTTACAAGGTCACCATTACCGTGCATGGGAGTCGTAAGGTAGCCCTGGAGTGTGAATAAGGTGATGCGGCTTATGCTGAATCAGTTTGTGCAATGGAGGAGTTGAAACTTTACAAGGATAATGTTGACCCGATAGACATGAAAACCTTGAAAAAGCCAACAACAGAGCATGATCCGTCGCTTAAGTTTAAGTCAGCAGATGACACTAAAATGATTGACTTCGTCCCTGGTGATTCATCGAAGTAGTTCAGTATCAGTGCCAATCTGGATCCAAAATAGGAAAGCACACTCATCGAGTTCATCCGTGAGAACCGGGACATCTTTGCATGGAAGCCTTCAGACATGCCGGGTGTACCGAGGGAACTCGCTGAAGACACTCTTAATATTGATCCAAAATTTAAGCCGGTCAAGCAATTTCTTCGCTGATTTAATGAGGAGAGGCGAAAGGCCATCGGTGAGGAAGTGGCCCGGCTCTTGGCAGCCGGGTTTATCGTCGAAATTTTCCATCCTGAGTAGTTGGCTAACCCGGTGCTGGTACTGAAGAAGAATGGCACTTGGCGGATGTGTGTGGATTACACGGACTTGAACAAGGCTTGTCCGGCTGATCCGTTTGCTCTCCCTCGTATTGATCAAATCATTGATGCTACGACGGGTTGTGAGCGTTTGAGTTTTTTGGATGCTTATTCTGGTTATCATCAGATCAAGATGGCAGTTAAGGACCAGGAGAAGACAACTTTCATTACTCCATTTGGATCCTTCTGCTATGTGTCTATGCCTTTTGCTCAAGAGTGCCCAGGCGACTTATCAGCGGTGTGTGCAAAATTGCCTTCACAGTCAAATTGGGCGCAACATTCATGCTTACGTAGATGACATTGTGGTGAAGTCAAGAGAGAAGGAGACCCTGATAGATGATTTAAAGGAGACGTTTGACAATCTCCGGGTCTACAAGATGATGCTTAATCCGGCTAAATGTGTCTTTGGTGTGCCAGCAGGCAAGCTCTTGGGTTTCCTGGTTTCTAACAGAGGCATTGAAGCTAACCCGGAGAAAAATCAAAGCCATTACTTTATTGGCTAAGCCAGCGTGCGTTAATGATGTTCAGCGTCTGGTGAGTCGTATTGTGGCTCTGAGCCGGTTCATAAGCCGGCTGGGTGAGAAGGCTATCCCCCTCTATCAGATGATGAAGAAGACGGATAATTTTGTTTGGAGCGATGCTGCTAAACAAGCGTTTGAGGATCTGAAGAAACAGTTGGCTGAGCCGCCCGTGCTTGCTGCCCCTGTTGATAAAGAGCCTCTGTTGTTATATGTGGCTGCTAATAGTTGGGCCGTCAGTGTAGCCATCGTGGTGGAAAGGAAAGAGGCAGGCAAGGAGTACCCAGTTCAGCGGCCGGTTTACTACATCAGTGAGGTGCTTATCGAGTCCAAACAAAGGTATCCACACTGGCAGAAGCTTGTGTATGGGATTTTCATGACAAGCCAGAAGCTTAAGAAATATTTTCAGGGTCATCCCATCACTGTGGTTAGTTCTGCCCCTTTAGGAGACATCATCCAAAACAGGGAAGCCACAGGCCGGGTTGCTAAATGGGCCATTGATCTTGGACCTCATGGTTTAAAGTATGTGCTACGTACGGCCATCAAGTCCCAAGCACTTGTGGATTTCATCAATGACTGGACAGAGTTGCAGGCACCTGAGGAAAAGCCGGATAACACATATTGGACTACTCACTTTGATGGATCCAGACAGTTGGAGGGCTCGGGGGCTGGAGTTGTCTTAACTTCCCCACGAGGTGACAAATTTTCTTATGTTCTCCGGCTTATGTTCCCCTGTACTAACAATGCAGCTGAGTATGAGGCCTTGCTCCATGGTCTTCGGATGGCTAAGGAGATGAGCTTAAGCCGGGTGAGATGCTTTGGCAACTCAGATCTAGTGGCTCAGCAAGTTTCTGGTACTTGGGATTCTAAGGATCCGCTTATGGCGGCTTATCGTCGAGAGGTTGATGCTATTGCGGGTCATTTCAAGGGTTATCAAGTGGAGCACATTGATTGCAGGAAGAATGAGGCAGCTGATACGTTTAGCCGGCTAGGATCTCAGCGTAAGCCGGTGCCACCTAACACGTTCCTAGATATTTTGCTTAACCCTTCTGTCAAATTGCCTACCGAGGAAGATCTTGCTGTCCCTGTCCCGAAAGCGCAGTTGGTGGCGGCTCTTCACGCTATTCCTGATTGGACAGTTCCGTATTTGGCTTACATGACCCGGGATGAGTTGCCGGAGGATGAAATCTTGGCCAGACAGATAACCTGGCGGTCTAAGTCAACGACAATTGTCAATGGGGAGTTGCACCATTGCAGTGTCACAGGGGCGTTTCAGCGTTGCGTCTCTCCCGAAGAAGGCCGTGAGATTCTACGGGAAATTCATGAAGGAGATTGTGGTCATCATGCCGGCTCTAAATCTCTTGTGGCCAAGGCTTTTCGTCATGGGTTCTATTGGTTGACGGCTCATGCTGATGCTGAGGATTTGGTAAGCAGATGTGACGGCTATCAGAAATTTTCACGACGAGCTCATGTGCCGGCTCAAGAATTGAGAATGATTCCAGTTACTTGGCCGTTTGCAACTTGGGAGCTTGATATGGTTGGGCCTTTCAAGAGGTCCAAGGATAAGAAAACCGACCTTTTGGTGTCGGTTGACAAGT
The DNA here is from genome assembly GCA_036873465.1 of Thinopyrum obtusiflorum. Lineage (NCBI taxonomy): Eukaryota > Viridiplantae > Streptophyta > Magnoliopsida > Poales > Poaceae > Thinopyrum > Thinopyrum obtusiflorum. Next base: position 107,068 of record JAAAWM010012158.1, on the reverse strand, counting down.
TCACCAAGTGGGTTGAAGCAGAGCCAGTCAGTAAGTGTGATGCAGCAACGGCAGTTCAATTCATGAAGAAGGTGATCTTCCGTTTTGGCTTTCCACACAGCATTATAACAGACATTGGCACTAATCTTTCTAAGGGTTCTATGCAAGAATTCTGTCAACGAGAGCATATCTGGCTTGACGTTTCATCTGTGGCTCACCCTCATTCCAATGGTCAGGTAGAACGAGCAAATCAAGAGATTTTGTGAGGTATCAAGCCCTGGCTTATAGTCCCTCTGCAAAGGATGCCGGGCTGTTGGGTGGAGGAGTTGCCTTCGGTGTTATGGAGCATCAACACGACCCCCAACAGATCTATGGGTTACACCCCCTTTTTCATGGTTTATGGAGTAGAGGCGGTTCTCCCTAGTGACATCCGTCACGATTCACCATGGGTGGCGGCTTATGTGGAAGCTGACAATGAAAAGGCACGTCAAGATGCACTTGACTTGTTGGATGAGGAGCGTGATCTCGCGGCGGCTCGTTCGGCGATTTATCAGCAAGACCTACGTCGTTACCACAGCCATCGGGTCAAAACCAGAACCATTCAGGAAGGCGACTTAGTGCTCCGGCTCATCCAGGATCATACAGACATGCATAAGCTCTCGCCGCCCTGGGAAGGACCTTTTGTGGTCAGCAAGAATCTGCATAACGGGTCATATTATCTTATTGACGTTCCAGAACACAAGGATTCACATAAGTCAAAGGAGGAGACCCATCGGCCGTGGAATATTGCTCATCTTCGGCCCTACTATACTTGAGCCACTGGCTCTTATGATGTACATAGTTCGATGATGTATAGATTATAAGCAGAATAATAAAGCCGGCATCCCTGATAATTCAGGGCCTCTGCCGTTTCACTTCATCGAAGTTGAGTCTTTATCATCATATTACATATTCATTTAAGAGGCTTGATGCCCAACTTCAGGGACCAAAGAGGGATAGATGCATGCCACAACTCAAACATAGGTCCCTGACGAGTACGGTATATTTATATGGTCACTTGGGGGCTTCCTGCTCATCGAGCATAGCTGTCAGTAACCTCTTGATCGGTGCAATGCCAAAACTTATATGATCACTTGGGGGCTTCCTGCTCATCGAGCATAGCTGTCGGTACCCTCTTGATCGGCGCAATGCCAAAACTTATATAGTCACTTGGGGGCTTCCTGTTCAAACATAGGTGTATTCACCAAAGAGAACATAGCTGTCGGTACCCTCTTGATCGGCTCCACGCCACACTTGTCAGTATATCACTTGGGGGCTTCCTGTTCAAACATAGGCGTATTCGACCAAAGAGAACATAGCGTTACTACCCTCTTGACCAGGTTTGTCCAAACATAGGCGTATTCGACCAAAGAGGACATAACCTTTCCGAGTCATCCTACCTGTAGCCAGCTGCTTCAACTCCATCGGGTCATCCCGATTGACCCGTCGAACTCTTAAACGATCAATCTTACGGCATATTCGACCAAGATCTGAGCTTGTTAAGGTTCAAACAGCGGTTTGTCATGCGAGAGCATGGCTTACAGATAGTCAGGATAGATCCAGGCTTCATAAGCCGCCTTCCTTGAAACTTGGATAAATCGGCCCGTGATGTATGTTGTTACTCTGGCCCCGCGTACTCATGATAAGTCTTTGAGCAAGACCAGACTTTGTCTAGGGTTCAAATGTCGATTGGGCACACTGTGAGTTAGGCTCACGGAACGCACGAACAATCCAGTGGCTCCGGCTAGTTTCATTGAAGAAGACACTTTGGCTTAGCAGCCCACAAAAGCCTCGAATTTCTGTTGATTTTTTATATTCGAAGTTTTTTCTTTGACTGCTGATTTTTTACAAGTCGGGCCTAGCTGCCCTACTTATGGCTCATATTTGAAGCATCTTCCGGGTCTTCATAACCCGCCAGGATTGCAGACTCTAAGTCGCCAGAATATCATACTTTTATGTTTACAATTACGGCTCTAGCACTTCTAACTGCATAAGGTTGCTCAACTGGCAGTTTAGGCATACAACCACAGGTATGATATTTTATGTTAAATAATGTGGTCAGACTGGCCCTGGTTATGGACTATTTGTCCCCAGCGGCTTCAATTGGTATCATGACCCGCCCGGCGGTAAGCCGCCAGGGCATTGTATTTTCTTGTGTGCAGGATAAATATCATTTAGATATGCATAAATCAAGGACTATCATACCCATCATGGTTTTGAAACCAGAAGATCAACAGTATTAAGGCAAAAGGCAGAAACGTGCACGATGGCATGGCAGATTCCAGTTTTTACTACCCTATTGCATGACTCCATGAGCCGAATGAGATCAAGTGTTTTTTCAAAAAGATCAGGTATCTAAACCACCTGGCAGTTCAATCTTCCTTTCCTTGCTGGCTGGAGGCTTCTATGTCATCCCTTGCCGGTTCTTCGTCCTCTTCTGCCGGCTGAAAATTTGGTGATGACCAATCGATAAGATCGGACGGTTCAACTTCAGGGGCAAAAGTATGCTTACGGATTGGAGGGATCAGATCCATCACTCGGTAAGCCGGTGTAGGCATCTTCTGATTTTGCTTGTCGTAAGACGGATGGTACTTTGAAATGTCTGAATCATTGGTAATCTGGCTGGCCATTGGATGAATTTCCTTCACACAGGCGGCAAAGTCATTTTGGTCAAAAGGAGTACCATCCCGTGGCTACATCAGCCGGCTCTAATTCTGGTACCCATGCTTTTGCCCGACTCAAAGCTGTCACAGCGCCGGCTCTTGCAGATGATCGCTTCATCTCATTGATCCTGGCAGGCAGCACTGAGAGCTTTTTTAAGACATCTATCAAAAGTTTTGGAGCTTGATTAGTTGGAGAAATTTTGGCCAGGGCACGATGAGTTCCAGTGTACAGCTGTTCAACAAGTGTATAGACAGCTTTCATCTTCACAAGCATGTCTTGATCAAGGTTGCTACTCCTGGGACCTAGATGTATCACAGATTGGTTAATGGCGAGTTATATGATCACAACAAAAAATTTACTTTTGACTAGTAAGGCGGCTTACCAAAGATAGCAGAAACCATCTGAGATACACAGTGTTTTAAGACGGTGAGCTCGGTGGTCACCTCTTGAAGCGCTGCCTCAGCTTTCTCTGCCCGCTGCGTTAAAGCAGTCTTTTCTTCAGCCCAAGTCTTTTTCTCTGCCTCGAAACTGGTCTTCAGCTTTTCCGACTCAGCCACGCTAAACTGGACGTTTGACTCAGCTTTCCGGGTCTCAGATTCCTGAGTCGCCATCCGGGTCTTGGCGTCGTTCAATTGTGATTCAAGTTCAGCAGTTGCAGCCTGTATGAAGTGCAGTGTTATCAACATACTGTATGAAGTGCAGTGTTATCAACATTTATATCAAGGTACAAGAATATAAGTCCTAAGTCTTTTGCAAGCAACAACACATGACACTTGGGGGCTAATGTCTATCAAAGAAATTTTTCAAGGAAACGGATCTTATGATTAAAGTCCCAAGCACTCTGCAAGCAAGACTACTTGGCACATGGGGGCTAATGCATATCGCTTGTCTCTTCTTCATCATGAGCCGGATGTGCTGTAAACAGTCCCAACCGACTCATGGGGGCTATGCAGTTAAGCTTTTATTTCTTACACAATGATAAATAGGACCGGCTTATCCATGCTGATTAAACTAGCCCTTGGGGACTACGGATGCAAAGCTAAAATTACTTCAACATCCGGTTTATATTTAAACCGGACTTGGAGGGATTCTAGGACAGAAGTTTATGGATTCTTCTAAGTCTACAGCTTATTCAATCTGATCATAAACAGTATACTTGGGGGCTGGTAGGATATACATAAATTATTCAAAGCTGGAAGTCATACCTCATACTTTTGGTGCATTTGTTTCACCATATCAACTTCAAGATCGCGGCTGGAGTGTACTTGGCTGAGGTAACCAGAGAGGATCTCACTGCTGCTCAGATGAGCATAGTGGGAGACGTCAAACTTCATTTTCCACCTTTCAATAACCTCTTGCTTGGCAGTATGTTTAGCTAAAGCTATTGGATTTCCCGGTTCTACAAAACCGGTGCCAGTAATCAGCACGTCATCATTATGAGTCTCTGACGGCTTCGGTGAGCTTGATGGTGCAGGGTTTGAAGGATTGATACTAGTGTTATCAACATAGAGATCCGGAATCTCAGGCGGAGTGTCAGTGACAGTTTCTTCCGGTTGTTTATCAGAGGCTTCAGGTGCAGGGACTTGCTGCTTCGGCTCAGCAGCTTCAGGTGCCTCAGGTGGTTTGATCACCTTCGCCTTCTTGTTGGGCTTTGCTTGACCACTGCACGGGTTATGACAAGTCAGTGTAAATATAAGGGTATAAAGGATTACAGAGTGAAATTAATGGCCATTACCCAGGGGCAGTTTTAAAAGCCGGCAATTCGGTTTGAGATGAGCCGTCAGAGGAAGAACGGGCAAGTTCCTGGTTAAAGGTCATCAACAGAGTTAAGTAATAGACAAATAAGACCTGCCAACGGGTCAAAAGAGTAAGTATAAAGAACCTCGTTTTGCTGTTTTTGAGGAACGGGAGTGTTGGGTAAGCCGGAGGACAACTCTTTGCCACCGCTCGTCCGGGTCTGACGTCGATTCTCATGTTGCTGTTGCTTCAAAAGAAAGTGAGGATCTAAATAAGCCAAGGGGTGTGAAAACCTACTTTCCGGGTTACTTGTCGAAGTTTCAGTCTTGGCAAAGGGTCTGAGCTGGAGGAAATAATAGTTACCTCTTCTTCAGCTGCTTGACTGGCTCCCGTGTCAGCCTGATAATAGTCAGTGTCAATAAGATGATTGAAAATGAGCCAAGAGAATCAAGGGCTACCTCCGATTCAGTGATGTCATCCAGTTTAAGAAAATCAGAGGCGCTTGGTTTCTTTTTTCTCTTGGTGGTCTTCTTGATGGCTTTCTTGGCGGCTTTCTTGACAGCCCTAGCCTTCTTGGCGGCTTCATGGTCATACTCTATCTTCCAAAAGTCGGATTTAGCCTGTAAAAGTCGGCGAAGGTTGAGTTAATAAGGTATTTGGATAATAAGGTAAAGGTAAGAAAGTTTATAGACTCACGTCTAGGGCCGGGTTAAGTTTGCAGAACGGGGCCAGACCCACTTTAATGCAATCTTCTGGGTCTTCATTCAGAAGGGACTTAACCATCTCATCTATTGCCGCGTCAGTTAATGGTGCAGAGCTGTGGCACAGTGGATCCTTTACACCTCCAGTATAAGTGCACATTAAGCCGGAGTGGCGGCTTAAGGGTATGATCCGCCAAGAAACCCAACACCTGACTAAATCAACGCCAGTTAGCCCATTTCCTAGCAGAGCTTTGACCTTCATGATGGTACGAGCAATTCTTTTCCGTTCAGCAGCAGTAAGCGTTTCAGGAAGGTTGTGCATTGGGTCTAAGCGCTCGACACGGTAACCCGGCAGCGGATTCTCGTCAGCCAGAGAAGTATCTTTGCAATAAAACCACGTTTGGTTCCAATCTCTGGGTGACTTGGCAAGCAGGCATAAGGGAAGATAGCATCTCTTCTACGTTGAATGGATACTTGTCGTATAATCATGGATGCACCAAATGTGTCGTTCGCCTTGACATTGTGCCCAAAGCCGGATAATCATGGATGCACCAAATTATAATGGCACGCAGAAAGAAATCAGCTGGTGGGCTGCTATATAGGTCTCGAGTGAGAACACCCCTCCATAGCTTTTGAAGTTCCTCCACAAGAGGCTCCATGAATAAATCAAAATCCTTTCCAGGACTTTTTGGACCTGGGATGAGCAAGGCCATCATGTAGTTTGATTCTTTGGTGCAGACGTTTGGAGGCATGTTGTAAGGGATAACAAGCACTGGCCACATGCTATATGTGGCGCTCTGGTGGCCAAATGGGTTAAATCCATCTGAAGCTAAGCCAAGTCTAATGTTTCTCGGGTCAGCAGCAAGCTTTTTGTGTTTCTGATTGAAGCTTTTCCACTCACTACCATCTGATGGATGGCTCATTACATTCTGATCTCTATACTCCTGGTTCCTAGAATGCGACAGTACATCCTCTCTTGTTTCAGCATCATGAAACAAGCTCTGCAATCTTGGTGTAATTGTAAAATGTCTCAGAACATTATGAGGAATCGCCTTCACAGCATCGCCATCTTTCCATCTTGATGATTTGCATTTCGAGCATTCACTTAAGTTGGCATAATCCTTCCGGAACAGAACACAATTATTCTTACAAACATGGATCATATCATATCCAATTCCAACTACACGAAGGAAATTCTTCATTTTAATGTAGGTGTGTGGCAGCTCAGACGCATCTGGGAAAGCTTTGTGGAAAGCAGCCAACATCGCATCGAATGATTTGTTGGTCATCCGCTCAGATGTCTTCACCCGAAGAAAGGTGACCATAGCTGAGAATACTGTCAGCTTATTTCCTGGGGTGACAGCCACGTTGCATTGTTCCAACATGCGAGCCCACCATTTTTCTTCTGCAGGTGAAAGTTCACGAAATGCACGAGCATTTCGTAGCATTGTTTCAATGTTGGTCAAACTCACTGGCTCCGCAACCACCACCTCCTCCTCTTCCACCTGTGCATCAGGCAGATCAAGATGGTGATTTGCTGCTTCCACGTAGTCAGTAACATTAACGTTCACAGCTTCACCACGATGAACCCACCTAGTATATGTCACCGACATCCCATACAAGTGTAGATGATTTTGCACAGTTGACTGGGGTCTTGTAATTGAATTCATACAACTGCTACAAGGGCAAAGCACATCTGATTTCGGACCACCGTACTCAGCTTTGATAAAGCTCATGAAGTTTTCAACCCCCTCGACATATGCAGTGGAGAATCTTCGAGCAGTGATCCAAGTTCTGTCCATCTGTTAGACATACAGATTAGTTCTTCTACTAGATATTACAGGAAAAACATATATGTTTTTTCCAGAAAAAAATACCTAGGCCGATGTCTAAAGCTATGGCAAGATATTTGGACGAGCAGATCTAAGTAACGAAATATATTTAAAGCTAATTCAGCAAACAGATTTGAGTGCTAAATTATGGCAGGCTGTTTCAGCAGTCAATGAGGCCGAGCACACAGCCATCGAACTATCGAAGGCCATCGCAGCAACAATGATCGAGTATAAAATGGTGTTGAGCTATTTCACCTACCAGATTGGCTACTAGCCCATGGCAATCTACGTCACAATAAATATATGGCAGGATATTTTAGCAACTAATCGGGCTAGGCATGCCATCTCAGCTAAGCAGATTGAGTGCAGAACAGGGCAAGGAAGCTTCTTCAGCAGAGCATATTGACTGTAAACTACTTCGGCAAACAGTGAGATTAACAGCGTCTATCAGCTAACATTCAGCGCTACACCGACGTGCACGGGGCCTCAGTCTAGAATGCACGTACCATGGGAGAAGCTGACCGCCATGTGTCTCCACACGAACATCGCTAGCGGTGGCGGCGCTGACCGCCATGCGCCTCCACAAGAACGTCGCCAGCGGTGCCGGCGCAGATCGAGGATGGCAGTCTACGAGAGCGTACTGTGGGAGCGAGAGTATCGCCGTGCGTCCCCTCGATGAACCGCGGCACTGACGTATCGCCCCCCCCCCCCCCCCCCCCCCCCCCCCCCCCCCCCCCCCCCCCCCCCCCCCCCCCCCCCCCCCCCCCCCCCCCCCCCCCCCCCCCCCCCCCCCCCCCCCCCCCCCCCCAAGTGCAGACCCACGTGTCAGTGAAGAGGCAAGCCGAAGCGCGTTCCGTTTGCGTGAGCCCTGTGCAGGACCAAACGTTTGAGCTGTTGATTGTAGATTGGGGGGAGGGAGGGGCCCACCACCATGAAAATCAGGGAGGAGAGAGAGGCAATTTACGTTAACCCTTTCGTAGGTTCCCGTAGATGTAGAAAGATGTGAAATGCGTGAATGTGTAGTGGACGTACTATTGGAGTGCCTAAGATAAACTGTGTATGTAGACCCTATGTGTTTATTTACTTCGCATGTTAGCTTTGTCTCGGTTCAATAAAAAGTAGAGTTGGTGATGATGGTGTGCCTGCCATCCTACAATATAGGCCGTCCGATCTATATCTAACGGATAGGAAGGAAACTATGACAATTTACCCGCACTCCTCTCCACATTTGCAGGTAAGGCCTTCCCTCGTTCATCCTTTTCTCCCACAAGATCTTGATGTTCCGTGCAGCGCACAGGCATCTTGCTAGTACTCCTACAGTATACTATATTATTGTGAAAGTTCATATACACCGGCCGAGATTAATGCAAACACGGCAGATTTTCATTACATTTCAAACTTTTATAGGACAGAAAAATAGAAGAGACCCTAATCCTATTCTACGGCGGCGACCGACATCCTCCATCTGCGATCTCCATGTATGGGGGCGGAGTTCAAGACGAAGGTGCGGTCTCCGACGAGGAAGAGTAGAACACGGGGACGGACCGGCCAGTTGGCACACCATCCCCTGCCGCCTACCATGCCCTACTCATCCTCGGAGGAGTCCCCGACCTCGGCGGTGCCGGACGTTGGACGGCGGCAAGTAGGACGCGTGGCTGACGGTGCTCCCATCGTCGGCCGCCATCGTGGGCACCACTTGTGCGGTCGCGTCCACGTCCGGTTACGCCGCTATTGTGTCGCGAGCGGCGACTTAAGCGAGGGCGGTGACCTCGAGCTTCATCCCCGAAGACAAAGCTCTCCCGCAGAGCGTTCGCGCTCATGGTCATGGCGGATGTGGTGCGAGGTATCAGGATGATGCGCTATGGTGTGGAGGTTAGCTGGGCATTGCCGCTTTAAGTAGCGCATTCCGGTGAGGCCAAAGCGTCCGGGCGCGTCATTAAGTCACCGGAGTTTGTTCCTCGGGCACCGAGCCTCTTAACGACGGCATACAGACGGACGACATGAATGCGGGCAGCTGGCGCCGGCTAGGAACGCACCATGCGACGGCGCGAGGGACGAGGGTTTTTGGTGTGCCAGGGTAATCAGCTGCGGTCGTGGCAACGTTGGAGATACCCTTTGCTCAAATTTGACCCCACGTGTCATTGAAAAAGCAAGACGACCCGGCATGGTCTCAGGTCCTGGGGATGCAGTTGGCCGCGCTACACCACTCCACGGACGCGTCGCGGTGCGCGCGCACTTCGGTGCCCTGTGCATCCTCGACGAGCCGGGTGTTGATCTGCTGGTCATGCCATAGAGCTAACGCCACCCTCGTCACACTGAAACCGACTGTGTCCAGCGACGATGAGCATGTCACTCACCGCGGTCGCCCTGTCCAGAGGCGGTGCTAGAGCTGCGCCACATTGCTAGCCCCCACGACCCACATGAACGGTTGCCGGTGGCGAGGAGGTCGTGGGCCAGATCCTCCATTGGACTAGTCTGCACCACGTCGTCCCGACAGGTGTGCCCCACATGTCGATTTCTCTGTTTTCCCGGCCATATTCAAGCGTCAGTGCTCCGCGTTGTGCATTAGGTGTAGAATAGGTGGTTTTTGTGCCCTGGTTCAAATGTGTAGAGTACCAAGTTGTTACCCTAGCCCCAAGTGTGGTGGTTTTGGGTACGATACCACCCTTTTCCTTTTCAAGTAGTGAAGCGTAACACTTGATTAATCAGCCGGATGGTGTGCTAAATGTAGGTGTCCGACTGTTTGAAAGAATAATTGAGGTGTGCCCAGTCCGTGCCCGCATTTAGGGGTCCAACTTTCCATGTTCCGGCAGTAGTAACTATACTAGTCCCTGCGTACTCCCTCTATTTTTATTTACTCCTCATTTTAGCTTTGCTCAAAGTCAAACTTTGACAAAGTTCATAGACCGAAATAATAACATATACATTAAGAATTCAATACCATTAGATTCATTATTGAATATACTTTCACATCATATATATTTGCTATTGTAAATGTTCATATTTCTACTCTTACTAGCAAGATGCCCGTGCGTTGCGCGTAACATCAAGATGCATTTGTATGACTAGTTTATCTTGTGAGAGAAAAGGATGAACGAGGGAAGGCCTTATTTGCAATTGTGGCGAGGTGTGTGGGTACCTTTTTGCAAAATTGCCATAGTTTGCTTCCTATCCGTCAGACATAAATCGGACGGCCTATATTGCAGGATGGCAGGCACACCATCATCACCAACTCTGTTTTTTATAAGAGTCCGTCCGATTTATATCTGACGGATATGAAGGAAACTATGGCAATTTTGCAAAAAGATACCCACACCCCTCTCCACATTTGCAAATAAGGCCTTCCCTCATTGATCCTTTTCTCCCACGAGATAAACTACTCGTACAAATGCATCTTGATGTTCCGTGCAATGCATGGGCATCTTGCTAGTGTACATAAAAAGCAGAGTTGGTGATGATGGTGTGCCTGCCATCTTGCAATATAGGCCGTGCGATCTATATCTAACGGATAGGAGGGAAACTATGACAATTTACCCGCACTCCTCTCCACATTTGAAGATAAGGCCTTCCCTCGTTCATCCTTTTCTCCCACAAGATCTTGATGTTCCATGCAAGGCACGGGCATCTTGCTAGTTTTCTATAAACTTGGTCAAATTTTATGAAGTTTGACTTCAGTCAAACCTAATATGCAGAGTAAATAAAAACAGAGGGAGTATCTTACTCCGTGACCAAGATGGAAGGGAAAACGAGACAACTTATTGTTTATTTGAGCCGTTCAAGTATAATCATGCGGCATTGCTTATTTCTCATTCCTCTCCAACCCTCTTCTCCATCAATCATGCCACCCTCCGGTCGAGCACATCCTCCTGCATGCGTCATTTGAACATTCCGCCGAGTATCATTCGCATGTGGGCCTAGACCATGCTTGTATTTCCAATGTTGTAATTTGTCCGACATGCATACAAACAAACGGTTCATTTACAGTTTCACTTTGCCTCCACTACGTGTCGCTTCCCGTCTTAGTTTTGACATCCCATTTGGTTCATGCCCCGACACATCTTGACGAGATCGATTGATGTTGAGAGATCAATTGCGTGTCATGCAAGGAGATAAAGGTTTGGTCTGTTTCTATGATAGAAATGACCCGTGGGGGGAGGGGGGTCTGTGGGGATGAGAGGGAGTATATTGTACGTTCTTAAGCGAAATGAACGTATTGTACCCACCCTAGTCCTATTTCAATCGATCTCCGGACCCCGAGATGAAATCGAGAGAAAACGAGTGGGTGCATGTGTGATACCTAAGGCGGATTCAAAATTTTGAACCGGTGATCATAGCATCTGCAAATCATATATAAAGGGTATTCAATGTTCGTTTCGCTTTTGGACATACAATATACTCCCTCCGATCCTTTCTAGTTTACATATAAGTTTTATGTGTAGTCAGAGTATCTCTAGTTTCATCAAACTTACACAAAGAAGTATCAACATTCAACAATGCCCAATCAATATTGTTAGATTCGTACGTACTCCTAGATTTGTATTCAAACAGAGATGGTTTCCAATTTGTTTTCAACCACGTGAATGTGCTTGTTCTCGTGCATGCTCTTCCTACTAGGATTTCGCCACGTATAACCAGTCCAATAGTAACTTTTTTTAATCTCCCTGTCCAATAGTACTAGTGGAGTACTGACAACATCTGTAGTAGAGTATGCAGTGCTCATAGTACTCCCTCCTTCCATTTATATAGGGCCTAAGAGCAAGTCTAATAAGGCCTAGTCAGCAGGCTATAAGACTTGTCATGTCATTAAAATCCTACTTGGAGGAGTGAGAAGAGAGGAGAGAGAGTGAAGCGGGCTCTTATATTCTACAGCCCGGCCATAACTCATAGATCAAGAAAAAATAGTATGCATGCAACTCTCTTCCAATCATATACCTTGCTCATGCAAATATATTAAATGCTTAGATCCAACCTAATAGCCATTCTAAGAGCCAACTTACATGGCACTTTTTGCCTATGTGAAGGAGAGAGATGTGAAAAAGTAAGAGAGTGAGCTCTCAGGCTGGTTGTAATGGAGAGTATCATATACTAGTATCATACATATGATACTAGTGTATGATACTACATCTGTAATGCAAAGTATCATATGTTGGTATCATAGAGTATTACATTTATTGCCATGCATGACACAAAGTAGCACATCATTTAATATGATACAGTATCATGATATGATACCCAAGCATCTCTTTGTTCATTTAATTCTATGCCATCTCATCAAAATTGCTTAGTTGGCATGCATGATACTACCATTACGAGCAGCCTCATGCAAGAGCCTAGCTATATACGCGTTCCTAGGTAAATACAATAAATATGAAGAAAGAGATAGAGAGGAGATGGGAAAAAGTACTAATACAATAGCCAATCTTTTATATTATTTTTATGCGGGAAATAGCCAACCTTATAGCCCACACTATTGTATGAGTGCATATAGATGATGGCTATAGATGACATGGCAGTTCCTTATAGCCATCGGCTGGCTATATTATTAACCATGCTCTAATGTGTTTTTCAAAACCGCCTTTGACTATTGACAAGATTAATAGTACATGAGATGTATAATGTGAAAATTATATCATTGGAAGCTCCTTTCACATACGAATTTGACCGTATGCTTTGTGTAAGTTGCATGTCATATATTATTACTCTAACATTTGGTCAAAGTTAGCCTCGAAAAACATATTAGGCCCTGTAGATGGAAGGAGGGAGTAGTAGTGGAAGTGGATCCTCCGACGTAGGTATCCCTGCCTTACCCTCCCTTTCGGTCACTTACTGGCGGACCCCATGCTTGCTAGGCCCCGCATGTCAGTTACTCAATGGGTTCGACCACGTCAGGGGATCCTCATCCATAGTATACTTCCTCTGTTTTTATTTACTCCGCATAAAACGGGGGGAGTGGTAGTATAAATGACGCGGGCGGGGGAGGGGGAGGGACGTCGGTTTGCTCTCAACTGTGGTCCCACAAGCGAGCGAAAATGCAAGACGAAGTGCGTTCCATTCGGTGAATGACGTGGAGGGTCCAGCGTGCCGGTGTGCAACGCGAACGCGACAAGAGCGATGAACAGTCAAAACCGATTGACCTTTGCTGCTCGGCCGGAACCACTATTCACACCAGAACCTTCGCTGCTCGGCCTACGCCAGCCACTGCCCCAAAACCACACCTCCTCCCCAGCCCATTCCCCCACCTTTCGATCCCCTAGTCCGCATCAAGTGTCCCCTAGTTGGCCAGAAAGCCATGGTGCGCCGCAAGACCACGTACTACAAGATGCTGACGCTGGAGCGCCGCGCAGAAATCGCGGCGGCGGTCGGCGCCACAGACCTCCCTTCCCAAGCTCGCTTCGCGGCGGGCCAATCCCTGAGTTCTCTGGAGCCATGCTACGAGGAGGAGGAAGCCGATCCAATGTTCATGGCGGAGGTTGCTGCGAAGAAGGCTCCCGATGGGTATGAGACGATGGATGTTGACTTCGTGCCGGCGTCCGAGTCCCCCATGATGCAGGCGGACCAGCGGTTCAACCTAGCGATACTAAAGGAGGACCGAGAGGCAGATGCTCAACTCAACGCGGAGCGCGCGCATGCCGCTGCCATCGAGGCTCCCCTGCAGGCAGAACCGGATGTCGTGGATGTGAACCGGGCGGCGGAGGCACAACTCGACGCGGAGCGCGCGGATGCCGCTGCCATCGAGGCCCTCCTGCAGGCGGAACCGGATGTCCTGGACTTGAACCGGTCGGCGGAGGCTCAACTCAACGCGAAGCGCACGGATGCCGCTGCCATCGAGGCCCTCCTGCAGGCAGAACCGGATGTCCTGGACTTGAACCGGGCGGCGGAGGCTCAACTCGATGAGGAGCGCGCGGATGCCGCTGCCATCAAGACCCTCCTGCAGGTGGAACCAGACGTCCTCGACTTGAACCAGGCGGTGCTCTCGTCCATGCAGAGCGCCCGCACGCTCCATGTGAATGAGTAGCTGGAGGCCGAGGACAACCACGGTGCGGAGACACACGTCGGCAGCTACGGCTAGTTTGCGCCGACAGCCAAAGATGACGAGGCCGTCTCGTTCCGCGAGCAGTGATAGTTTTTCTTTATGTTGTTGTTTTTAGGGATCTTTTGCTATGTAACAACATATATTGTTATGCAAGTCGCCTGACTTTCATCATTTGGGTCAGTCTACCATTTCAGGCGGTTGGATGAATATCCTACATCTCCTAACCCTTCTTCCTCACCTCTTCTTCTTCCCCAACAGACCACCGCACGGGCCGTATGGATCCACCCGAACATGCGGTTGGATAAACATAATGTATGAACGAAAATTATCTATCAGTGGTAGCACGTGCCAGTGAGGGTGCATTCCCTTGGTTGGGTTTGCGGCGTGCAGGAGCGACTGTGTGAGGGTGCGGTGCGACCGCGGCGTGCAGGAGCAACCATGTGAGGGTGCGGTGCGACCGCGACAGCCTAGCGCAAGTGTACCTCCTTTTCATTTTGAAAACTTTAGGCAAGCTTGGCAAAAATGTGTGGCGAAGTATGGCAATGCAAGGCCTAGACCCAAACAGGATAAGTACGTACGTACTAGGAGTACTAGTGTTAAAAAAGAAAGGCGGGGTTTTCCTTGGCGGGATTAATCAATACAAATCCTCGTTTGACGTGTCAATTAATGCGTATTTTTTTCTCCAAAGCCCAAAGAACTAACCATCTCACTCCTCATCGCTTGATTAATGCAGCGCCATGCAAACAAACCTTCTCACTTCCGCATGCATGCAAGGGTATATTAATGTCCTTGGTTGCTAGTACGAGGCAAACCCCATCAATTTTGCCTCGATTAGTGTTAGTGGCCTTTTGCAAATTGTAATTTTGATATACTGGCCTTGTGTACAAAAAAATGGAGGTAGTAACTATTTGACTTCCTTCCCCATTGCGGTGACGTCGACGATATCTTGAACATTGTGGTTTGGCGAAGTGCATTCGACGGAGAACACCATTGAGGGAGACCACGGTAGGTCATTCGCAAGTGCCGCCTGCAAGCCGAGATAACCGCCTTACTTGCATCCAGGAAGTCCGTTGAACCAAAGGATGTGTAAATGTACTAGTACTACTAGTACACAATAGCGTCGTCCGTCCAGCTTACTGCGGTGAGGTGGTTTCTCGAAGAAGACGATGGAGAAGCGGAGTCAGCGAAGAGTGAAATGATGGTTGCTTCGTCTGTGCTTTGTGATTTGATGCCTCACTGCTTTGTGTTTTGTGATAGAAGGGACAGGGGAGTAGACTCTGTTCTCTATACTGCACATGCGTCCAAGCACGGGAGAAAGAGGAGAGACGTTGCATTTTTCTATTCCTTCAATCAATCAATCAATCAGGGAGCTTCGGTTCCATCTTTTTGGCTTTGGCAGCACCGTCCACAATGGTTCCCATCGATGACAAAAGCTATTTTAACATTTGGTTACATATTGTGGATGCCCTTAACCGTACCACTTGGTTTTGCTCCTGTGTGCTATCTATACAAATCTCAATTATATTGATCTAAAAAATTATAGAATCAAGATTAGTAAAAAGGAGGTGATTTTGCCGCGCGGATGGCGGGGGAGGTTTCTTATTTTTATAGGACGTTGGCCTGGCGGTTTGCTAACATGTGGCCCCACGTGTCAGTGCTTTACCAAGCCGATCTGCGTCCCACATGAGGCAGAACAATGGCAGAAGCAACACGTGGTTAACTTGAAGAAGATGAGGGAGAAGCGGATTTAGCAACGAGTGAAATGATGGTTGCTTCATCCCTCCAACTTCTTTTTTTACTAGCATTATTATTACTCGTTCCTCCAACTTAACTACGGGAAAGGTGCAGCTTTGTGATTTGACGCCTCATTGCTCATTACTATGCCGGCGCCATGACTGGGGTGCTTCACCCCTGCTGTTCTGCACTATATTTCGGTATGGCACATGGACCCGGTAGCTTGATGTCCCACATGTCGGCGAAAGGGACTAGAACATTTATGAAAGCGAGCGCCCCACTCTTATGACGGAGGAGTACACGACACGGTGGCCCAGTGAACTGTCACTTGTACTTTATAGTACTATAGTTTTGCTGTTTCGCACGATCCATCGATACAAACCCGATTAAACAGGAAAGGGCGGGATTTTCCCCCCGCGGTTGATGATACTGGCCATACATTTCAAAGGCAATTTTAATGTATGCAAACTGAATAATTAAGTAACAATATGATATCTAGTAAAACTAAAAACACATATGATTTATTATGTTAGAGTGTAGTAGTAGTGCTGTATTGCATAGTTGTTAGATGTAACATGCGAGAACGTGTAGAGATGTAGTTTTGGAGGGCCTACTGAGAGAAAGCATAATACGGTCACCGAACTTCAGAATACGCTCATTACGGTCACTATATACGTTTTGCGGTGATTATACGGTCACTTGCTCACCGTTCAACATCGGACTGCACTCTGTTGACCGGCCAAATAGTCTGCGTGGCACTATGTTGACTAGTTAAATTGACCACATTCCTTGTGGGTCCCACCTGTCAGTTCTCATAGGAAAAAGGTCAGATAAACACAAATTTACGCAGGCGCGACAAGACTCCAACCCATGCGCGGGAATCACCTGGTTGTGTATGTGTCTATCAGGGCCTGATGTGTGCGCATGCACGTGTAGGTTGAGCACTTTAGCGTGAGAGTGTGTGTTGATCGTGTGGTGTGTGCATGCATGCGTGCGTGTGTGTGTGAGTGTTGCGTGCGTGTGTGGCTGCGTGTGTACGTGTGAGTGTTGCGTGTGTCCGTGACTGCATGTGTTCGTGTGAGTGTTGCGTGCATGCAGTTCGTGTGCATGCGTGCGTGTGTGTATAATCACCACACCAGCTCCTGTGTTTTAAAACAGACGGCTCAGCATACCAATACAAGGCCACCTTGTCCGCTGTGCCCGCGGTCATGACTTCGAACCACCGTCCAATATTTTTTTGCCATTTGTTTTTATTCTTACTAGCAAGATGCCCGTGCGTTGCACGTAACATCAAGATGCATTTGTATGACTAGTTTATCTTGTGAGAGAAAAGGATGAACGAGGGAAGGACTTATTTGCAAATGTGGAGAGGTGTGTGGGTACCTTTTTGCAAAATTGCCATAGTTTCCTTCCTATCCGTCAGATATAAATCGGATGGCCTATATTGTAGGATGGCAGGCACACCATCATCACCAACTCTGTTTTTTATAAGAGTGTAATTGTAGTTATTATAAGAGTGTAGATGTAGATGTAGAGTAGATACAAGCCGACAGGTGGGCCCAATGGTAATGATATAATGTGATGCAGCACTAGAGGTGCCACGTGGAGCGTTTAACTGGTCAACTAGTCGTGTCTTGAGAAAATACAGAGCTGTACGGTGAGCCCATGATTGTATAATAACCACAAAACATAAATGGTGACCGTAATGAGTGGATTCTGAAGTCCAATGTACGTATCGTGCTTTCGCTTCAAATACAATGATTGTCACTGTATATATCGTGAGAGAAAGATGAAACATGCGTGAATGTGCTGGGGGTTTACTTTTAGAGGACCTGGAGATAGTTTGTGTGCGTACGTGAAAGGGGCGTAGAGGGGGTGTATGCGATGGAGAGAGAGATGCTCTTCGTTTCTCTTTATTATGACTAACTTTATCTATAGTATAAAAATAAAAAAAATCACAGTGCGGAATAACTATTATTGTGGGCACCATGCAATGCAAATAAACGTTCATACTCCTCCATATAACTTTGTAATGTTGTATATATTTAGAAATTCTAAAAAAAAATTGGCCACACTTTATTCAAAAGGAATGTTGTATGCGAAATAAACGTGAAGAGAGGGCTTTTTAGATCAATGGGGTACGTGATGTAACATGTGTGAATGTGTAGTTGATGTATCTGGCAGGGCCTAGAGAGGTATGTGTGTGTATTACGTATTCGAGAGAGGCATGGATAGAGGGGCCGACGGGGGGAGGGGGGCGTGGGAGAGATAGCACAAGAATTGAGAGAGGTCTAGAGAGAGTGAGAGACGAATATCATGTCACGGCGAGAGATTCCCTTGAGTGTGTATATTCAAGGGGGGAGGGGATAGAGGCACGAGGAGAATTTTTGTGTGTGTGGTGTCTGTGTTCGTATGTGTGGGTGTGAGAAGATAACGAGACCTGGGGGCAGAGGGTGTGTCACCGCATGAGGTCCGGTGGGTCGAGGTGAGGCCCTTGGTTCGGTTCCGTCCTGCACCACATTGGTCGGCCCGTGACGCATTTAGGGACACCCATGGATGACTAGTCATACAAGACAAAGATAGCAGATTTGTGAAGGACCCAAGGTTCTCAGACTAAGGTAACCCCTTATCTCTGATATTACTATTCATCCAACCTAAGTTTAAGGGGCATCCTACAGAATGCTCTGCTAGAATCATACTCGTCGATTATGAAGAGAGGTGTGAGACAATGCATGAGAGACAGGCCTAAAGATAATGTGCGTACAGGAGACACGTAGGCATGTCTATGTATATAGAAAGGGTCGATGGGGATTGTGCATGTGTATGCTTGTGAGAGGAAGAGTGCTTATGATAAAGGTTAGTGAAAACAGTTGTAAATGGTTACGAGAGGGAGGGAGGGTTATAATGATAGCATGTCTGTGAGAAAGACACCTCGGGAGAGAGTGTGTGAGCATCTGTGAGAGACCCCCGATGGAGAGTGAAACTACACATAAAAGACTAATGTACACATTGATTAAAGATATAAATTGTGTCCAAATATTAGGATGGGATCATGATATTTGCAATTCGTGTAAGGAACGGTCATTGATCCATCAGATATCTAGATTCTATCGAATTTGAGCATGCCTATTTTATTATTCGACATAATTGCTCCACATAGTTAGTATTTTGAACTCCAGACAATGCATCGCTTTAGCAGTCGAATATAAACGTGAGTATAGTTCATGTTGTGTGTGTAAAGCACATTATACATACGAAAGTTACACAATGAACATTATAAATAGCTAGCTATGAACTAGCATACATTTGAATTCAACTTAAGGTGGTTTAAAAAAAATCGAATTCCACATGAAGTCCATTCAATTATTTGAATTCCGGCATTTGTAAATCATACCTAAATCATGGGGGCACCAATCTTTGCTCTGATTTTGTACATAATAGCATATATAGTCATGTACAAAATAGATTCAAATTTAGCTCCTCCATTCCAAAATAATCATAGTTATAGGATTTTCAAGTGTCAAAATTTCAAAAATAAGCGGATAATTTAATGAGGTTTTCAAACAAAGAAGGTCAAATTTAACGTTGTCTATTTAGGTCAATCCTCAAAGTTCAAGAGTACCCTAAACGTGAATGCTTCTATTTCAAAATTTTGAACGAAGCGCCAAAAGAGCCTCTACTCGCTCGAAACCGCGTGAGACCAATGTTCGATAGTAGAAGGAAATTACTTTTCTAAATCCGACCTGTGAAACCTACCGGCCCGACGTCCAAAGGTCTAAACCGGGGTAGGTTTGTAGCTTCATCTAGACGCCACGCAACCGCCTCCGAAAAACATTCATACACAATGGCCGCCTAAACACACATGCGCGCGGACGAAATTGCTCCCGCCCACTATTTGGGACACCTGGGATTACCATCCTACCCCCGACCCGCAGTAGGTCCGAAATTTAAGAGGGGGGCAAAGTTTGTACTTTCCCCAAATTTCAAACAAGCGCATCCCATCTGTTCAAAAAAGCCAAAAACAAGTGCGTCCCAGACTGAAACATGGTTCTCCCTTAGCTCCCCCCGCCCCTCGCCCCCCGTCCGATTCCCCTTTCGTACTCCGTGGGTGCCAAAACTACCTCTCCACGAGCCGCGAAACCCCGGCGTCCTCCGTCCGCCACCCCATCCCACCCATCAACCGCCGCCCTCCTCCTTCATGCCGGATCCGATACCCCGACGTCATCATCCACCGCAACCTCAACTGCAATGCCCTCCGTCGCTAGTAGTTGAAGACGAGGCCGAGCCATCCGTACCCGAGCCAGTTCAACCACATCGTCCTGCGCCTCATCGCTGCCGCTCCAACTTCGCCACCGTCCACCGCACCGGAGCTGTTCCTGCTACGCCGTCCTTCGCCGCCTCGGATCTGCTTCCCCTTCACCGACATACGGCCACGGCAACACAGTCAACAATTTGGCCATGGGTTCATCCAAGCCTGCACCCTCCTCCAAAACATTGGTTTCCCGGCAAAAAGAAGAAGATCGGCGCGACATATAGAGGCGACCACACTGGCAACCGGAAATGGTACTCCTCTTCTCTTATTTGTGCAAATCTTACGTGTCTGCTTGCACGGTATTCATCCCACAGAAGACACTAGTTGACCGGTTCTTCTTCATACTAGATGTTCCTAGTAACTCGCGATGCACAAGGTTTCTCCTCATATACTATTTCACCTTAGCTAGAGGTCCGTCGCCCCTGTGGATTTCAATTCCTGGTCAATTGACTCCCAATTAACGGAAGCATTCCCTGGTGTAACAGGTGCTAGTCCACCTATTACGCCAGGGAAGCAGCGCCTCGGGGTTTATCTTAGGGGTGTGTGGGACCTAGAGCTGCTGGCGCCTGATCTGAAGGTTGGCCGGGATTAAAGGGATGGCCTGGGGGCGCTGCCAAGCACGGCGGTGGTGTGAGGTCGAGGGGAGGGCGGGGGGCAGAGGCAGGGATCTGGGCCGGTGGTCGCTGGCGATTCGAGAAAGATCGTCAACAGTGACTGGCGGGAGGTAGACGAAGGCCATCTGCCCATTCCTTATAGATCGGACGGTTCATAAAAAAATCGACCGACCTATTTATTTTTAGTCAACTGTTATCTTGATAGGACCACATGTGGTGGTGTGCTGGAGGAGTACCTGCATTTCCTGTGCTCATATATTACAAAATCATACGGAGTAGAATCTAATTTTGTTTGCCATGCAATGTTGTAGAGCTATCATATGTCTCCTGTCATTTATTTTTCAGCCACCTGCTATCTGCTACTTTTACAGTGCACTAGTTCTCCACACACTTCACCCATACTCTCACTATTGTGTTTTTATGCAAGGGTATTTCAGACTCTGCCTTGACAGAAGCAGAAAAGAAAAGAGAGAAGTCGCTCCTGCTTGCTTCGCGGGCAGGCAAGACACGTGTTTTCGCTTCAAAGGTTGGATGTTTAACAGATGGAGACGATAAACATAGCTCTGGAGTTGATGATCTCGCTCACCGTGAACCACCATCCCAGGTGCTTGCTTTAACTTCACGGTGTCATATGTGGTTGCATGTTGCATATGGTGTCTAGCTTGTATTCGAAAGGCCGAAGTCGGTCTTTATCAAGATAAGGAAATATATTTTTTACATGAACCACTATCCCGGGAGCACCAGACGACAAATAGCTAGTCAGGGCACTGGCCGAGACAGTGACAAGCCCAGCACAGACATGCATCACCTGGAAGCCAACTAAAAAGCCACGATGGTGGTGAAGCAGCCTGCCTCCCACCAGGCTCTCAGGTGGGAGGACAGATGCAAGAGCTGATGGGTGTCATTTGTGGGTTTCTTCGGTAGGAGATGGTCGCCATGTGGAAAATGTTACCACTCAATCACCTTGCGGCTTGACACCGCACTGATTGACAACGTGGGTCATACTTGTGCGTTTGGTGGGGGTGGTTCGGTCCCCGCGAGCCCCGGCAGGCACTGCCAGGGAGTCTCGGTTGCTTGCTTCTAGTGGTGGCCTGGCCCCTTGCGGGGCTCGTCTGCCCGGTGAGGGAGGCCCTTCTCTTGCCGATATTCTGTCCCTTCGGCTCGGTCTTGATCTCTCTGAGCTGCATGTTGGTTCCCTCAAGTCTCTTGGCTCTTCGACCTCCGTCTGGCCCTCGTCTTGTCCATGCACGAGTCAGGGGAAAATGCCTGCCCCTGTATATTTTCCCCGACATAAGCCCCCGGGCCTGACCCATATGTGTCGCGTGGCACGTTGGGTTAGGCCCCAAACAGTGCATGGACACGTGGCAGGAGCGGGCTGCGCGCGGCGGTTCACCACAATGACCAGTCAATCCAACGTCCACCTTCGCGTAATTATTGCGCGAGGTGGGGTCATGGGACTATTGTAGTTAAGGTAAAACAGTAACTTTCTGAAGCGTCGTGCTTCTGTCCCACCTTCCCCTCTCTTAAGAGTAGGGAAAATTGGATCGGCGTGATTCACCTGCCTCTCGCCCCGCTCCCCCATCTTCCTCCGCAAGCCAAGCGCCAGTTCCCATCGTGCCCTTCCTTCCACCGCCACCCAACGAATCCCTCCGCCGCCTCTGCGTTGCCATGACAATGGGGAAAAAACTCGCAAAGAAGCCGACGACCGCGGTCAAAGAGACCACCGCCGAAGAGAACAAGATATCAGCAGAGTTAAATAGGAAATGGAGCGGGGGCGTCATCTTCGTTCCCTCCAACTTGCGCGGCCCCGTCCTTCAGGCGAAGTACGGGTACCTGTGGGGGCGAGCTGTCGAGAATGGACACGGGGCTCCTGTAGTCTTCGAGGCAGGTGAGGTGGATCCCCCCAACTCTTATTGGTTCTTTGCCGCTTATTTCATCTGCGGGTTGTGCCCTCCTTTTTCTGAGTTCTTTGAGGCAATCATGAACCTCTACGGGTTCCACCTCCTCGATTTGACGCCAAATGCAATGGCGACCATGGCCATCTTCGCGCATTTGTGGGAGAATTTTGTTGGGGTGAACCCAAATGTCGATCTATTCCGTCATTACTTTGTCCCACGGTGGAGAGCAAGGTGATTCGCTCTGGGATTATCACCTGGATACCTCGGATGAAGAAGAATTACCTCCCGGGGCATTTACGCGAGAGATGGGATGAGTGGAGAGGTGATTGGTGTTGGATTCAGGATGAGAAAGCTCCTGAGTTTTGTGAAGCACGGCAAGAGTGTGTTAAGCGTGACAAGAATGGGAGCACCAAGGGTCTCTCTGATGACAAGTTGCGCCCGGCAATCAATAGGATCATCCGCCTAGCGGCTGCCGGGCTAACCGTCGAGCATGTGGGGGCAGACTTCCTTCTCCGCTGCATCTCACCGCTGCAAGACAGGAACCGGCCTGCGTGGCAATACGGCGGTGCTGCAGATAGGATGAGGCTGCTACCGGGGCTGGCCAATAATTTGTCAGTTTATGGCCATGCTTGGTTGTGTGACCAACTGTTCGGCCGCTTTGACATGTTCAAGCTCCCGGCAACCGTTATTCCCATGAATATCAACTCTACCCGGGATCAAATATTGAAGTGGATGCCGGACTGCAATTCTGAAGGAGTGTTGGGCTCTTGGCAGCTCCCTTGCCTCGACGAAGAGCTCCAATGGTCGAGCACCTTGGTGGAAAAGGCCACCAGGGCTGAAGGCAAAATGTATAAATGCACCTCTGCTGCGGAGGTAGCATATATTCTGAAGAGAGTCACGGAGGACAAAGCTGCCCGCTGTGCAGAAATGGAGAAGGCTGCGAAGGCCGGGAAGGGCAAGGGGAAACCTGGGGACAGGAGCTCTTCTGAGGGCGGCAGCGAGGCACAAACCACAGAAGATTCTGCCCGGGAAGAGTTTGCCGGGGATAGCCTTGCCGGGCTAGATGCTCTGACCACGGCAGCAAAGGAGCTCCAGGAGGGAGAGGATACTGAGAGGGAGGGGAGCACGACAGCGGCCCCTGAGGAGGAGGAGTGGCTTGCGGCAGGACCGCAAGCCCCCGCGCTGGATCCAGACCTGCGTACTTGCAGGCGCGCTGCGGCCCGAGGAGCGGCGACCTCCAACCCGGCTCCACCCACCAAGAAGGTGAAGAAGACCTCCGCCAAGATCAACAAGGCTGAGGGGGCGTGCCGTTAATCCCCCCGTCTTGCCCGGGCCAAGGCACCTTCTGCCAAACGGCCGGTGTCTTCGGAGGAGGAGTCCAGCTCCCGCTCTAGCTCGAGCTCTTCTCAGAGCTCGCCTTCCCCGGAGCTCCAAGTATCACAGTAGGCACCGAAGCTGCCGAGAAGTTCCATCCTTCCATCTCTAAAGAGAGGACGGGAGTCCCCTCCTCCCGTAGAGTTCAATTTGAACTCCATGCATATGGTGGAAGAGTCAGGGATATTTCTCTTTGTGGTGGATATCTTTGTCGGCGTTCTAGGAACGGGGGTCCCCAGACTTGCCTGCCTGCGGCCCATGGTGTGGCTATGTTGGCGGGCCTATATGGCCCATCTTCATCAACAAGGCATTCAAGACCCTCGCGAGGGGCCAAGCCTCGCGAGGCGGACGACGCAAGACCTTCTCAGGAGCTGCCTCACCAGGCAGGCTCATGAGAATCAGAGATATCAAGGCAGGGCAAACCTCACGAGGCTCTCGTGACATGAGCTGTGACGATCAAGATCAGGCGGGTGCCAGGCGGGCGCCAGCACGCGCAGCGTCCTTGTTTCCTCCTTGGTGCTAAGGCGGCAAGCGCAGGCGCGGAGTACCGAGGCATCAGGCAAAGGTTTCCATATCGGTGCAACAAGACCAGGACTGGAAGGATGGCAGGACAGAGGTCACCATGGAGCCCAAGACGGCGTCACCGCCAGAGCCCTTTCGCAGGCGAAGACCACTTTTGTCAGGATAACTTGTACTAGCTGTCCCCTTTCAAATTGCCCGCCGTTGTTGGCTCCCTTCCCGCTCAATATTTGGGAAGAGGACCAGGGCCTATATAAGTAGAGCTAGGTACCACAGTAGGGACATCTCATCCGATCTTGAGCCAACCCACGCTCGCACAAGAACACCTCAACCTCAGGAGGCTGTTCTTCCCCTTGTACTGTTTCTCATCAGCCCAAGAGGCAATCCACCACCACCACACTGGAGTAGGGTATTACACCACATCGGTGGCCCGAACCAATATAAACCTCGTGTCTTTCTGTGTTGCGAGTTCGTCGAGTTCGTTCGCGAGATCCAGCGAGCTAGGGCGTAGATCGGTAGGAGGGAAAGTACTTCGCGCACACCCCAGAGTCCGAACCTTAAGGGTTTTGCCGGAACCCGAGATCCGACAATCTTTCTAAGTAGATTTAAATTCTTTCTGTCGACTGACCTCTTATCCTTGTCGTTGCTTGCAGGGAAGTGCAGGAGGAGGAGGAGGAGACCCTTGTTCACCAATCCCTGAAAAGGCTCCGGCGCCTCGGGTCGCTGAAGGGCGCGGAGGGCTCGGCTTCGGTTGAGAAGGTTCAGTCTGCCAAGAGCGGGCTGAGCGAAGCCTTCACCAGGCTGCTAACAGGCTTCGAGGTATGCGATATAATATTCTTAGCCACTTTTCATATGAAAAATATGCCTGTGTATAGATAGTAGCCCCTGAGACTCTGTTCGGTTTTGATAAATAGCCGAACAGAGGATCAAATAATAATCGCAGGAGGTAACGTACTGTTCTTTTGGTAAACAGGCCTCCCTGTTAGCGGTGACCGCCCAGGCCACTGAAGTGTCCGAACTTCAGCGGAAGCTGAAGCTAGCCGATGAGGATATTGTCCGCATTAACAAGCGGTTCGATGAGGCGCAAGGTATGTTTGAAAAATTATTTACACACCTGAAGTAATATGCCAATGCGGAGTTTAAGCTCGTGCGTTGCCTTGATCATTATTGTAGGTAGTGCGGCCGAGGTCAAGATCCTATAGAGCACCCTCGCCCAAGCCAAGGAGCAGGCAAGGGTGAGCAAAGCGACGCTAATAAAGCTATTGTGGATTTAAAGGCCGAGCAGGTCGTCCGCCGCCAGTATGAGGAGCGGGTGATCGAAGTGGGGCAAGAGCTCAAAGACGCCGCCGGCAAGTGCGAGGCCTTGGAGGAGAAGAATAAGGCCCAAGCAGCCGATCGGCCCTTCAAGAGGTGAAAGAAGCATGGTCCGAGTCCTGGGCGGCTCATGAGGAGGTTCGGAAGGCCGAACAGATAGCGGCTGGTAAGCTCTTTCTTTTGTAGAGTATTTTTGGCGGTCAAAGATATGCCTTGCTCACTCGGCTGTGGAGTTCTCCATACGCCTTTGCGAATCTTCCGAAGAGTGCTGCCGATGCCGCGCAATTCTTCTGGGCCCAGGAGGGGCACACGACGGAGTAGTGCATGATCACACTTGACCCAACGTCTTGGTCCATAAAGTACGTGTCTGTGTATCGAACTAGGCAATGAGACTATACGGCTTTAGCACTTTCTCTAAGCCATAGGAGTTTGACGGTGGGACTAAGTACTAGCCCCTGGTGCGTATGCGGTCATCCAAACTGGGATGCCATAGGCACATGACCGGACGGAGGCCGGTCCTTCTTATAATATGGAAGAAATTGCAAGAGATTTATAATAGGTCGCTGAATTGCTGACCAGCTCTTGTCGTATCATGACAGTCAGTTTTCGACTTTCTCTACTGAGGTGCTTGACCGGACGAACCAGAAACACAATTGCAGTAGTTCTCCCTTTACTACCTTAGCCGAACGAGTGGAACGTAAGGTAGTAACCACAGGAGTCGGGCAACCCAACTATTGACCAAAGACACGATTCGGAGCTGATGCATATAATGCAGTATTCGGGACACCGAAGTATACTATGAGAGTGTTCGGACTTTTGTTTTTTTGAAAATATATGTTGCCGAATAAAGCCCCTAGCATTTTAAATCATGCCGAGGTCCCCCCCCCCCCCCCCCCCCCCCCCCCCCCCCCCCCCCCCCCCCCCCCCCCCCCCCCCCCCCCCCCCCCCCCCCCCCCCCCCCCCCCCCCCCCCCCCCCCCCCCCCCCCCCCCCCCCCCCCCCCCCCCCCCCCCCCCCCCCCCCCCCCCCCCCCCCCCCCCCCCCCCCCCCCCCCCCCCCCCCCCCCCCCCCCCCCCCCCCCCCCCCCCCCCCCCCCCCCCCCCCCCCCCCCCCCCCCCCCCCCCCCCCCCCCCCCCCCCCCCCCCCCCCCCCCCCCCCCCCCCCCCCCCCCCCCCCCCCCCCCCCCCCCCCCCCCCCCCCCCCCCCCCCCCCCCCCCCCCCCCCCCCCCCCCCCCCCCCCCCCCCCCCCCCCCCCCCCCCCCCCCCCCCCCCCCCCCCCCCCCCCCCCCCCCCCCCCCCCCCCCCCCCCCCCCCCCCCCCCCCCCCCCCCCCCCCCCCCCCCCCCCCCCCCCCCCCCCCCCCCCCCCCCCCCCCCCCCCCCCCCCCCCCCCCCCCCCCCCCCCCCCCCCCCCCCCCCCCCCCCCCCCCCCCCCCCCCCCCCCCCCCCCCCCCCCCCCCCCCCCCCCCCCCCCCCCCCCCCCCCCCCCCCCCCCCCCCCCCCCCCCCCCCCCCCCCCCCCCCCCCCCCCCCCCCCCCCCCCCCCCCCCCCCCCCCCCCCCCCCCCCCCCCCCCCCCCCCCCCCCCCCCCCCCCCCCCCCCCCCCCCCCCCCCCCCCCCCCCCCCCCCCCCCCCCCCCCCCCCCCCCCCCCCCCCCCCCCCCCCCCCCCCCCCCCCCCCCCCCCCCCCCCCCCCCCCCCCCCCCCCCCCCCCCCCCCCCCCCCCCCCCCCCCCCCCCCCCCCCCCCCCCCCCCCCCCCCCCCCCCCCCCCCCCCCCCCCCCCCCCCCCCCCCCCCCCCCCCCCCCCCCCCCCCCCCCCCCCCCCCCCCCCCCCCCCCCCCCCCCCCCCCCCCCCCCCCCCCCCCCCCCCCCCCCCCCCCCCCCCGACGTCCCTTAGTGCGCGCTTGCGTTCCCTCTTGGGGATATGGGTGGCATATATCATGTTCACTGTTTTCACCTCAGGGGGAAATTTCTTTTGTCCCCCTGTGTTTGGTCGGCGAGGCTCTTCATCGTCCTCGTGGCGGCCCTTTCCCCTTATGTTCGGTATTTAACTTACCGGCCTGTTTAAAGACCCAACAATTTCTATTGGAATGATTGGCAAGCTTGTTAGGGGTGCCATGAAGGTGGCAAGGCCAATCGAGTATTTTGTCCAAACTGGATGGACCATCTTTGTTTCCTTTGAATGGCAACTTCCGCTGACCAGATTTAGAGCCACTGAATCCGGCGTTGACCGCCTTGTCTAAGGTATCTTCATTGTTGCTTCGACGATTATGTTTGTTGTGTCGTGGCCTACCGTTGCCATCTCTGGCTTTGGAGGTGCCAGGGTCGCTGGTAATGTTGCTTCTACGAGCCAACCAGCTGTCTTCTCCTGCGCAAAAGCAGGTCATGAGTGCGGTAAGGGCTGCCATGGACTTTGGCTTTTCTTGGCCGAGGTGTTGAGCGAGCCATTCGTCACAGACGCTATGTTTAAAGGCCGCGAGGGCTTCAGCATCCGGACAATCGATGATTTGGTTCTTTTTAATTAAGAACCTAGTCCAAAGTTTGCGTGCTGACTCTCCGAGTTGCTAGACTATATGACTAAGGTCATCGGCATCCGGAGGTTGGACATAGGTGCCTTGGAATTTGTATCGAAAGGCATCCTCCAAATCTTCCCAGCTACCAATGGAGTTCTCTAGGAGGCTGTTTAACCAGTGCCGTGCTGGTCCTTTCAGCTTTAAGGGGAGGTATTTGATGGCGTGGAGATCGTCACCGCGAGCCATGTGAATATGGAGGAGGAAATCCTCAATCCATACCGCGGGATGTGTCGTGCCATCGTATGATTCAATGTTTACGGGTTTAAACTCTTCTGGAAACTGGTGTTGCATTACCTCATCGCTAAAGCATAAGGGGTGTGCGGCGCCTCTTTATCGGGCAACGAAGTTCGGATGACATCCGTATTCGGTTTTCGGCCTGGGTGAGGTTATGCCCGTCGCGCCAGGCTTGATGGCCGTCGTCTCGCGTTGGGGCATGCCCCGTTGATCCATAGATTGATCTTGCTTGGCCGGCTCTATTGTCCAGGTCCTATCATAGGTCGTAGGTATATCCTAGAGCCGCTACCTCTTTGCCTCTACGGTGAGGTGGTGCGGGTTGGTGTTCGGCGTACGTAGCCGCTTTATCTCGCCTGCGTGGTGGTCGGTCTGGTTCATCAGCACGGTCACATCTTGACGGTATTGGCTCAAGGGACTCGTCGTCGAATTGTGGTAGTAGCCGACGCTTCGGATAACTCTTTATTTGGCGCGTGAGGCCGTATTCTTCGGTAGCTAGGACCTGGGTCCATCTGTCGTTGAGGGTATCTTGTTCGGCTTGGAGCTGTTGCTGCTTCTTTTTTAGGCTTCTCGCAGTTGCGGCTAACACTTAAAGCGCTCTTGCTCGAGGGGTTCCTCTGGCACGATGAACTCTTCGTTGCTGAGGCTGACATCATCCTCGGAGATCGGTAGATAATTACTATCTTCCGAATCCTCATTCCCGACCGGCTCATCGGGGTTCACTTGTCCCTCCTCCCAATCATCCTGTTCGGACGTAGGCTCGACGGGGTCTTCGGGATCTTTGGCGTTGTTTGGAGTGTTATTGTCTCTGGTGCCGGTACTACTGTCCTTTTCGCGACGTGATTTTGAGTGGCCTCGCTGATGTTGATGTTTCGGTGGTGCGTCTGCGGGCTTATACTAACTCGGATCTTTACTGCCTTCGTCATCATCCTCTTTGGGTGTATCGACCATATACACATCATATGTGGAGGTAGACGTCCAGCGCCCGGTGAATGGTGGGTCTTGGCTTTGTTTGTCTCCGGCATCGTCGTCCATACTGTCGATGTCTTCGGAGGCATTATCTAGCATGTCGGTCAAATCCTCGACAGTGGCTATTAAGTGGGTGGTGGGTGGGACGTAAAATTCCCCACTCTCAGCCCCTAGTCCGGGTTGGGCGTAGTTCGGAGGCGTTACTTCCGTAATGCCGAGGGATCGCATTAAGTCCAAGGCCTCGTTTAAGAGCGAAGGCCGGACAGGGAACCGAGGACCTGCAGGGCTAGGCATGGCAGATTCTGCCAGACTGTGCTTACTAGATGCGGACCATGAGAGTTCGGAGTTTGCATCCTGAGGCGGGTTCGGCTCTCTGACGATAGGGAGAGTCCTGCTTGATTCTAGGCTTGCCGAAGACATAGTTGCCTCTGGTCTCCGGAGGAAAGTTCCATAGTAGGAGAGAGTCCGGTGGGTTTCAGATACCCATCTTCAGATGAAGTAGTCTGCCCCGGATCTATGGCGGGGGCAGGGATGATAGTTGGTCCTTGAACGGTGCCTGATGACGGGTCCGATGGCTTTCCTTCGGTGGTCGAGGCCGTGAACCCTTCGAAGATCAAGTCTCCTTGGATGTCGGCGACGTAATTCAGGCTTCCGAATCTGAGCTGATGACCAGGGGCGTAGCTGTCGATCTGGTCAAGGTGACCATTTGAATTGGCGCGCAGAGCAAAGCCGCCGAACACAAAAAGTTGACCGGGGAGGAAAGTTTCCTCGGAAACAGCAGCGTTGTTGATGATCGAGCGATCCATCGAACCTTTTGCTGACGACACAATGGAACTCTCAATGAAAGCACCAATGTCGGTGTCAAAACCAACCGATCTCGGTAGGGGGTCCCGAGCTGTGTGTCTGAGGATCGAAGGTAACAGGAGACAAAGGGGACATGATGTTTACCCAGGTTCGGGCCCTCTTAATGGAGGTAATACCCTACTTCCTACTTGATTGACTTTGATGAGTATAGGGGTTACAAGAGTCGATCTACCTCGAGATCGTAATGGCTAAACCCTAGTTGTCTAGCCTATGTGAATTCTGATAACCTCTACGGACTAAACCCTCCGGTTTATATAGACACCGGAGGGGCCTAGGGTTGTACAGAGTTGGTTTAAAGAGGAAGGAAACTACACATCCGGACACCAATCTTGCCATCCACGCAAAGGAGAGTCCCATCCGGACACGGGGAAAGGTCTTCTGCCTTGTATCTTCATGGCCCATCAGTCTGGCCCATGTTACATAGCCGGGACACCCGTGGACCCCTTGATCCAGGACTCCCTCAGGGGGAAATGGTTTTTCGCAAAATACAGTGGCCCGTCCGGTGGGTCCCTGCTGTCAGGTGGAGGAATCATTATTTTGCACGTAATAAGGAGACACTTCCTTGCTGTGGCCGTGGAGCCAGCTGTCAGACTCTCCACGTACAATACTCTTCCGATGGAAGTCGTTCCTTGACCACATTGACCACGCCGCAAGGAGAGCACCAAGGCGGTGGACGACGGCGAGGCCTAGGAAGGGGACGACACAAAGCCGGGAAAGATGCGGCAGTGGATGCCCACGTGGAGAGGAGTACGAGGGTTGACTGTTTTCGGCTGCGGTGTGAGGCTACCATCGCCGCAGAATAACAGGGGGGTGTGGGTGAGTAGAGGGATGGCCTGGCCAGAGGTGGGGCTAGTAGGGGGTGGTGAGGCCTCCGCGGCAGCACAGGCGGCCACGGGAGGCAGGAGCAGGCGGCACGACTGACGCTGGTTTGGGCGGCTGGAGCAAGAAGACCAGAGGTTGAAGAAGCACTACGGCTGTTGGATGGACATCGTACGGTCACTTGAGCTAGAATCCTTCATATTGACTAAGTTGATAAAGCCCTCCGTCCGCGTCAACTTAGTAGGCCCACAAGTCAGCCTCCCACTATGGTGGGTCCCAGCTAGCAGGGGGAGTATTCATTTTTTGGTGCGTAATAAGGAGCCACTTCCTTGCGTGCGAAGATATAGCTGGTGGGTCCGAGCTGTCAGCGGGGGGGACGTTTTTTTCGTGAAATATAGAGGCCCTTCTGGTGGGTCCCAGCTATCAGGTGGAGGAATCATTATTTTGCGCGTAATAAGGAGGCATTTCCTTGTGTGCGGCCGTGGACCCAACTGTCAGCCTCTCCACGTGCAGTCCACTTCCGACGGATGCCGTTCGGTGACCACACCGCGCCGAGAGCACAAGGGCGGTGGACGACGACGAGGCCTAGGAAAGGAACAACACGGAGCCGGGGAAGACTCGGAAGTTGTTTCCCACGCGGAGTGAGGACGAGGGTTTACTAGTTCGGCCGCAATGTGAGGCTGCCGTTGCCAGAGAATAACAAGAGGTGTGGGTGAGTAGAGGGATAGCTAGGCCAGGGATGCGAGTATGGTGGGGCCGTGAGGCCTGCCCGGCAGCACAGCCGGCCATGGGAGGCGGGTGAGGGAGTCGTGGACTAAGGGGTCCTCGGGCGTGCGCCCTGTTAGCCATGGGCCGGACAGCTGGGCTGTGAAGATACGAAGACCGAAGACTCTACCCATGTCCGGATGGGACTCTCCTTGGCGTGGAAGGCAAGCTTGGCGATCGAAGATTCCTTTCTCTATAACTGACCTTATGTAACCCTAGATCCCTCTGGTGTCTATATAAACCGGAGGGCTAGGTCCGTAGAGGCCAATACTCATAGCCGTAGTCATACAGGCTAGACTTCTAGGGTTTTAGCCATTACGATCTCGTGGTAGATCAACTCTTGTAACACTCATATTCATCAAGATCAATCAAGCAGGAAGTAGGGTATTACCTCCATAGAGAGGGCCCGAACCTGGGTAAACATTGTGTCCCCCATCTCCTATTACCATCGACCTTAGATGAACAGTTCGGGACCCCCTACCCAAGATCCGCCGGTTTTGACACCGACAGCGGGAGCAGTCGGTTCCGCCGACGCTGGTTTGGGAGGCTAGAGCATGAAGGTCAGAGACTGAAGAAGCACGATTGTCGTTAGATTGACATCTAACGGTGTGACGCTAGTAGAGTCGTTTTTTGACTAAGTTTCTTTTTTTGAGAAACCTTGTGTACGCATGAACTTAGTAGGCCCACAAGTCAGCAATCCAAATCTGTGGCAGACAACATAGAGCCCATTTGCTATTTTTTTAATAATTTGCAGCCCATTTGCTAATTCTTAAGGAATTTATTATAGCCCATTTTCTGCCCAGGACCACAGTCAAAAAGTTCAACCTTATTTTGCATATTTCGGTGGAGTCCGAACTATTTTAATCCAGAAATGATAAATATTTATTTTTTAAGAACTTATTGATTTGTCAAAAAAATCATTTTGTTTTTTGTAAGCAAATAAGACGTGGGACAATCGAGTTGGTTTAAGGGAAAACCAGTGGTAAAAAAATTAGCACTGGGAGGGAAAAGAACAACAAAAAAGTATGGATGTAAATATGAAAAGGGAACATTATGTATTCTTAATATAATAATACGTGTATATGAACTAGTAAAACTATAGGTAGAGATTAGAAAACGGAAGTAGGACGTGGCGTTTCATGAGGAAAATAAAACTGGGCTGTGTGTTTGATTCAGTAAAAAAACTGCCTGCGGATGTTCTAAGACAAAATATAACTAACGCTGGCGGGCCAGAGGCCAGTAGATACCTGCTGGATCTTTGTGCCACGTTGTCGTCATGGGCTGGGCCTGTAAAAACAAAACTAAGCGTGGGCAATCTACAGCACAGTTGAAACTTGCTCGACCTAAAAAAACAATATACTTGCTGGATCCCAGTACTCAGTCAGTACTTGTAGAATTCTCTCGTTTACTGAGTATGTTGAAGACTTCATGGGTTTCACCGTCTCAGACGTAAGCATTATTTTTCCATCCTGATAATAAGTGCATGCACTTGCTTGCGTACGGCCATGGACCTGCTGGTTCCGTTCGGTTAGGCTCTATATGGACAGCCGTCTTATGGTTCCACGGACGAATTTCATGCAAATCAGATGGTTTTCAGTGAAAGTGTATAAATTCATTGCATTTTACATATTTATTTTCATTATGGAGTATTTTACATATTTAAACTAATAATAACGGACTGTTCTGGAAGGCCCAAATCCATCACTCCACTCTTTTAACAATTTGCAGCTGGGCTTGGCATGCCACAGCCCAGTTCCGATGTGCTGCATCGAACTATCAGCCTGTGAAACCGGATGGATCCCCTGCTTACTTCAAATATGTAAAAAAATTGGAGATCTAGGAATTCGAACGGCAGGTGCTTATGCTACCCATCAAATAAAAATCAGGTGCCTAAAAATTCGTGTCGACACAAATGATTCAGCTTTATATCCACGTCAACCCTCGACATGATGGTTGGAAGCAAATGCCAAGTTCATACCAAAAGATCGTTAACAACAATACCAACTTGCAGACAACCGGGTAGTACAAGTGCCAATACCAAGCTCACTTATAATCTTTGTAGTCCTGGCCCGCTCCTTCTCTTGCTCCAGGTCCCCGAGGTGGTACTGGTGCATCACCCAATTGGTCCTCTGCTGGTTGAAGTTCTTGTTGGTGTGCAGCACCAGAACCTTTTTGCTGCCCATTTGCCGACCGTTGACCATCACTGGCAAGGTATTGCCGGTCTTATGCCACATCACGTGCATGCCGCACTCCGACTGTATCTTGAGACGCGTCACGTCCACATGCCCCTTTTTGAACGCCCTTGGGTTGCGCTGGAAGAAATGCTTGCTTAGGCCACTCAGTGTGATACCTGCAGTATTGTCGAATACATGTTTTAGTGTACGTAGTTGGCATTTTCATAACATCTTTGGCATGTTGCAGTTACTTGTTTCACTTTTTATTAACTGTCAAATTGTAATTGCTTCACTGGGTCTGCGTCTAGAAAGAAAAATAGAGCTGTAAACAAAGTTATATGTTTGTGCAAGTAGACGGACGATTGGTGTCTCACCTGGAAGTTTCTCAGGATGGGTGTAGCATACGCCGTGCTCGCTGTTGGTGGTTGGTGTAAACAAATCGATGAGAGGGTGAGATCTCGCGCTGTCAGCACTCACTTTGGCCTCAAGGTGCTCGATCCGCTCCTGATCCGTGGGATCGAACTTGACGCCAGCTGGCAGCAACGACCAATCCTTCTTGGTCATGCATCAGTTAATTTTAGTTATATGGTACTCAATGTATGATCAATCGACTGTTTTAAGTGAATGATGAAAGATTTCGACAGATAAGTGGTACTCCAAATCTGAAGTCCACAATACACGAATACGCCGTCGAGACTCTTGTGTCACCTCATGCGCAGCGTGTTGTCACGTCAATTCAATGTGAGGACATGATGAATAATTTGACCAACGTATACTAGTACTACTACTATACTACTTACTAGTCGTATTTAGTGTTACATTTTAACCATAGGTATAACTAACAAAATGTCAATGCATGTCACCAAAAATTATACCATTGGAAACTATGTTCAAATACGAATCAGACGATATAATTTTTTGTGACATGCATTAACATTTAATTAGTTAAATTTATGGTCAAAATTTGACATAAATTATGAAGGGGGCTAATAAACCAGGAGGGAGGTAGTAGTACGAGTAGCGCAATATACGGTATAGAGGACTAGTACAAATTTGAAATGGAGTAAGACGTTACAAGGCTGTGCGACAGACTTTGTAGGCTACATGAGTAATACAAAATATAAATCCCATTGGACAACACTTTCACCAACAAGTATGCACTTGAAGCGTAATTGATATATATATAGGACAAATTTTTCCTAGTACCAGTGGTAGTTACCACCACTTGCGTTTTGTATGTTGTATGTAGTATCTATCAAAACCGAGAGTATGTATGTGTAGTATGTAGTATATAACGATACTTAGGTAGTATATATACTACTTTTTAGGTAGTATGTACCATATTTTGAGCATACACATTTTTACGTACAAATATGTACACATTTCACAAATATAACAAAAACTATGGGCTCATATGCAATTTTTTCATGCAACTTGCTTTGAAATATCTTAGATATAGTATATGAACATATTTTGAATGATAAACCCCCCCCCCCTAATATATATATATATATATATATAGTACCACATGGTAGTATATTTGATATGTGGGGTAACTACCCCTAGGTGGTAGGATGTATTTTCCCTATGTATCCTACCACCTAGGGGTAGTTAGGATGTATTTTCCCTATGTATTTACACAGCATCTCCATCATCATTATCAGCACATCCTACGTAGGTGAGTTAGGATGCACTTGATCCCAGAAAGGTATCTATCCTTCAAACCAGAGGAGTGCTTCAAACTAACAACAGTACATAATATCCAACAAAAGAGGGTCATGCTACAGCAGCAGGATACATGGCTCAGTCTAGATATCAGTATGAATCAAGTTGTGCATATTTGTTGTTGGCATGAACCACATCACCACATGTCGGGTTTGCAAAAGCCATTCATCGCATGGAAGCTTGATGCCTTTCACACACTGAAGATTATCTGGCAACAAGTTGTGTCGACGAATATCTGGATATGGTGATTCATGAAACCCATGGTATGATGTGTAAACACAGTTCCCCCTGGCGAATGGAAGTTGCATAGCACGGTAATCATCGCCGCTGATATGATCGATGATTGGTTGGATGATCAGATAATTGAGCCCGAGGAACATGGAGTGGTTGCCGAGGCTATAAATTCGCCTCCAGTTGAATACGCCTGGCCCAACAGAGCTGGGATCTTTGTCGAACACGAAGCAGCCATAGCCATCATAGTCACGAACGCCCCAGGCATTGTACTGCATGTGGTTTGATGAAATGGTTTGGTCAATTTGGTACGTGTGAATGAGCATCAAATGACCGCCGTCAGTTGAACGAGCGATAAACGACCACCCATTGACTGGTATGATTCCAGGTCCTGGAATCATGAAGGCCAGCGCATTTGCGTCTGCTGCAACAAATCAAATTGGAGACCAGAAGGACAAAAATATACAATCATGTTCATAGTATGTGTGTAATTAAGATTATTATAACAGTGACACATATCATAGACAGAGAAATGCAATGCCGTGGTCATAATCATACCCTAAGTTAAAAAAAATAAGACAATGGCTTTCATATTCTAGCAATATGTCATGGTTCGAACATCATGTAACAATGAGAGGCAAATAGCTATGACAGGGCCTACTCATATTCTACCATAGAACTTACTACTGTTCTCATATCAACTCTAAGCAATAACATTCGTTGTTATACAAATCTTGGAATTGAGAGTAACATATAGCAATCATGAGGTTATACTCATAATATCTATTCTGTGGTCATAAAAATTTAGGAAATGAGAGGACATATAGCAATGATGTGGTTATAGACATACTATCTATTCCAAATTTGTAACAATCAACAGGCAGTCGTATTCATAAGGTAAAGATGAGATGAGATAGAACAATTACATGACGATAGATTCCACCAGTATAGGCAGCAAATCTGTGCGTCGACCATGTAAACGATGCCATTATGCACTATAGCATCAGACAGAAATGGAGGCTCGATAGGGTTGATGACGAGCCATAACCATGTATGGTGACCAGATTCCAGATAGACTAATCCCATGTTGAACAAGGTAATGAGCTTGTAATCCATGTAGTCTTCTGATGGTGTGGGCACTTCGCAGATTACAACCTCCAGCAAATAGAGGTCGACCAAAAGCTCGACGCGTCTCGTGCGTAGTAGGCAGGAGTGCCGGCGAGCCGCGAGGCTCGATGGCGGCGGTATCCAACGATGGAAGGGTGATCTCTCGCTGGGTGTAGATATCTGCGAGACGCCACGGACTACCGGATTGGTGATGAGGACGATCTAGTTGGCCTTCATGCCCGCCCAGTAGTGGCCGCGCATGAAGGACAGGTGGACGGGTAGTGGTAGCATGTTGAGGGGCACCACAGAAACCTCTGTAGGATCGTCAAGTCGGTGTCTGGGCCACCTGCGAGGATCGGGCATCAGCAAGCAGGGTGTCTTCAAAAGGGTCGGCCGGCTGAAGACGAGTAGACGGTACAAAGACACCGAGCATGCGGCCAGATGGACGGTGCTGAGCAGGTCCATACGATTACAGATCTGCTCCAAGAGAACATCGGGGAGGGAATTCCAATCGCGGCTCCGCGTGTCAGTCGTTCTGCCATAGGGTTTTTTAGGGCGCTGAGTGATTGGGGTTTTCAGTGCCTGCGAGCGAGCGGGGAAGTGGATTCGGGCGGGCGAGCAAAGAAGATGGCATGTGTGGCTGAGCAGTGAGCGGGGGGATATGGTACGCGCGAGCTACCAAGGAAGATGGCGCAGGCGGGCGAGCAGTGAGCGGGGGGAAATGGTGTGTGGCCAATTATGGGGAAGAGAGGAGGAAGAATAAGAGAGGAGTAAGAACAGGGAAAGACGGGGAAGAAAGTGCATTAAATCTCAATTCTACTAGTACTACTACCAGGATATACCATCCTTCGGAGTGTAAATAGTTAAGGCGATGACACGTGCGTCTACCTCAAGAGGGCCCATATGTCAGTTAATGGAGGAGAGAGGTGCGTAGGCGTATTTGCGGAAGCGTTCTCCACTGGCAAACATGATGGAAGTACTGGGTAAGGCTGATTTAGTAACACCAACACGCTGGTTCAGCTTATTAATTAAGTGGCCCATCTACTGTAGAGTGTATTGTCACTTCACTTTGAAGAGTAGTTGAATAGTTCTCTCTGACCGAGATGGGGAATAATGGATCGCTAAGACTTCCTATCTACAGTATCCCTATGCCTCTACGCTCATCCTGTCCAACAAGATGAAACATTGGCCAAGGCACCGGGCGCCAATAATGTAGGAGTACTAGTAGTATTTTGTGTCAAACTTTGACCATCTATTTAACTAATAAAATATTAATGCATTTCACCAAAAATCATATCACTGGATTCGTATTTGAACATAGTTTTAATGGTATAGTTTTTTATGATATGCATTGACACTTTGGTAGATAAATTTACGGTCAAAATTTTACACTAAGTACGAAAGGGACCATTAAACCAGGATGATGGTTTATATATAGGTCAATAAAAAAATCATCAACCAAGGTAGTAGTAAATGATGAGTGCCTGAAGATTTTTTTTTCCAAAAGTACTTAATAATGGGCTCGTTTTACTCAAGAAAATTGTGTTTACGAACGTATTAATTTGAATGCTTGCGTGAGGAACAAATGACCAGAACTTTTACACGCATTCGTGAGTTATCTATCAATTCTTGCATGCAACATTTTAATGAAGCTTGAAATATGAACATGTCAATGGGAGGGAGTAAAAGCCTCATGCATGCAACATGCAACACTCACACATACACATGCACACACGCAACACTCACGCATCCATGTGGCACACAACACACGATGCAACACCAAGTGCTAGACCTAATCCCTATGTCCGTGAAAGACTGTACATATAGAGATTTACACATTGACCAGGAGGAACCAGAACTTCATGGCATAATTAACGCCCAAAAGTAGCAGATTTATGTGTGCATGCGACCATTGAGAGAAGAAGATTAAATGAAGGTTGTTGCATGTTGTAATTAAGGATAGACATGTAGCCTATAGATATAGCACAAGTCGGTGCATTTGTAAATCAATATCAATTAGATTCAAGGCTAAATGCATTGGAAGTGTAGATGTACACTCTTTGTTTTTGAGCCGATGTACACTCTTTGTTGGAAGACCGAGGGAGTACACGTGCATGCACTCACATACACAGCCAGGCTGGTTCGCGCGCAAGGGTTGGACTCCTGTCGCGCATGCGTAAAGTTTTGTTTAACTAATTTCTTTGCTCTGCCTACTGACAGGTGGGACCTAGAAACCATTTGTCAATTTAACCAGTCAACGAAAGGCCATGTCGACTATGTGGCCGGTCAGTAGGGTGCAATACGGTGCTCTACGATGAGCTAGTGATCGTATAATCACCGCAAAACTTTATAATGACCGTAAAGAGCATATTGTTACATACGTTGACTGCGAGTGTATTTTTGTTGTTTTAAATTAAGCCATATTAACTAGAAAGGACACAGTATGGACTAGTACTGCTTTGATGTGTCTCGTCAAATCGCCAAATGATGAGAAGCTTGCTTACTACGCCCTCTCCCTCGCCCACGCGTGTGGTGGCTCGCAGGACGAGGAGAGGGTTTTGACTATAGAGCCCTCTCCCTCTCCCTCTCACTCTCCCTCTCCCTCGCCCTCGCCATCGCCCTCGTGGTGGACGTGCAGTAGTTCAATCGGTGTCAGATTGCCAGAAGCATATTGTACCGTAGTATCATCATTGTTGGACCTTCCGAAGAGGCGAAGAGCCAAGTGCAAGGTTCACACGAGTACGAACTGTTGAACCTCACGAAGAGGCAAAGAGCCAAGCACAAGGTTTTATAGGATTTGTCCTCCTAGTAGGAGTACTACAACTATAGGGAACGATGCTACTGTATGATGCTACCACGTCACCTATATCCAAAGCTGTGCCACCTTTTTTCCTCAAAGAGCGTGTTGGAGCCCGTGCAACAACCACACAAGTTGCACATAGACATAACACATTTACTAGTAATAAATTCTAAAGGACAAATGCCAGTACGCCACACAAGTTCATTTACACTTCATGTGATAAATTTGTGCACGACTAGTCTACATATATTCACAACGCTACCGTTCACATTTTACCATACTCCACTTACACGTTATAGATGGGCTCCATATCCTCCTCCAGGTTCCAGTCCCAGGTGTTCTTCATGGATGGCACGATCCATAGCGGTGGGCAACGGGAATCATTGTCGCAACTTTCTAGTCCGGTTCCACACGATGGAGACTCATCCAAGCTGAAGTGGCATAAATCAGGGATAGTGTGTCCCAGCATGTCGTTCATCCGGTGGTGCGCACTGAAGACACAACCATGCTTCATGAATGGCAGGCCTTCAGTTTCGTGCATGGAAGGTGGCATCCGCTTCACAATGGGGTAGTTGTTCAAAATGAAAAGCGAGTACTCTCCAAGAGTGTTCCTCGGCACCCATGTGGCACCACGGGGGTTGAACTCAGCGTCGTTCATCTGGTACACGTGGCATCTCAGATCTGGAAACATGGTGGCGTACATAGTCAAGGTCCATGCATAATAATGTTGTGCCCAAATATGGCGGTCAGTAATACTGTGCAGCAAATAGTACTACTCCAGTATAGAGGAAGTAAAATAACCGGCTTATTATATGTAGCCACTCTTGGCTACATGGATGAGATAGTAAGACATTGAAAAACAAAAATGGTGGGAGCTAGTGGGTTCAAGTCTTCAAGGGCCTAGCTAGCTATACGCGTCCTCCCAGGTAAAAAGTACTCCTACTAGTACTAGTAAGTAGTACAACAATCAATGAGAAAGCGAGAGGGTCAAAAAAATATAATACTAAATTGTACTACTAGTACAGTAAACATGTCCTAGTCAAGAAAAGAAAATAACTAACAAGTACTACTCTACTACTCTAACACACAACAATGAGAAAATGGAATACCTGGGTAGATGGTGATGGTCCGATCGTGGTAGATTGTGTGACCATGTA
The DNA here is from genome assembly GCA_036873465.1 of Thinopyrum obtusiflorum. Classification (NCBI taxonomy): domain Eukaryota; kingdom Viridiplantae; phylum Streptophyta; class Magnoliopsida; order Poales; family Poaceae; genus Thinopyrum; species Thinopyrum obtusiflorum. Next base: position 65,907 of record JAAAWM010012158.1, on the reverse strand, counting down.
GCACATCAGTGATACCATGGGTAATGACTGCTAAGATAGTTGATCCCAATATGCCAAAGTTAGCTACAATGTTCCAGGTTAGACCGAATTGCGGATGCAAATGCACATCCAGGATCGGTTATCTTATTTTGATCGGGGGATGACTGGTCCCTGCAAAATAATGGAGTACCGTTAGGGATGCAAATGATGGTTTGTGCGTTCTGTTTGTAATCTCACATATCGTAGGATGGCAACCAGATGAAACAAGTCCCCTGGCTTGTCACTGCGAAGATGTGGCCTACATGGCGCACGGCGTCTTTGAACGTGTAGGGGTACAAAATTGCCGCGGCCAACATGCGCCAGCCTCTGCCGTTACTGCCTCTTGTATTGATGCCAATCCTTATGTCAAACACCGTGATGAGATAGTAATCGTCGTAGCCGCGTTGCTTTGCCGGCCGGTCTGCAATTGCTATCTCCTTCAATCTCATGTAGGCATCATCATATGTATTCAAGCCCAGCCAGTCCGTAAGGCCGATCCCAATGGTGAGAAGGGGTCTACGGGAATGGCCGCACTGTTGTGGATGTTGTGCAAAATGATGGTGGTATCCGGCTGGAGGTATGCAAGCCAATCTTTGTTGGCACCAACCCAGACCTATATATAGTACGGTGGGCAGTGGAGAAATTACGGGATGGAATAACTAAGTACTACATGATCAAACTCCATGACTGACCTGCTCATCGGACAAAATCTGACTACCTCTCAACGTCAGCAACTCTAGCGGAGACAACGTGCAACCATGGACAGGGAGCGGTGGATGTTCGAAGGATTGTTCCATAGAAGAACCTTCTCCTCGAGGACGCATGGAAGACCAACAAGAATGGCCTTTTCCCAAGCCTGTTTAAGCACCGTCTTAAAAAAGTTGGTGCAGGAAGCACCGAGTCTTGCGGCTGTGAGGACGTCGGAGCGGCGTCCGATTTCTCCCAGAGCATCATCATCCAAGGTCTCCCAGCCCCGACAAGGAGGAGAACCGCCTGGCGAATACATGGGAGCAGCAATGAACTGCATTCTCTTCGGGGGGAGGGGAACAGGCGAGGAGGAGATAAGAGCATAGTAACCACAGGGCCTTGTCCCTTCACTAAGGAAATTATGCGGGAACGCATAGTGGTAGTGCCTCGTGCCCCGTGATGGTGAGGCTATTATTTACTACGTACTCGTAACGTAGCAGTACTAGTACTAATTTCTTAACTAGTAGTGCGATGTACTGTACTTCTATAGTGCACTAGTTTTGAACTCTTGAAGTGGAGAGTACTACTCTTCTCTAGAACCATCGCTATACTATCAATGTAGGGAAAGTACACCTGCGTAGTGGGTACTGATACGTCCATTTTGCATCATGCTTTTATATCAATATTTATTGCATTATGTGCTGTTATTACACATTATATCACAATACTTATGCCTTTTCTCTCTTATTTTATAAGGTTTACATGAAGAGGGAGAATGCCGGCAGCTGGAATTCTGGACTGGAAAAGGAGCCAATATTGGACACCTATTCTGCACAACTCCAAAAGTGCTGAAACTTCATGGATCATGTTTTTGGAATATATAAAAAATATTGGGTGAAGGAAGTACCGGAGGGGGGCACCAGCCAGCCACAAGGGTGGGAGGCGCGCCCTACCCCCCTGGGCGCGCGCCCCGACCTTGTGGGCCCCCTGGCAGGCCTCCGGTGACCATCTTCTGCTATATGGTGTCTTTTACCCTGAAAAAAAATGAGAAGGAAGCTTTCGGGATGAAGCGCCGCCGTCTCGAGGCGGAACCTGGGCAGAGCCAATCTAGGGTTCCAGCGGAGCTGTTCTTCCGGGGAAACATCCCTCCCGGAGGGGGAAATCATCGCCATCGTCATCACAATCAATCCTCTCATCGAGGGAGGGTCAATCTCCATCAACATCTTCACCAGCACCATCTCCTCTCAAACCCTAGTTCATCCCTTGTATTTGATCTTGGTCCCAAAACCTCAGATTGGTACCTGTGGGTTGCTAGTAGTGTTGATTACCCCTTGTAGTTGATGCTAGTTGGTTGATTCGGTGGAAGATCATATGTTCAGATCCTTAATGATAATTAATACTCCTCTGATTATGAATATGAATATGCTTTGTGAGTAGTTACATTTGTTCCTGAGGACATGGGAGAAGTCTTATTATAAGTAATCATGTGAATTTGGTATTTGTTCGATATTTTGATGAGATGTATGATGTCTCTCCTCTAGTGGTGTTATGTGAACGTCAACTACATGACACTTCACCATTATTTGGGCCTAGGGGAAGGCATTGAGAAGTAATAAGTAGATGATGGGTTGCTAGAGTGAGAGAAGCTTAAACCCGAGTTTATGCGTTGCTTCGTAAGGGGCTGATTTGGATCCATATGCTTCATGCTATGGTTAGGTTTACCTTAATTCATCTTTCATAGTTGCGGATGCTTGCGAGAGGGGTTAATCATAAGTGGGAGGCTTGTCCAAGGAAGGGCAGCACCCAAGTACCGGTCCACCACATATCAAATTATCAAAGTAACGAACGCGAATCATATGAGCATGATGAAAACTAGCTTGACAACAATTCCAATGTGTCCTCGGGAGCGCATTGCTTTTATATAAGAGTTTGTCCAGGCTTTTCTTTGCAATAAAAAGGATTGGGCCACCTTGCTGCACCTTTCTTACTTTTATTACTTGTTACCCGTTACAATTTGTCTTATCACAAAACTATCTGTTACCGATAATTTCAGTGATTGCAGAGAATACCTTGCTGAAAACCACTTGTCATTTCCTTCTACTCCTCGTTGGGTTCAACACTCTTACTTATCAAAAGGACTACAATAGATCCCCTATACTTGTGGGTCATCAGGTACTCTCCGTGCTCTATTCAAGCGCGTAGCTGGCCTACTCAGCCGCTCCTCTCACGCACACACTAGCAGCCTGTTTATCAGTGACGGTTACTGCGGGGGCAGAACATTTGAGTTATTTGATACAGTGAGACTAGGCTTTTTGCTTCCATTTGTGGAGGTGTAATGGATCTCGTCGAACTTTGTTAGTAGTTCCTTCTTTATGACTGAGATGAGGCAAAGCTTCTGCCTCCGTTTCAAAACAAAAAAAAACACGTCAAGAGGAATTTCTTTTAAAGAGCTGATAATGGAGTGAAGTCCATGCGTGCAACGCCACAAGCTACAGAGTAGTAGAGTACTAGCACTTTACGTACAGAGCCATATTGCACAGTTCCCAATGTCACGCCAGGCTTTTCTGGCTCCTCAGCCTTAATTGGGAGGCGCTAGTTCAAATATGCTACTGATGAGGAAGCTGCAAGCGAGGTGCGGCTAGGGCGAGCACGCAGGCGAGAAACTTTGCATGGTGTGAATTGATATATAGGAGTACTACTCTAGTATGCGAGCCTCGAGATGTTGGGATGGAAAACCCATTCACGTGGCTGGGCGATCGAGTGCACCCAGATTGTGGTGCGACACGTCCGTTCGACTTCAAAAGTCAAACTACCAGTGTACAATATAGGCTCGCAGTGATGTTACTATTTAAAAAAAAGGCCACCATGTGTTCGGCCGGGATCGAGCCCACAAAACGAGCTATACACTCCCGCGACCACTAGTAGTACTCGTTGGAGTACAACGCAACCTAGAATTGCCTATTATCGCTAGTACATTGTTCCTTACAAGAAACCACTAATAATACCAAGAAACCACTAATAATGCCAAGAAATTACTGCCACTTGCATACGTGGCAGACTTAAGACAAGACTAACTTACCAACCATTGTACATGCCCTTACCAACCAACCCTACCAAGAAACGACTACTCTACAAAGTGCCGTTATAGGCACGTTTCAACCCATGTCGCCCATTAAGTCAACGCCTTCTATTCGACCGACAAGTTAGGCGTCATGACTTGTGGGACCTACATGTCAGTCTGGACAAAAATCCCCGAGTGACCTCCTACCTCCGGCCCATCCACCTAGTCATCCTCGGCCATGGGACGCAGCTACCGCCGCCGGTAGAAGGCGAGGTCAAATCCGCCGGCGGTGCGGAGCCCATCTTTCGGCAGCCCGGATGCCAGGTCCGTCCGGCGCTCGCGGCCGCTAGCTAGCCAAGATAGCACACACCCTGCTAGATGCATCGAGCTGCTTGTCTGCAAGGTTTGCTAGCTTGGTTGGCACGGCAGTGCGGCGGCTTGCTTGCGCGCGCCACGCTAAGGCCAGCCATCTGGCTCGAGCGAAGGCCAGCGCGGCGGCTTTCTCGTGCGTGAGTCACGCTCGGGCCAGCCAGCCAAACCGTGCGGAGGCCAGCACAGCGTCCGGCCCGTCCGGTGGAGCGGCGGCCAACTCGCTCATCATCGGCGCCACCAGCGAACACGCATCAGTACTGTTTGAAGTAATGTTCAGGAAAAATAATGATTTGAGGAGGGAACAGAATATAAGGTCAGATGTGGGTCCCTCGTGTCAACGGTCAAACAAAATGTGTTGGTTTAAGCTGCCTCATCAGCACGGACCTGTGGGCCAACCCTGTCAAAAACGGGTTTAAACGAGCCTAATCGGCACTAGGTAGTAGTTTTTTTGGCACCGATTAAGAAATTTTGGGTATGTTTTTGCTTTTTTTTTGTATGATAGTTTCTTCCCAGGGCTGGTTGAAAGTGGTAGTTTTTTGTTAAATACTCTACATACTGTAAGTAGGAGTGAAAGTTAAGCTTTTAAAGCCAATAAGCACGGCTAGTTACATAGTGCCTATGTGTGCGTAATTGAAAGTAAGTATCAACCATGAGTGACTAATATCTTGATCGAAAACTCGAAACTATGGAAATACTAGCATTTTTTTGCATGGTTGGGAATACTAGCAATGTTCACGTGTGTTTCAATGGATCATAATTAGAATAATACTTATTCACAAACTTGATAGAAAACACTCTAATTTTGATATACATATATCACTAGAGATTTATTATGTTTCAATCAGAATATATTCCTTGGGCTGTTTTGGTGAGGTGAGCGTGGGATGTGGTTGGTTTTAAGATTCTAATTATGGGTTTTTCTGCAAATTGGTAGAGAAGTGGGATGTTGGTGAGAAAAGGCAACAACTTACCTCACAGTTGTTAGATGTAGATCTAATGGTCAGAAATGATGGATGGCACACACACCATCATCACCAACTAAGTCTTCTGTAGATGTACTCGCAAGATGTCCGTGCATTGCACGGAACATCAAGATGCATTTTTTTATAAAACACCTATTGTGATTGACCCATGCGGGAGTAATCCCATGTGTAAAAACTAATGATATCTTGAGAAAGAGGAGAGATAAGGTGAGGAGGAGTGGGGCGTGGTGGTGATTGGTGGTCGGACTAAGCAGAGGCATGGGGATGGACGACGCCGGCAGCGACCACCATGCCAGTTTGTTCCATAGGCTTCCCTTTTTAATTGCTTTACAATGAGGTTGTTGGAGATAAGGATTAATGAGGTAAGGCCTTGTCTGCAAATGTGGAGAGAGGTGCGGGTATCTTTTAGTTTAATTTCTATCCGTCAGATATAGATCAGACGGTCTATATTGCAAGATGGTAGGCGTACCATCATCACCAACTCGGGTATTTTTATAAGTGAAGAAATATAAGTATGGAGATACAAACATATTATCGATAACTTTTTCCGTAAACTTGGATCTACATTCTATTCAACGGCTCACCATTTGGGGCATTAGCACAATGACTTCTTGACTATGTAAAACAAAGGTTTTCCCGTCGCCGATAAGGAAGGGGTGACGGCGGCGTGCTTTCGGCTTGCTCTAGTCCTAGTAGTCATACTAGGTGGTCTACGCACGTGTAGATTTATTCTTTTTCACATCTTGTCTTTGCCGTACTACCATGACTGTTGATGAATAGACGGTAAGTTATTCACGGGAAAACCTTTGTTGAGCGGGTGTGCGAGAGAGAGACAGCATGCGTGTGTGATATGTGTAGATACTGAGGCAATGATAAGAGATTCTTTGTGTCTTTGTGTGTGGCGGATAAAGAGAGACATGTGCATGGGGCTTTGTGTTGTGTAACATGGAGACACATAGACATAATCAGAGAGTGAGTGTGTGAGATACACATGCGGACCTGGGGAGAGATGTGTGAGTTAGAGAGATGGAGAATTTTGGTGTGCATCTGAGCTAGAGAGAGGGGGGATATATACATACCTAGAGCTGGAGAGAATATGCAAGGGTGTGTGCTTGGGAAAGAGAGATGCCGGGAAACCTAGTGAGCGGGGGAAGAGATGTGTGCATGCCCGAGAGACAAAGTGATAGAGAACTATATTGGGGTCCTGACTTTAGAAGAGAGGGGGGTGTTAATATGCTCATGTGTTCATGTCCGGGGGAGAGAATGACTTGCGTGTGTGGGGGGGGACGGGTGGGGGGGTGGCTTCAGATAAAGAGTGAGGTGTCTCTATTTGAGGGACTTTAGCGTAATTGAGATATATATGGTCAATAGTGTGTGCAATCATGGTTGATCAATCTGTTGCACAGTTTGGACTATGAGATAATGATACTTTTGAACATGCGTGATATACCTTGAAGTACCAGAATTACAAATGCCAGATTGGAATTTTGGAATTCGACTCCATCATTAGCTTTCGTAATTCATTTAAACCGAGGTTCATTTTTTAAGCTGGGATTTCATGATTTCAAATTCATATATCAAACCTAGAGATATACACATACGGGCATGTTCAAACTTTATAATCATCCACTTTATTCATACACATACACATTTTTTCTTTTGTCATCATATTTAGGATAAAAACATTTGGAATTTCATTTGAAATGGACCGTATGATGGTATTTGCTTGTACTAGCTCAATGATCCCTATTTGAATTGAATGGACAATCTAAGTTTTGAGTTGGAGACATTGATTTTCGAAACTTGCACTTTTTTGCGTGCAAAACAAACAAATTCTCGCCCATGATATCATAGTCGGTCGTAAAAGAGAAGAACACTTAATTTCAGGCGCCAAAAGCTGTCAAACTTCCCTCTCACATTGAAATATCTTGCTCCTGCATGTTTAGCCCTGCAATATTCCTGTTTTACCCCTGCCACATGAACGGAAAAGGGCTGCTTTGGTAACTCCATTGTTTCCCCCTCTTTGCCCCAAACATTCTTCCCCAGCGCCCCTCCCCTTCCCCTCCCCGACCCCCCAACCACGCCAAGCCGTCGAATCTAGTCCTCCGCCATAGCGGTGGACCTCACACCCACCGGATCTACCTTCCGCACCTTGGAACCCCCAACTGCCAACTCACCACTTCACCGTAGCCGCTTCAGCGACTGGCTTGTCCACCGCTCCAGATCTCCTTGACCGCCATCATGGTCCACCACACCGGATCTGCTTGATAGGCGCCCTCGTCCACCATAGTGTAGGCCCTTCACTGACTCCCTTGTCTGCCCCATCGCTGGCCCTTCATACAAGCCCTCGTCCGCTGCAACAGATCCGCCTCACCGAAAGCACTGTACACTGCGCTGGATGTGCTTCGCCGACGCCTTCATCTACTGCACCGGACCCGCTCCACTGACGCCATATTCAACTCCACCGGCCCTGCTTTACTGACGCCGCAGCCTTATCAGGTTATTTTGATTTGTACTCCTTCGGTTTTTCTCTCCTTTATCGTGGAGCTGTTCACTTACCATAGATGAGCTTTCTTGTATGTCAACAGGCGCCGCAACCGAAGCACCAGAGCTGCTTCAGAAACGATGACAACTGGCCCAAACTCAACCGCAACACGAGCACCATCGACGATCCTTAGCTATCAAGTATGACAACAATATCAAATACGTCGCCGAGAATCAGGTACTATTATCCAACGGCCGGCACCTATGTTCACTTTGTTAGCATAAGCACTGCACCTTTAAATTTCTTTAGGGCATCATTCAATTTTTTCATGAGACACGTTATTCTGCTTCCACCTGTAGGGCCATACTTCTGGCAATGAACATGTTACATGTGCTAAATTACAAACCAGTGCACATATAGTTACAATGCTTTAGTTTTGTCCTAAGTATTACTATACTTCCTAGATATCACTGCCTACTATTTTACTTCCTCCATGCTATATTTATGATAATGGTGTTGTTCGTATGCCACCTGTTGGTTCCATCAGACTGCTTCATGTTCTCTATGCTTAATTACACATCAGCAAACTAGCATGTGGTTCCGCTGCTTTTTGTTCATTTTACCCTACATTTTCTGATGCTAGCTATTACATCACTGCTCCGAGCCTCTGTTCATTACTTTTTTGTGCGTTCTTGATCTTCCCAAGTTGCATGACTAATTTGACGCTTCTATTAATGATGGAGCTGCCAACCCCACCTAGCGAAATATTTGTTCTTTCGGGGCTGGCACCTCAAACAAGCATAAAAATAGAGTGAAGCACATATATTGTCGTGTAAGCACACACCCTTCTTTCATTAGTTTAGACGAACCATTGATGATCAATTCGAACCAGTGCATGCGATTAAAATTAATTTTACCTAAATAGATGGTGTAGAATAAAGTACAACAACTAGATTTGCAACCACGGGATGATGTCGATATCTTCAAAGAACATTGCAACAGCAGCGAGGCTTCACAATAACATATGGTAAGCCAGTGTGTTTTAGTACATGTGAAATGTAATGCGTGTGGGCTGCTTTCTTGGCTTGTTCCCTCAACCTGTAATCCTACAGAATAACAAATAGTTCAGTTGTCTGCTTTTCTGTATTGCTTGATTCGAATGCTTGTTTGTTACTTGTTAGGCTATACCTGAGTTGGCCAATATGTCAGCAGTGCCTGTTGTACTATCATAAAGAAATGCATGCCTAGTTCATTTGACTCCTTAACTTTTCCTATGAACTTCATCACAAGACTGCCTTCGTATTTTATATGAGGACATACTATTAAGTGCTTCTCAGATTATTTCAACTGCTTAGATGCCTTGGCAACTTAGATATAGCGGTGGTACACTCCCTTTGAACTAGTGATGTCAACTGGGTCCCATTTACTACCGATTAAAGTCCACTAGTGGTATGTTAGGTCAAAAGAGTTTTTGTTTTTTGAGGAAAATGAACAAGGGAGCTAGCAAAAACTAACTAGATGGGACTGGTAGATGCCGTTTATTTGCCACCGACATCCCTAGTTTCATCTTACCATTTTAATTTCTTTTCGGCTGATGCTGCTTCGAACCATTTAAATATAGCTTGCCATGCTCGGTAATAATTCATATGTCGTTTACCATGTAAGCTTACTGCCTAGATCATGTGATAACTGTCTCTTACTTATGTCCAGCAGAAACCTTTCAGGATGCAGTTCACACTAGGACACAATGTACAACCCCAGAATCTATTTGTGGAAGAAGTGTGCCATCCATGTTACCAGATGGTAGCAGTTCGGAGGCAACACCGCCGGAGAGCAGTCTGAGCACAGATATTATAGTTCTTGAGGCTCTACTAGAGGCAGAAAGAGATGGTGTGGCTGCCATGAATGAGGTAATCTTGATCTTGAGGCTGGAAATTCTGCAATTAGCTGCACGCATTATGCAAGCAACCCAAGAATTGGAGGAAGTAAGAATATTGCATTTGAAAATGGAGGAGGTCCTCCTGCTTCTGCTATCTAAAGCCCAGGGCAATCCCGGTTCTTCTATACAAGTTGCATGTTGTGTCATGTCTCTGAATGGATTATGTTGTAAGACCCCCTATGTTGTCCATGTGTTGTAATTATCCGAATTTTTTAGGCGAGGTACTCCTCAGTACTTGTATGATTGACTTAAGGTGAACTGTTTTTCATGTTAGCATATTGTATTGGATGAAATAACGGTTTAACTCAAAGTGTATCCAACCAACTGAATTCGAAGATCATGACATTTCTAAATCATAATCATATATAAAGGTGGAATAAATCTTTGTCGTGGTTTTGAAGAAATAAATAAAAAAATGTAGAATTATCTATGGATATTCATAATAGAATACAATTTGGATTTGAATTTAGTTGCCAGGGCCCAGGGTAAACGTGAATGCTAATTCTCCCAAGTTTTGAATGAAGTGGCTAAATACCCACTATCATTTGTGGGCTGCCCAAAGCAAGTGTTTGCGAGATGGAAATTACTGTCTACCCCTAACACTTGACATCCTCATCGATCGGATTTACACTGCTGTCGATAGGGGTAGACTAGTAACTTCAATCAGACGTGACACGCCCGCCTATGAGCCCATTCAGACACGGTGGGCGCCAAACGTGGGCGGCAAAACACATTTGATTCAAGCTCATCCGAAAGACATGTGTCTCTCCCTCCATTTTCCCATTCATACATGATGGGCGGTAAAACAAACTCTCCTCGTCCGAAATCGACGTAGGCAAATATTTTAAACAGGGTCAGATGTGTAACTTCCCTCAGACGTGACACAACCGCCCTAGCTGTTAGCCCCGTTCATACACCGTGGGCGCTGTCGGTGTCAAAATCGGTAGATCTCGGGTAGGGGGTCCCGTGCTGTGTATCTGAGGATCTATGGTAACAAGGGACGATGGGGACACGATGTTTACCCAGGTTCGGGCCCTCTTAAAGGAGGTAAAACCCTACGTCCTGCTTGATTGTATTTGATGAGTATAGGGGTTACAAGAGTTGATCTACCTCGAGATCGTAATGGCTAAACCCTAGCAGTCTAGCCTATGAGAATTCTGATAGCCTCTACGGACTAAACCCTCCGGTTTATATACTCACTGGAGGGGCCTAGGGCTGTACAAAGTCGGTTTACAAAGAAATGAAACAACATATCCGGACACCAAACTTGCCGTCCACACACATAGGAGTCCTATCCAGACACGGGGCATAGTTTTCTATTTTTATTTTCACGGCCCACCAGTCCGGCCAATATTGAATAGACCGGACAACCTGAGGACCCACTAATCCAGGACTCCCTCAGTAGCCCCTGAACCAGTCTCCGATGACGATGTGTTCGGCACGCAGAGTATCTTCGGCATTGCAAGGCGGGTTCCTTCTCTTGAATATTTTAAGTTAGCTCCCTGCATAGAGGAACTGTGTCCGGCTGTGCACTATCAGTACAACCCTTAGCCACGAAGGCAGTAAACGAAAATTGGTACAATATTTTTTACTAACAACTTTTTCAATGAAGCGTCACACTCGACCCTTTAACGTTTTGAACCGTTTTCACACCTCTCGTTTCGCGTTTTGAGGTTTAGCCCCTATTGGCATGTCTTGGCAAAGCAGAGATCGTGCCTGCCCATTACGGGATTCACATCAATGTGGTTTGGGTAACCCAACCACGCCCTATGCACAATTTCGTTGGGAACAGGCGAGTTTTATGGCTTGATAGGGGGACGTTTGGTATTCTTACCGTCTATAAGAGGATAATGATTCCTCCTTTTTCCCCACGCCTTCTTCTTGCTCCTGCTTCCCATCCTTCAAGCTCCAGCACCCAAAACTCCGATCTCCTCCGCCATCGCCACCTTCTCCAGCAATGGCCGGGTTTGGTTCCAAGGGCAAGTGGGATGCCTCCTCCGTCACCGAGAAGGACATCAAGGATCTTCGGAGCACGGGCTATCTGTCTGTGGACATCGCGCACAGGCTCCCTGACAAGGATCAGGTCATCCCCACTCCGGAGCCTGGTGAGAAGGTCGTGTTCATCCCCCATTTCCTCCGAGGGCTAGGGTTTACCCTCCACCCCTTCATCCCGGGCCTCATGTTCCACTACGGTCTAGATTTCCATGATCCCGCCCCAAATTCCTTCCTCCACATATCGGCATTCATCGTCGTGTGTGAGGCTCTTCTCCGCATCTCCCCACACTTCGTCCTATGGCTCAAGGTCTTCAATTTGAAGCCGAAGGTGGTCGACGGTCAGCATGCAGACTACGGCGGAGCTATGGTGAGCAAGCTCCCCAACGCCATCTGGCGCAAAGGGGCATTTGTCGAGACTGTCAAGGTGTGGCAGCACGAGTGGTTCTACATCACTGAACCCCGCGACACCAAGTGGGCGGCCATGCCTGACTTCAGATCTGGACCCCCCACGAGACTCACCTCATGGACCGCCAAGGGCCATGATTGGGGGTCCCAACCAGAGGTGAAGATGCTGCAGAAGCGCGTCTCCAACGTGTTGGGCAAAAACACTGGCCTCACAAACATGATTCAAGTGATGCTCGCCCGTCGTGTTCTTCCTTGCCAACTCCGGGCCTCCCCCATGTGGGAGTTCAATCAGGAGGAACCGCGGACCTTGAAGCGCTTCTTCGGCACCACGCACGAAGATATATGGAAGCAGCTCTTCAAGGCCCAAAAAATTTGTCCGATGAAGACCGAGGACATCGGACTCGACAGCGAGAACCCGGCCTCAGCAGTAAGCACAGCCTTTCCGAAGACCTATTCGGCCAGTACGTCAAATATAGTAAAAAAAAATATTGCCTGCCTTCGGTACAGGGCTGGACGGCAAAGGCGGAGTGGATCAACTATCCGGCGCCGCTGCCTGAGAATCCGGCCACACCCCAGATAACGAAGATGCTGGTCCCAGCGCCGTATCTGGCGCCGGAGAAGAATCACTACTAGGAAAACCCTTACCAGTAGCGCTGGTTTTTTGGCTATTAGTAGCGCGGGCAGGCGCGCTACTGCTACGGCGCTACAGCTATTTTTTAGCAGTAGCGCTTGTTTGAACCAGCGCTACTGCTATCTATATCTAGTAGTAGCGCGCCTCTGTCCATCGCTACTGCTAATACTTGTAGCGTGCCCCTACAACCAACGCTACAGGTAAGGCAGTGCTGCTACTACTCCAATACCCCACGCTACTGCTAGTATTTTCTTTTTTTTATGTTGTTGTATTCATATTTTTACAGGTTTTATACAATTACAACGTACACATACACTAAAACTATATGAAAAAGGAATGTCTCATCATCATCATCGAAGTGGTACAACATAGTCTCATCATATCAACATAGTCTCAACACAAATGATGTCGATCTCATCATCATCTCGAAATAGCGATACAAGTTAATGATCACATGTCTCTTACATTGTCACCGTAGACACATGTTTCATCATCTACCTAAACTATGACATACGAGATAAGAGCGATCACGATGATTAAAAGCAGTATTATGTAGTAGTTTTTGCAGCGGCGCTGGTTCTGAATCCCCTGTTGTGCTATGAATCTCAAGTAACTAGCTTCGGCTTCCGCTCTGCTATCAAACACTTTCTGGCTTCCGCTGGAGAAGCCAGAGACTTGGGCCTAACACTCTGGCCACTCATCATAAACACCCGGAACATGCCCTACATACACGGCATACCACGTCCTCGCCATCGTTGATCTATATACCTGTCAGAGATGCACATATATAATATATATATATATATCATGAAGCGAATTCAACGAAACAGTTATGAAATAGAAGCAACATATATAGTAAACATAGTTAACAAATTTCATCATACCGAAAGTAATTAACTAGAGCGCAGCACCATACATCTAATAGTTTCGTCGTACTGAGAGATTCGAAGTTTCGTCGTACAGAAAGTAACAAGTAACTAAACAGACACATTGTTTTTAAGCAGTGCACTCTTCCCATCTGTCCATACCCGGAAGGGTGGACCCAAGTTAGTGAAAGGTGTCATGTCCTGACGCTGTAGGGCAATGCGGATTCGGACGTCAGCTCGCGATATTGGGCCGCCGTAGAACATCCCATTCTCTTCGAGGACATCTTTCATGATGATGGACGCAATTTCCTGCTGGATCCGGTAGAAATCATTTCGAAGTTGATTATCCGGCACGGCTCCAAAGGCTTCAGCCCATCTCTGGATATGGGTATCAGATGAAGATTTCATGCAAAGTGATTGCACATCCCTTCTATACTCCATCATTAGATGGATGACGTAGAATCCATCATTCTCACTTCTTGCCGGTTGCTGGATGCAACAGAAGTCAGTCTTGTGGCCGAAACAAAGCCCGGCCTTATTTGTTTTTTTGCATTGGACGTAGCCACCCCGCATGCTGAAGCCCAGCATAGCTCTGTCTAGAACATACTTTATGTGTGTGTAATCTTTCTTCTGTATGTTCTTCGACGGGTCCAAATATAAAGCGCGGGAGTAACGCGGGTAAAGAACAATGAGAACGGCACGACTACACCCCCCGCTGCGCAAAATACACGATCAAGTTAGCCTCCATGCGTGCAAAGAAACTATTGAAATGCACGAAAGGATGTATGTGTTATAGTGCTATCCGTGGATGACTTACCCGGGATGATAAGGTAGGAGAATCGTTTCTTTGCCCTTATTGCTGACCAAGAATTCTTCGATGTGCTGACTCGCATATTGACGATTGGCATCGTTGATTGACAAGAAGCCCTCATGCATGTTGTATGGGTCCGCGATCACAAGACCGGTGACTTGCTCTCTCCTGAGGATGTAGTTCATGTGCAGTGCATACAGGTGGACGAACGTAAAATCGAGTGTCCTCATTTGAAACATCTGGAAGATGTAATCAAACCTCAGGAAGAAGAGGTCCGCGAGGCTTGTGTGTACGTACATCTTGCAACTGCTCGGCACATGAACCATATAAAGTGGGTATCCTGGATCATCCGAGGCGAGGAGGCTTCTCTCTATCGAAAGCACATGGTCATGGAGTCTCCTGAGATCACCTGCTATCGCAGCTAGTGCATTCGCCAGTACCATTGGCTCTCCCGCGACATGGATTAATGGCGCATGTTTCATCGGTACACTGTCAACCTTGGTCAAAGGCGGCTGGCTGCTAGAACCAACATTGCCAGCTTTATTGGATTTTCTCGCCGTCGTTCTCTTCCTCTGCTTCTTCTTGGTGGGCTCAAGTGCTGGTGGGTCTGTCAGACCCTCCCTGAGCACCACCCCTAGTGTTGTCGGGCTCAGCATTGGACGACTCTGGCTAATTAGTTGAGCTTGGGTGGAGCCGGCATCTGGAGGCGTGTCCTGCGAGGATTGCATGAACAAAGACTTCTTGCACTCCCGAGGACGTTCCGGCTCTGGTACATGCATCTCATATTCATATGGTTGACTAATTGTTACTTCGTTGTCAAAGGCAGTATTGAGATACTGGAGAGGATCATCGGCCTCCTCCATGTCATGATCCATACCCTCTTCCATGGGGCAGATGGCATCATCTGCCGGAATGGTTGGCCCTCCTTCCTCATGTCTCTCGATCTCAGCAAGCAGCACAGACGATGGTTGTACTTGTGTAGGTGGTGTTGTGGTCATACCTTCCTGAGGTCCCATTGGTATGCTCCCGGCCACCTCGACACGAAGAAGATTTTTTGGCCACAGGATCAGCCAATTTTTGCATTGGCCAAGGTGCGTGGGGGTCTCGTCATCCTCTCCATCGGCTAGCCACGGAGACCCTTAAGGCGTTATCAGGCATCTGCCGGTGGTGAAACAATCGATCCTTAGGCTTCACTATAGTACCCTTCCCCACGTCCACCAACCCGCCCATCATGTGGTAAAGGAGGGTGCAAAGAGTGGAGTCGGCCTACAAAGACATATACGTGCGGCGTCAGAGATCCAAAAAGAACGGCAACTGAAGATTAATTAATTAGTTGAGTTGATGAAGGTGCGACGCGTATTTACCGTGAGGGCGTCAAGCTCAGCCAATGTCGATGGCCCAACATTCAAGCTAGAGACGGAGCTAGGGCTGCCGTGAGAGCTGGGTGCAGGAGCAGGTGCTGGAGGAGGTGCAGGTGCGGTTGCCATACTAGGTACGGGTATGGGTGCGGTGTTCATTGAGTTGCTCCCGGTGAAGCTGGGCATGGGAAAATCTGGCACGTTTGGATTTTGTTGCACCCATGTGACCATAGTTGCAATCAAGCTTGTAAAGGCAGCCACCATATCATCTCTATAGGCAGCGATTATCTCAGCTTTGGTCTTAGCTTTTGCTTTCTCCATCGCCCGCGCCACCTTCTCGTCGATAGTCACTTGACTGAACTTCTTTCTTTGTCTTTTGGCCTCGGGGTCCTCATTATAATAGTACTTCCACATGGCGCCATCCCCGGCGCCATGCACACGTCCATATTGCGGCCGCTGGCCGGGCGGGTGTCCCATCATTATGTTCATGGCCCGGTTGAAAGGAGTGTCCCACTTGTACTTCGCCGACGACTGAGTCGACTGAGTCGACGAGTCGCTTTCGGCCGCAAGCTTGTGTTTCTCTCTCTGCAAAATGGACCGTGAATCATTTAGGAATGCGACTAGAATGTAGTAGACTTCATTGATTAGAAGCTAATATGTTAGGTGGTAAAAGGATAATTACCAGTAATCTCATGAATTTCCTAGTCGGCCCGTCGGTGAAAAAAATCTTTTTTTTGGGGTCCCACGAGAATCGGGCCCTGATGAAGTCGTGCTCCTGCTGGTCGGTCAACTCAGCCAATGGGTCTGGGATCCCCTGACGTTCACGTTCTGCGTACTCCTTAGCCCACACGGGCCTCTTTCCCGTGTAACCACGACTTCCAAGGCGGTGGTTCCCCATGTTCTTTGCATGCAGCTGCTTGCCTCTCTCTGACCTAGCCTTGGTAGCTTCTTCATTGCAAGTCTCCTTGAACTTTTCAAAGTCCTCTATCGTAATTTTCGGATTGTCTGTAACAATCTCGTCGTAGGTTTCTTGGTCTACTTCAATCGCCTTTTTCACCCTAGTTTTCCAAGCGCTCAATGCGTTGCTGAACATCCCTAGGGCTTTGTTGTTGATTTTTATGGCATCATCATCCCATGGGTCGACAACGTCATTCAGACCAGGGAACAGGAATCTTGCATGCAACCTAGTTAGGAGCAGCTTCTTCAAATTTTCATTCTTTCGTATTTTCGTGGTGTTCATGTTAGTTGTATCCCGTAGGATGCATGCTAGTTGGTTGCCGTAACACGCTGCCACTTCCCGCGGCTCTATTGGCTCGAACTCGCCAGGGTGCACCGCCATGACCACGAGTCTTCCGGTGCCGAGCTCATTTGGGCATCGTGTCCTCTTTTCCTTCTTTCCCTCACTGGCTTGGGAGGTCCCACCTTCGGTGCTGTAGTTAGCAACATCATCAGCGCCAGTTGAGGGAGTCCTGGACTAAGGGGTCCTCGGGCGTCCGGCCTGTTATCCATGGGCCGGACTGGTGGGCTGTGAAGACATGAAGGCCGAAGACCGTACCCGTGTTCGGATAGGACTCTCCTTGGCGTGGAAGGCAAGCTTGGCGACCAACTATGAAGATTCCTTCTTATGTAACCGACTCTATGTAACCCTAGATCCCCCCGGTGTCTATATAAACCGGAGGGTGTAGTCCGGAAAGGATATACTCATTACCATAGTCATACAGGCTAGGTTTCTAGGGTTTAGCCATTACGATCTCGTGGTAGATCAACTCTTGTAATACTCATACTCATCAAGATCAATCAAGCAGGAAGTAGGGTATTACCTCTGTAGAGAGGGCCCGAACCTGGGTAAACATCGTGTCCCCCGTCTCCTGTAACCATCGACCTTAGACGCACAGTTCGGGACCCCCTACCCGAGATCCGCCGGTTTTGACACCGACATTGGTGCTTTCATTGAGAGTTCCACTATGCCGTCGACAAAAGGTTCGATGGCCCCTTCGATCGTCTATAGTGACGCTGTCCAAGGAGAAACCTTCCTCCCCGGACAGATTTTCGTATTCGGCGGCTTCGTACTGCGGGCCAACTCGCTCGGCCATCTAGAGCAGATCGATAGCTACGCCCCTAGCCACCAGGTCAGATTTGGAAGCTTGAACTACGTCGTGGATATCCGTGGAGACATGATCTTCAACGGATTTGAGACCACGGCGATCGCTCCCCCTCGCTCCGATGAACATGACTTAAATCTGTCATCGGACCATATTCAGGAGATGGTTCCTGTAACTGCTACGGCCTTAGGTCCGGAGCAGATTGCGCCATCCGAAACCGCAGAATCCGCGGCGTTGGAGCCGCACACGGACTCAGCACCTTGCAATGTCTGCGTCAACGGAATTCCGGACTCGTCTCCGGCTATAAGTTCCGAACCACGCACGCCTATGGGCGCAGAGCTGGATCGGTTATCGATCTTCGAGTTCAGCGCCGCAGATATCTTCCAACACTTGCCCTTGGGCGACATTCTAAATTCATTAAAAAGCCTGTCCTTGGCGGGGGACTCACAGTCGAACTATGTCTGATTCGAGCTAGAGGCTGATAATGGAGAATTTCGCTTCCCACCCACCACCCACTTCATAGCCACTGTCGAGGACTTAACCGACATGCTTGATTATGGCTCCGAAGACATCGACGGTATAGACGATGATGCCGACAAGGAGCAAGGCCAAGACCCGCCATTCACGGGACGTGGGACGGCCACCTCTTCGTACGACATGTACATGGTTGATACACCTAAAAAAGCTAGCGATGATGACAAAGAAGATCCAGTTGAGAATAAACCTCCTGAGACACAGTCTAAGTACCGGCGCCCTAAACACCACTCTAAGTCACATCGCAGCAATGCTGGCACTGGAGAAAATAGTACTCCAGACGACGCCGAAAACAATGAAGACCCTGTTGAAGCAAGATCCGAACATGAGGAACAAGAAAACGGGCAAGCCAGCCCCGATGAACAGGCCCTGCCCAGTGACAATTCGGAGGATGACAACTACCTTCCGCTCTCCGAAGATGAGGTAAGCCTCGGCGATGAAGACTTCATCGAACCCGAAGAACCCCTCGAGCAGGAGCGCTTCAAGTGCAGGCTAATAGCTACTGCAAGGAGCCTGAAAAAGAAGCAGCAGCAGCTTCAAGCTGACCAAGACCTACTCAACAATAGATGGACCAAAGTCCTGGCCGCCAAAGAATACGGCCTTAGTGGCCCCGCCAAAATCTACCCGAAGCATAGATTGCTACCTCAGTTCGATGACGAGGCGTTGGAGCCCGTACCATCATCACACAATGCGGCAGGTCGTCGACAACTCTGTCTGGATAAAGAGGCAACTCAAGCCGAACACCAGACCCCCCCACCTCGCCGTAAAGGCAAGAATAACACAGCTCATGGTTGTACAGACGACCTTCGACGGGACTTGGATAGTAGAGTAGGACACGCAAGGTCGATCTACGGATCGCGAGGGCATGCCTTGACACGCGACAATGGCTACCTATTCGGACGTGACAAACCTAGCCACGCCCGAGCCGAAAACTGCAAATGGACTCCTTCGGAGTTACGTCGCAGTGTGGCCCTACATAGAGGCGCCACACACCCTCTTTGCTTCACTGATGAAGTAATGGATCATGAATTCCCTGAAGGATTCAAACCTGTCAATATTGAATCATACGACGGAACAACCGATCCCGCGGTATGGATAAAAGATTTTATCCTCCACATCCATATGGCCCGTGGAGACGACCTCCACGCCATTAAATACCTCCCACTAAAGCTAAAAGGGCCAGCTCGGCACTGGTTAAACAGCCTGCCTGAAAATTCCTTAGGCAGCTGGGAAGACTTGGAAGAAGCCTTCCTTAACAACTTCCAAGGAACATATGTCCGGCCACCGGATGCTGATGACCTAAGTCACATTGTCCAGCAGCCCAGAGAGTCAACCAGGAAGCTCTGGACACGGTTCTTAGTCAAAAAGAACCAAATCGTTGACTGTCCGGACGCGGAAGCCCTCGCAGCCTTCAGACACAGCGTCCGGGATGAATGGCTTGCACGCCACCTCGGTCAAGAAGGACCTAAATCCATGACAGCCCTTACTGCTCTAATGACCTGCTTTTGCGCGGGAGAAGACAGCTGGCTCGCTCGTAGAAGCAACAGCGCCAGTGACCCGGGCACTTCTGAAATACGAGACGGCAACGGCAAGCCACGACGAAACAAACACAACAGTCGCAATGATAATGAAAGATCACGCGACAAAGTGGTCAACGCCGGATTCAGCAATCCCAAGCCCGGCCAATGGAAGAAGCCATTCAAGGCGAACCAAGACAAACCATCCAACCTAGACAGGACATTGGACCGACCCTGCCAAATTCACGGCCACCCCGATAAACCAGCTAATCATACTAATAGAAACTGCTGGGTCTTTAAGCAGGCCGGCAAGCTCAACACCGAACACAAGGGGAGGAGGCCGCCAGGCGACAGGGACGATGGAGAGGTTCACCAACGAAATACCGGGGGTCAGAAGCAATTTCCACCCGAGGATCGACTACTCCCAGAGCGAAAATAGCAGTCCGGCTTCTGCCGCCCACCTCGTACACCTGCAAAATTTGTACCGTGCATACATCACTACGCACTCAAGATACCATGGGCACTGGTGGAAGCACACTACGGACAAGCCTGCAAGCATTCCTGTAACACTTTTTATCTATTTTCTTTTTATTTCTTCCTTCACTATCTCTTAAAAATAGGTGACGAACAGGGCAAACATCTAAAACTGACTCTATCAGAGTTCGGAGCCGTACACTCACCTAAGGGGCTACTTCCATCAAGGATTCCCCTCGCCGAGAACAGGCGGCGCAGACGTGCGACAGGAGGTCCAAAATAACTTTTTGTAGACCGCACTCTTTATTTCGAGCCTGTACTATGCCTCTTCCTCCGCCTCCGACCCCGAGCATGTCAAATAGCTGGGGTTGTGGTCTTTATATATATAATCATTGGCATATTGCCCAGGTCCCAGTAAACAATATCCGAATTAATCATCCGTGTTGTTTCGCCAATGAATATGACTCCTATGTTTGTTTCACAGATATACCTTGGCATAACCTGCCAGGGGCTCGGTATGGGAACAAATGAGTTGCCAGCAAAAGTCCGAATAGCTCTATAGCGTACTTCGGCGTCGCAAGTTTGGCCTTATATGCATCAGCTCCAAATCATTGTCTTGGGTAAATAGTTGGGTTGCCCGGCTCCTATGCTTGCTACCCTACGTTCCGCTCCATCGGCTAGGGTAGTAATGGGAGAACTACTGCGATTGTGCTTCCGGTTCATCTGGTCAAGTACCTCAGTAGAGAAAGCCGAAAACTAACTATCATGATGCGGTGAGAGCTGGTCAACCACTTGACGACCTTTTGGAATCTTTAGCGATTCTCCGTGTCACATGAGGGATCTTTTTCAGATCAAATATGTAAGGCACCATATTATAATACGCCGCATACATACCAGGGGCTATGTCGTAGCCCCAGCATAAAACTCCTATGGCTAAGTGAAAGTGTTAATGCCCTATAGTCTGATTGCCTGGTTCGCCGCATTATCACCTCCTTCATGGACCAAGACGTTGGATAAAGAGTGATTAAATGCTTTTCTGAACACCCCCGTACTTCCTACGAGGGGGCTAAAGCCGATGACTGGAAAACTTTCAGATTATATTAAAACAGCCGCACAGGAGGAATACAAGCTTTCGAGCAAAACATAAAAATATATTAACTATAAAATTGTCTTTTACAATCCTCATACACCTCACTCGAACATTATGTCTTTCGAGCACTGACCCTCTATCAAGCGGGCGGCCTCTAGGATGTCTTCAAAATAATGCTCCGGTTCAGGACGGTCCTTGCCCTTGGGTGGACTCTTCGCCGCAACATCGATGGCCTTCATCTTCCCCGAGAATGTCTTGACTCGGGCAAAAGCCATCCGTGCACCCTCAATGCACGTGGACCACTTCACAGCGTCGATACGCGGCACCACGTCAACAAGCCTTTGCACCAAACCAAAGTAGCTATTCGGAACAGGCTCGGTTGGCCACAACCGGATTATGATGTTCTTCATGGCAGCGCCGGATATCCTATGAAGCTCAGCCCATTGGGACATCTGTTCATTCAGCAACAGAGGGCGCTTTGATGCGCCAAACTATGACCAGAAAAGCTTCTCCGTTGCGTACCCCTCTCGCGCTTGATAATACTACGCCGCATCAGAAGAACTCTTTGGCAAGTCTAAAAACTCATCCGTAGAACTCCACACTCGGTCAAGCTGAGCATAGTTCGGATCGCCGAACTTAGTCTGTAGCAGAAAGGGTTTACCAGCCGCAATCTCCCCAGCTTGCTGGATCTCCTCACGGGCTGCTCTGGATTCCGACCGTGCTTCTCTTGCCTCTTGTAAGGCCTTGTCCAGTTCAGCCATTTTGGCTTCATTCTCCTTCTCCAGAAATTCACAGCGGCCAGTAGCATTTTTCAGTTCAAGCGCCATCGTGGATATCTTCTCCTCGTCTTGGCGCCGTGCAGCTTGTTCGGCTTTTAACTCAGCCGATACCTTTTCGGCAGCCGCATTGCTACACCGGCCTGCTCCTTGGCCCGGGCCAGCTCTGCTCGAAGAACTTCAACAGTGGCAGCACCATCTGCAGCCATGCATATTCCAGCATATAGATTTTAGCATCATGCTTATACCACAAATGTATGGGGATTGCCCCGAATACATACCTTGCGACTCGTCAAGACGCATATTGATTAACGCAAGGTCATCCCCTGCTACATCAAGCTTCCGTTGCAGCTCGGCAATATCCATAGTCTGGGAAGTAGCTAAGGGGGAAACAGCCTGCGTTCAAGTTCATCTGATCAGTCCTTGAGTAATTCTTTTCGATCCTCCGTTCGCTTCACAGTGGAAGCCAACCCGAGTCTCAGGGGCTACTACCTATACGCAGGTGCATCTTTGCAAATAAAACATAGCTGAAAAACATTATATCACAAACCTCGAAACCTTTTAGCAGGCTCATGAAGGCTTCATTCAATGCGCTCTTCGCGGACAAAATCTTCTCAACCACTGTACCCATCAAGGTATGCTGTTCCCCCGAGACAGATGCTTTTCGCAACATGTCTCGCAATATATCCAGAGCCTCCGGGTCTCCGGAAGCCGCTCTAGGAGCACAACCATCCTTTGAAGGAATCCGTTCACCCATCTCCAGAATCACCGTCGGCTGCGAGCCAGATAGTCCGGGGCCTTTATTATCAGCCCCAGAATCCCGGACGGTCAGAGATCCACCTTCAGGTACTGCCTCTTTTATCCCCTGCATAGCTTGTTGATCAAGAAAAACCCTCCGCAATGACACTTCAGAGTCGTCCACCTTATTAGGCGAGGAGGTTGGGGGAGGCGTCTCACTCTCCATCATCTCTGGGAGGAGACCTCCCGAAGAAGAGGATTGCCCAGAAAAACTCCGTGCCGACCTGTAAAAATGCACGGACACGTACGTATATCTTCGGTAACGGCAAAGGAGCGGGACGCTATCAAAGTACCCCGGATTCACTTACGGTTTGGTCGAGGGCTTGTCCCCATGTTGGAGCTGTTCAACGGCGTCGCTTTCCAAACCCAAGCCGCTCGACAGTGGCATCTTGCCCCTCTTGGGAGACCGCCCCTCCCAACCTTCGGAGGCGGCCGTTTTCCTCCTGCTCGGAGAAGGGATACTGGGTCCTCTTTCGCCTCTGTCTTCAGGCGAGGAAAGGTCGATTTCTTCGGACTCAGTATCCGACTTACCTCCGGAACAAAGGTCATCTCGGGTCTTCTCACTCTCCTCTTTACACTCCCTTGCCGGCGCCTAGTATGGTGTCGAGGCCAGCATCCTTGTTAACATAGGATTAGCTGAGTCTTCGGGAAGGAGAGCCAGACACCTAATCCGTTCCACTTTCTTTATCCAGCCCTGAAAAAGGATGATTTGGTCAGTGTCTTACCACTGGGTGTCTGATTATGAGGTGTTCGGCGAACGGGTACTTACCGGGGTGTCCGGATGGTTACAGTCTAGGCCGATATCGTCGGTGGTGTCCGGCCATTGCTTTCGTTTCCCGAAAAATAATCTGCACATTCCTTCGTGCATAGTGCCGAAGAAGTGCTGAAGAGTCCACGGCCCTTCTGGATTGAACTCCCACATGCGGAGAGGCCGTCGCTGGCATGGCAGGGTCCGGTGGACTAGCATTACTTGAACAACGTTGACGATATTGATGTCCCTCTCAATGAGGCTTCGGATGTGACTTTGCAAAGCCCGCACCTCGTCCGTTAATCCCCAGTCCAACCCCTTATTAATCCACAATGCAAGCTGAATTGGGGGGCTGGATCAAAATGCGGGCGCAGCTGCCCACTTGGAGCCACGGGGCTCGGTGATATAGAACCACCCGTGCTGCCATAAATCAAAAGATTTGGCAAAGGATCCAAACATAGCTGAAAAACATTATATCACAAACCTCGAAACCTTTTAGCAGGCTCATGAAGCCCCCCCCCCCCCCCCCCCCCCCCCCCCCCCCCCCCCCCCCCCCCCCCCCCCCCCCCCCCCCCCCCCCCCCCCCCCTGGATCCGGACATGATTGGAGCTTGTGGCGATTGAAACCCGGGTGTTGGAACTTGGGGTAGCAAGGGTTGAGGAAGAAGCAAGCGTGAAAGAAAAAGACGGGTCTGTACCACTATATAAAGGCCGCGAATATCGAACGTCTCCTCCTGGGCCTCAAAACTTGCCTGTTCCCAAGGAGTTGTACCCAAGAGACGGTTGGATTACCCACGTCCGGGTTGATAAGAATCCCCTAAAAAAGGGGAGACACGATCTCCGCTTGGATAAGACATGCCAATAAAACCACGTCTCAAGACGTGGGATGACGGGCTAGCTAACGGTTCAAAAATAATGGCCGAGCAGGCATGATGTCATATTACCAAAAAGTTGTCAGCAGATTGGACTCATGAAATATTATATCCTCTGCAGTTGTATACAAGTCCGGATACAATCATTACATCTGAAGACTATCTTGGAGTTCGGAAAGGGGAACCCGCCTTGCAATGCCGAAGACAATCTGCGCGCTGGACTCCTCGTCATTGAAGCCAGGTTCAGGGGCTACTGAGGGAGTCTTGCACTAAGGGGTCCTCGGGCGTCCGGCCTGTTATCCATGGGCCGGACTGGTGGGCTGTGAAGACATGAAGGCCGAAGACCGTACCCGTGTCCGGATAGGACTCTCCTTGGCGTGGAAGGCAAGCTTGGCGACCAACTTTGAAGATTCCTTATTATGTAACCGACTCTATGTAACCCTAGATCCCCCCGGTGTCTATATAAACCGGAGGGTGTAGTCCAGAAAGGATATACTCATTACCATAGTCATACAGGCTAGGTTTCTAGGGTTTAGCCATTACGATCTCGTGGTAGATCAACTCTTGTAATACTCATATTCATCAAGATCAATCAAGCAGGAAGTAGGGTATTACCTCCATAGAGAGGGCCCGAACCTGGGTAAACATCGTGTCCCCCGTCTCCTGTAACCATCGACCTTAGACGCACAGTTCGGGACCCCCAACCCGAGATCCGCCGGTTTTGACACCGACACCAGTCTCAGTGCCGGTGTCGTTGGTGGCATCAGTGTCGGCACCGGCGCCACCACCATCGTCATCAGCTCCAGTCTCAGTCCCAGCTTGCTGTCTCTCCTGATCCGCCAGAAAGTCGAGGTAGGCGTGTGCTCGACCTAATTGGGACTGAGAACCTCCGGCCTCATCGGTGTCGGTCATGTTTCCTAGGGTTCAATGTCGTAGTCGTTTAATTATCGAGCTTTATATAATATAGTGAATAATGAAAAAAAAGTGACCTTTGTTTTGCCGAAAATGTCATTTCATTCCCGTCGCGACAAATCTCGAGCACTCGATATGTCCAACTTTCTAGCACAAGTCATGCCGAAATTCACGGAAAATTTCGGCATGACCTTTGCTAGAAAGTGCACACATAGAGCGCCTGAAATTTGCCGGAATGGAAATGAAGCAACATTTCCGGCAAAACATAGGTCCCTCGCAATCGGTTTCCCTGCAAATGACAATTAGCACTATGTGCTGAAGTAGCTTTTCACTACCATGTGCCAACACTAGCAGAATGCAATGGAGCCACCAAATGGACTCCAATAGACAACACACTACTAGGAAAAGGCCTACTAGTGGCGCACCAGTTTTGCCTACTAATGGCGCACTACTGGTGCGCCACTAGTACCACGCCACTAGTAGTTTTTACTAATGGCGCACCTGTGGTGCGCCATTAGTATCTGTTATACTAATGGCGCACCCTAGGTGCGCCATTAGTATATCCCACGGTGTGCCATTAGTATGCCTCCCAGGGGCCATATTTACCCAGGTGCTTTGGCATACTAATGGCGCACCGTGGGGTGGTGCGCCATTAGTATCTTTGGCATTCTAATGGCGCACCGTGGGGTGGTGCGCCATTAGTATCCTTGGCATTCTAATGGCGCACCGTGGGGTGGTGCGCCATTAGTATCTTTGGCATTCTAATGGCGCACCGTGGGGTGGTGCGCCATTAGTATGAATATTAGGTTTTTTATTTTTTTTACTTTTCTGATTTTTGCACAGGTTACAAAATGTATTATTGGACAGAATATAGACAGCACCACACAGCAACAGCAGATTCATCGAATACAATAGAAGATTAGTCTCTGAATACAATTCATCATATTAGTCTCTGAATTCAAAAGAACGAACAAAGATAGAACATTACAATAAGTCTTGAGACCGCGAGTAGCAAGTTTGTCTTCACATTACAAGTCGACATCGATCATCTAAACTATCATCACATATGCGGTCATCACGATGAGCATCATCGCGATGAAACTGGTCTTCATCCGGTTCCTCCAACGCTCCCTCCTCTCTCCCGCTAGATAGCGGGCGTATCTAGATTCCGCCTCCACCCTAGTGGTGTACCCTTTGTAACTGTTACCGCTGAAATGGTGAACCTGTCTCCCCCCCCCCCCCCCCCCCCCCCCCCCCCCCCCCCCCCCCCCCCCCCCCCCCCCCCCCCCCCCCCCCCCCCCCCCCCCCCCCCCCCCCCCCCCCCCCCCCCCCCCCCCCCCCCCCCCCCCCCCCCCCCCCCCCCCCCCCCCCCCCCCCCCCCCCCCCCCCCCCCCCCCCCCCCCCCCCCCCCCCCCCCCCCCCCCCCCCCCCCCCCCCCCCCCCCCCCCCCCCCCCCCCCCCCCCCCCCCCCCCCCCCCCCCCCCCCCCCCCCCCCCCCCCCCCCCCCCCCCCCCCCCCCCCCCCCCCCCCCCCCCCCCCCCCCCCCCCCCCCCCCCCCCCCCCCCCCCCCCCCCCCCCCCCCCCCCCCCCCCCCCCCCCCCCCCCCCCCCCCCCCCCCCCCCCCCCCCCCCCCCCCCCCCCCCCCCCCCCCCCCCCCCCCCCCCCCCCCCCCCCCCCCCCCCCCCCCCCCCCCCCCCCCCCCCCCCCCCCCCCCCCCCCCCCCCCCCCCCCCCCCCCCCCCCCCCCCCCCCCCCCCCCCCCCCCCCCCCCCCCCCCCCCCCCCCCCCCCCCCCCCCCCCCCCCCCCCCCCCCCCCCCCCCCCCCCCCCCCCCCCCCCCCCCCCCCCCCCCCCCCCCCCCCCCCCCCCCCCCCCCCCCCCCCCCCCCCCCCCCCCCCCCCCCCCCCCCCCCCCCCCCCCCCCCCCCCCCCCCCCCCCCCCCCCCCCCCCCCCCCCCCCCCCCCCCCCCCCCCCCCCCCCCCCCCCCCCCCCCCCCCCCCCCCCCCCCCCCCCCCCCCCCCCCCCCCCCCCCCCCCCCCCCCCCCCCCCCCCCCCCCCCCCCCCCCCCCCCCCCCCCCCCCCCCCCCCCCCCCCCCCCCCCCCCCCCCCCCCCCCCCCCCCCCCCCCCCCCCCCCCCCCCCCCCCCCCCCCCCCCCCCCCCCCCCCCCCCCCCCCCCCCCCCCCCCCCCCCCCCCCCCCCCCCCCCCCCCCCCCCCCCCCCCCCCCCCCCCCCCCCCCCCCCCCCCCCCCCCCCCCCCCCCCCCCCCCCCCCCCCCCCCCCCCCCCCCCCCCCCCCCCCCCCCCCCCCCCCCCCCCCCCCCCCCCCCCCCGATCCGCATCTCCATACTCAGCGAAAAGAGCCGAATGAAGGTGTAGTGCAGCGAATAAAGGTTAAACATAGTGAAGATGTCATCAAACCGCAGGATGATCATACGCCCGATGGTGCTATCAACAAAGCCCCTGCCCTCTGGCACCTTGGCCACGAAAACCGGGTATGCCACATCTTTCTCGGAGAGACGCCGCTTCTCCATATAAAGAACACAGTCATGAAGACTGCGCATAGAACCGGTTGCAACTTTGAGCATATTAACCGGTAGCATCGGCCTACCCGCCACATGCACCCTCCTCTCGATATCCTTAGGTATCGGTGGCCCGTCCTGAGCACGGATCGTACTCGGTGCCGGCTGGCTCTCACCCTTGTTAGATTTTCTTTTCCGTCCCTTCTTCTACTTCTTCTCCTGTACTGGGATCGCGTTCTCCTCAGAGACCACCTTCTTGAGTGTGTTTGGGCTGATAATATTTCGCACATCGGCTGTTTGAGTCTCGGTGAAGGCGGCAGCTGGAGGCGTCTCCTGAGAACTGAACGCCAGACGACGCATGTTGGAATTGGGTTTCTCCGCGATACCAGCTAGATCGCGATCGTCTCTTGCAGGGTTGGGTTCTTGAGAAGTAGGAGGCTCGAATATATCATCACCGTACCCATGCTCGTTGATGTACTGATCGATGTTGGAAAACGTACCGTTCCCCCCCCCCCCCCCCCCCCCCCCCCCCCCCCCCCCCCCCCCCCCCCCCCCCCCCCCCCCCCCCCCCCCCCCCCCCCCCCCCCCCCCCCCCCCCCCCCCCCCCCCCCCCCCCCCCCCCCCCCCCCCCCCCCCCCCCCCCCCCCCCCCCCCCCCCCCCCCCCCCCCCCCCCCCCCCCCCCCCCCCCCCCCCCCCCCCCCCCCCCCCCCCCCCCCCCCCCCCCCCCCCCCCCCCCCCCCCCCCCCCCCCCCCCCCCCCCCCCCCCCCCCCCCCCCCCCCCCCCCCCCCCCCCCCCCCCCCCCCCCCCCCCCCCCCCCCCCCCCCCCCCCCCCCCCCCCCCCCCCCCCCCCCCCCCCCCCCCCCCCCCCCCCCCCCCCCCCCCCCCCCCCCCCCCCCCCCCCCCCCCCCCCCCCCCCCCCCCCCCCCCCCCCCCCCCCCCCCCCCCCCCCCCCCCCCCCCCCCCCCCCCCCCCCCCCCCCCCCCCCCCCCCCCCCCCCCCCCCCCCCCCCCCCCCCCCCCCCCCCCCCCCCCCCCCCCCCCCCCCCCCCCCCCCCCCCCCCCCCCCCCCCCCCCCCCCCCCCCCCCCCCCCCCCCCCCCCCCCCCCCCCCCCCCCCCCCCCCCCCCCCCCCCCCCCCCCCCCCCCCCCCCCCCCCCCCCCCCCCCCCCCCCCCCCCCCCCCCCCCCCCCCCCCCCCCCCCCCCCCCCCCCCCCCCCCCCCCCCCCCCCCCCCCCCCCCCCCCCCCCCCCCCCCCCCCCCCCCCCCCCCCCCCCCCCCCCCCCCCCCCCCCCCCCCCCCCCCCCCCCCCCCCCCCCCCCCCCCCCCCCCCCCCCCCCCCCCCCCCCCCCCCCCCCCCCCCCCCCCCCCCCCCCCCCCCCCCCCCCCCCCCCCCCCCCCCCCCCCCCCCCCCCCCCCCCCCCCCCCCCCCCCCCCCCCCCCCCCCCCCCCCCCCCCCCCCCCCCCCCCCCCCCCCCCCCCCCCCCCCCCCCCCCCCCCCCCCCCCCCCCCCCCCCCCCCCCCCCCCCCCCCCCCCCCCCCCCCCCCCCCCCCCCCCCCCCCCCCCCCCCCCCCCCCCCCCCCCCCCCCCCCCCCCCCCCCCCCCCCCCCCCCCCCCCCCCCCCCCCCCCCCCCCCCCCCCCCCCCCCCCCCCCCCCCCCCCCCCCCCCCCCCCCCCCCCCCCCCCCCCCCCCCCCCCCCCCCCCCCCCCCCCCCCCCCCCCCCCCCCCCCCCCCCCCCCCCCCCCCCCCCCCCCCCCCCCCCCCCCCCCCCCCCCCCCCCCCCCCCCCCCCCCCCCCCCCCCCCCCCCCCCCCCCCCCCCCCCCCCCCCCCCCCCCCCCCCCCCCCCCCCCCCCCCCCCCCCCCCCCCCCCCCCCCCCCCCCCCCCCCCCCCCCCCCCCCCCCCCCCCCCCCCCCCCCCCCCCCCCCCCCCCCCCCCCCCCCCCCCCCCCCCCCCCCCCCCCCCCCCCCCCCCCCCCCCCCCCCCCCCCCCCCCCCCCCCCCCCCCCCCCCCCCCCCCCCCCCCCCCCCCCCCCCCCCCCCCCCCCCCCCCCCCCCCCCCCCCCCCCCCCCCCCCCCCCCCCCCCCCCCCCCCCCCCCCCCCCCCCCCCCCCCCCCCCCCCCCCCCCCCCCCCCCCCCCCCCCCCCCCCCCCCCCCCCCCCCCCCCCCCCCCCCCCCCCCCCCCCCCCCCCCCCCCCCCCCCCCCCCCCCCCCCCCCCCCCCCCCCCCCCCCCCCCCCCCCCCCCCCCCCCCCCCCCCCCCCCCCCCCCCCCCCCCCCCCCCCCCCCCCCCCCCCCCCCCCCCCCCCCCCCCCCCCCCCCCCCCCCCCCCCCCCCCCCCCCCCCCCCCCCCCCCCCCCCCCCCCCCCCCCCCCCCCCCCCCCCCCCCCCCCCCCCCCCCCCCCCCCCCCCCCCCCCCCCCCCCCCCCCCCCCCCCCCCCCCCCCCCCCCCCCCCCCCCCCCCCCCCCCCCCCCCCCCCCCCCCCCCCCCCCCCCCCCCCCCCCCCCCCCCCCCCCCCCCCCCCCCCCCCCCCCCCCCCCCCCCCCCCCCCCCCCCCCCCCCCCCCCCCCCCCCCCCCCCCCCCCCCCCCCCCCCCCCCCCCCCCCCCCCCCCCCCCCCCCCCCCCCCCCCCCCCCCCCCCCCCCCCCCCCCCCCCCCCCCCCCCCCCCCCCCCCCCCCCCCCCCCCCCCCCCCCCCCCCCCCCCCCCCCCCCCCCCCCCCCCCCCCCCCCCCCCCCCCCCCCCCCCCCCCCCCCCCCCCCCCCCCCCCCCCCCCCCCCCCCCCCCCCCCCCCCCCCCCCCCCCCCCCCCCCCCCCCCCCCCCCCCCCCCCCCCCCCCCCCCCCCCCCCCCCCCCCCCCCCCCCCCCCCCCCCCCCCCCCCCCCCCCCCCCCCCCCCCCCCCCCCCCCCCCCCCCCCCCCCCCCCCCCCCCCCCCCCCCCCCCCCCCCCCCCCCCCCCCCCCCCCCCCCCCCCCCCCCCCCCCCCCCCCCCCCCCCCCCCCCCCCCCCCCCCCCCCCCCCCCCCCCCCCCCCCCCCCCCCCCCCCCCCCCCCCCCCCCCCCCCCCCCCCCCCCCCCCCCCCCCCCCCCCCCCCCCCCCCCCCCCCCCCCCCCCCCCCCCCCCCCCCCCCCCCCCCCCCCCCCCCCCCCCCCCCCCCCCCCCCCCCCCCCCCCCCCCCCCCCCCCCCCCCCCCCCCCCCCCCCCCCCCCCCCCCCCCCCCCCCCCCCCCCCCCCCCCCCCCCCCCCCCCCCCCCCCCCCCCCCCCCCCCCCCCCCCCCCCCCCCCCCCCCCCCCCCCCCCCCCCCCCCCCCCCCCCCCCCCCCCCCCCCCCCCCCCCCCCCCCCCCCCCCCCCCCCCCCCCCCCCCCCCCCCCCCCCCCCCCCCCCCCCCCCCCCCCCCCCCCCCCCCCCCCCCCCCCCCCCCCCCCCCCCCCCCCCCCCCCCCCCCCCCCCCCCCCCCCCCCCCCCCCCCCCCCCCCCCCCCCCCCCCCCCCCCCCCCCCCCCCCCCCCCCCCCCCCCCCCCCCCCCCCCCCCCCCCCCCCCCCCCCCCCCCCCCCCCCCCCCCCCCCCCCCCCCCCCCCCCCCCCCCCCCCCCCCCCCCCCCCCCCCCCCCCCCCCCCCCCCCCCCCCCCCCCCCCCCCCCCCCCCCCCCCCCCCCCCCCCCCCCCCCCCCCCCCCCCCCCCCCCCCCCCCCCCCCCCCCCCCCCCCCCCCCCCCCCCCCCCCCCCCCCCCCCCCCCCCCCCCCCCCCCCCCCCCCCCCCCCCCCCCCCCCCCCCCCCCCCCCCCCCCCCCCCCCCCCCCCCCCCCCCCCCCCCCCCCCCCCCCCCCCCCCCCCCCCCCCCCCCCCCCCCCCCCCCCCCCCCCCCCCCCCCCCCCCCCCCCCCCCCCCCCCCCCCCCCCCCCCCCCCCCCCCCCCCCCCCCCCCCCCCCCCCCCCCCCCCCCCCCCCCCCCCCCCCCCCCCCCCCCCCCCCCCCCCCCCCCCCCCCCCCCCCCCCCCCCCCCCCCCCCCCCCCCCCCCCCCCCCCCCCCCCCCCCCCCCCCCCCCCCCCCCCCCCCCCCCCCCCCCCCCCCCCCCCCCCCCCCCCCCCCCCCCCCCCCCCCCCCCCCCCCCCCCCCCCCCCCCCCCCCCCCCCCCCCCCCCCCCCCCCCCCCCCCCCCCCCCCCCCCCCCCCCCCCCCCCCCCCCCCCCCCCCCCCCCCCCCCCCCCCCCCCCCCCCCCCCCCCCCCCCCCCCCCCCCCCCCCCCCCCCCCCCCCCCCCCCCCCCCCCCCCCCCCCCCCCCCCCCCCCCCCCCCCCCCCCCCCCCCCCCCCCCCCCCCCCCCCCCCCCCCCCCCCCCCCCCCCCCCCCCCCCCCCCCCCCCCCCCCCCCCCCCCCCCCCCCCCCCCCCCCCCCCCCCCCCCCCCCCCCCCCCCCCCCCCCCCCCCCCCCCCCCCCCCCCCCCCCCCCCCCCCCCCCCCCCCCCCCCCCCCCCCCCCCCCCCCCCCCCCCCCCCCCCCCCCCCCCCCCCCCCCCCCCCCCCCCCCCCCCCCCCCCCCCCCCCCCCCCCCCCCCCCCCCCCCCCCCCCCCCCCCCCCCCCCCCCCCCCCCCCCCCCCCCCCCCCCCCCCCCCCCCCCCCCCCCCCCCCCCCCCCCCCCCCCCCCCCCCCCCCCCCCCCCCCCCCCCCCCCCCCCCCCCCCCCCCCCCCCCCCCCCCCCCCCCCCCCCCCCCCCCCCCCCCCCCCCCCCCCCCCCCCCCCCCCCCCCCCCCCCCCCCCCCCCCCCCCCCCCCCCCCCCCCCCCCCCCCCCCCCCCCCCCCCCCCCCCCCCCCCCCCCCCCCCCCCCCCCCCCCCCCCCCCCCCCCCCCCCCCCCCCCCCCCCCCCCCCCCCCCCCCCCCCCCCCCCCCCCCCCCCCCCCCCCCCCCCCCCCCCCCCCCCCCCCCCCCCCCCCCCCCCCCCCCCCCCCCCCCCCCCCCCCCCCCCCCCCCCCCCCCCCCCCCCCCCCCCCCCCCCCCCCCCCCCCCCCCCCCCCCCCCCCCCCCCCCCCCCCCCCCCCCCCCCCCCCCCCCCCCCCCCCCCCCCCCCCCCCCCCCCCCCCCCCCCCCCCCCCCCCCCCCCCCCCCCCCCCCCCCCCCCCCCCCCCCCCCCCCCCCCCCCCCCCCCCCCCCCCCCCCCCCCCCCCCCCCCCCCCCCCCCCCCCCCCCCCCCCCCCCCCCCCCCCCCCCCCCCCCCCCCCCCCCCCCCCCCCCCCCCCCCCCCCCCCCCCCCCCCCCCCCCCCCCCCCCCCCCCCCCCCCCCCCCCCCCCCCCCCCCCCCCCCCCCCCCCCCCCCCCCCCCCCCCCCCCCCCCCCCCCCCCCCCCCCCCCCCCCCCCCCCCCCCCCCCCCCCCCCCCCCCCCCCCCCCCCCCCCCCCCCCCCCCCCCCCCCCCCCCCCCCCCCCCCCCCCCCCCCCCCCCCCCCCCCCCCCCCCCCCCCCCCCCCCCCCCCCCCCCCCCCCCCCCCCCCCCCCCCCCCCCCCCCCCCCCCCCCCCCCCCCCCCCCCCCCCCCCCCCCCCCCCCCCCCCCCCCCCCCCCCCCCCCCCCCCCCCCCCTCTCCCGTCCGGCAGCGCCCGCCCGCGACCACCAAGAGGAGGAGGCCCGCCGGAGACCACCAGGAGGAGGAGGCCGAGCTCGTCCCCAGGAGCACCACGACGTCCCCGTCCTCGACCACCAGGAGGAGGAGGAGGCTCGCCGTCCCCGTCCTCAACTCCGTGATCCAGTCCCACCGCCGCGACCTGGTACGTCCGTCCGCCGCCCATCTGAGTTCCCCAATTTGTCAGCTAGTGAGTGTGTTGAACTTCTGCAGAACTGAATCTTTGTACTCCGTGATTCAGCTAGTGAGTGTGTTGAATTTCAGTTACTGTGAACATCCATGATAAAGTTCTACAGCTCGCACTACTCACTGCTTGGACTTCTGCTTGCAAATTCTTGAAATCATCTGCCATCTTGTAGATCGATCCAAGGCATAGGCATATTGTAGAGAGTGTATACAATAGACTTTTAGTGCAAATTCTTATTCTTACTGTCAAAATTTGGAGCAAATTCTAGTAATATTTGTACTGCTTGTGCTTGTAGTTTAAGTTACAGATTTGACTTGGAATGACCAGTCTCAGTTTAAGTTACAGATTCTAGTAATATGAGCACAAGCACATTTGTACTGCTCCCATTTAAGTTACAAATCACAAATTTTGAGACAGTTTTGACTTGGAATGACCAGTCTCTGAATTTTGACAGAGAACATCTCCATAAATGAATTTTGAAAGTTTTAAACTGCATTTATATAGATCTATTGCCAACTTTTGTGCTGTGCTGCATCCTCATTCGCGGTGCAGAGAATAAAACCTAGGTATACTTGATAGCTTAGCCCTTGATGCATCATCCACTGCACCGATGCTTAGTCAAACTCATATATGCAGCAGCAGCAAAGATACATTCATCCATCCAATTCTAGCACAAGTAAAATCATCTCAGTTCATGTATTGATTAATTTCCATCTCATTTCCATCTCGGAAGACGTGTGTGTGCTACTCGGAAGACACCAATAAATCTCATTTCCATCTCGATGTGTAGATAGATTCTCACAACAATGGTCCTAATAGTTCCCTGCTGCCCCACGGCATCCCCCTAATTCTTTCTGGTTCCCAGTTCTTTGTTTTCTCACATGGAAGTTCTAGTAGGAATACTACTCTTGGTATCGTAGTCAATTAGCAATCTGCTCATTGAATCCCTTCAACTTGACTTGGAAAATGAAGTTTCAGTTTATCACAATCTAAATAATGTATCAGCTTACTACTATCTTGGCACATGAGCCATTCTTCAGTAATGCGTGGTGAGCCATTTGGACTGAATATGCATTGTTCTGTTTTGAGACTGAATCACTATGGTCAAATTTTAGTTTCATTTGAGACTGACCATCCTGTTGTACAGCTTGAAAAGAAATGAGGGTTTAAGCTTTTTGTTATTTATGCTAGGAGTAGCTTGACTAGATGATCCATGCTGCTAGGGTAGCTCTAATTGAACCTACTGATTTGATACTGTACTATAGTTTCACTATAGTTTGAATGTTAACTAGTGCAATGGATGACCTGTCAAAATCTTAAACTATACCATTTGGTAGCTAAGTGTACTACTTGTGATGATGCTGCTGCTACTGTACTAAGTGCACTTGCTGAATGTTCAAGGGGGCTGTGGCTTGTGTCGGACAGCAAGTGCCAAACTTGGAACTGAAACTTGTTCAATGATTTTGCTGCTGAATGTTCCTTGCTAAACTTGTTCAATCAACATGGAATCAGTATCCAAGCCATGAGATCTCATTTTTATGATTTGGTTTCTGTTTGCTATTCTGTGGTTTGTGAGAGCAGCTTAGTATTGTAGTACCCACTTCAACAAATTTCTCTCTGAATTATTGGATCTTGTCTACTAAAAAAGTAAGCCAGTAAGGCGTAGATTTCCAATCTCAAGCTCAGGCCTAAGGGGGCAGTTGCTTACTGGTGACTGTCATTTCTGGTATTCACAACGCGCAGGCGGCGCCATTGGTGTCTCCGGCGGAGCCGGTATTGGTGTCTCCGACGCCGGCACGGGCATTGGAGCTTAATGCGCCCGGGTGTACGCCGGCCGGCACCTCGGCAGCAAGCGGCCCCTCCGTCAATTGCACGCCCGCCGTTGGCGGTGCCTCGACATTAGCCGAGCTCGACGCCATCATCACGGTAACTAATTAAGCCTCTCGGCCGAGGACTTCATCTCCTTGCCTTTGACTGGGCATCCCTGACGCCCTACATGTTTTCGCAGGGCGCCGCCGACGTTCCGTGCACTCTCCTGCACTTCGTGAACAACGAGTTGGTCGATGTCGCCAAGGGCAAAATCATTCAACCGGGCAACCCCGTGTTCCACGGTAATCCGATGCCACCCACCGTGTATAGGGTTCAACTGGTTCGGGTGCTGCCAGGCTGCGACGAGTTGTTACCTCCGATTAGACCCGCCGGGGCCGACGAAGATGATGTGATGACCCTCAGCGCCTGCCTAAGCTGGCCCCTGCTTTGGCCGAAGAGCCAGATTTGTTTGGGGGCGGGGGACACCACACCAAAGACAACACCGCCAGTCGTGCCGGCGCCAAGCCATGGCAAGACCGCCGCAACGCTACCGCCGTCAGCTGATCCGAAGATGCATATGGCACAGGAGCCGCACGACGACGACAACGGTACGTTTTCCAACATCGATCAGTACATCAACGAGCATGGGTACGGTGACGATATATTCGAGCCTCCTACTTCTCAAGAACCCAACCCTGCAAGAGACGATCGCGATCTAGCTGGTGTCGTGGAGAAACCCAATTCCAACAGGCGTCGTCTGGCGTTCAGTTCTCAGGAGACGCCTCCAGCTGCCGCCTTCACCGAGACTCAAACAGCCGATGTGCGAAATATTATCAGCCCAAACACACTCAAGAAGGTGGTCTCTGAGGAGAACGCGATCCCAGTACAGGAGAAGAAGCAGAAGAAGGGACGGAAAAGAAAATCTAACAAGGGTGCGAGCCAGCCGGCACCGAGTACGATCCGTGCTCAGGACGGGCCACCGATACCTAAGGATATCGAGAGGAGGGTGCATGTGGCGGGTAGGCCGATGCTACCGGTTAATATGCTCAAAGTTGCAACCGGTTCTATGCGCAGTCTTCATGACTGTGTTCTTTATATGGAGAAGCGGCGTCTCTCCGAGAAAGATGTGGCATACCCGGTTTTCGTGGCCAGGGTGCCAGAGGGCAGGGGCTTTGTTGATAGCACCATCGGGCGTATGATCATCCTGCGGTTTGATGACATCTTCGCTATGTTTAACCTTTATCCGCTGCACTACACCTTCATTCGGCTCTTTTCGCTGAGTATGGAGATGCGGATCATTAGAGACCAGACCCCGGACATCGTGATAGTCTACCCCTTCTACATGCGTGCCAAGAACTTGTGCATAGCTGGGGACCGGCAAATCGCGAGTTCATACCTCGAAGGCGTCATTCTGGCGAACCCAGATAAGGATAACTTCCTCATGACTTATTTTTCCGAGTAAGTCATCAACTCACCGCCCCGTAACATATGATGGGTCTTTTTTTTTCTAACATTCCGTGTTTTCTGCAGTGACACACATTGCACACTCATCCTCTTCAGCCCGAAACATTCCATGGCCACGTATTTTGACTTGGAGCGTGAGTCGAAGAAAGACTACACAAATATAAAGAAAGTCCTCGATGATGCTCTCCCCGGCTACGCCAAATCTGGAGGCACCTTCAAGAGGCCAATGTGTAGGTATGGCAAGCACGTGTTCACCCACGTAATGACGTTCCCCTGCGTCAAGCAGCCGACTGGCAGTCAGAAGGATGCCTACTACGCCCTCCATCACATGCGGGCGATCGTACGGGACCATAATCACCTAATGCTACCAAACAATCTCAAAGAATGGGCCGCACGCTTGTCGGAAATCCAGGACGAGGACATCAGACTAGAATTCTTTCGCATCCAGTCGGAGTTGGCGGAAATCATCTCTGAAGATGTCCTTCGTACCTCGGGGTAGTTCTACCTCAAAGAACAACCGTCCAACAGTGATATAGAAACAATCCTAAAAATGCAGGCTGACGACTACCGCACATTCATGACCATGTCGGTAGACGGCGGCTTCATCCACACTCCGGTCGCTGAGTCGAGTCGTCCAAAGTATTGATGGTATGTAGTTCAAATATCGATATCGATTAGTTTGGACAATCGTTCAACTTATATTTAATCGATGCTATTTATTAGTAGGACCATGAATCGTGCTATTAATGTGTTGCTTTTCTCTTTCGATCCTTTTGTTGCATATTTATATATTGCTTATGTATTGTCTGTTGTTTGGCTTGTGCATAGAGATGCCATCGTATGTCGTGTACAAGGGTAAGGTTCCCGGAGTCTACGACGACTGGGAGGAGTGTCGGAGACAGGTTCACCGTTTCAGCGGTAACAGTTACAAAGGGTACACCACTAGGGCGGAGGCGGAATCTAGATACGCCCGCTATCTAGCGGGAGAGAGGAGGGAGCGTTGGAGGAACCGGATGAAGACCAGTTTCATCGCGATGATGCTCATCGTGATGACCGCATATGTGATGATAGTTTAGATGATCGATATCGACTTGTAATGTGAAGACAAACTTGCTACTCGCGGTCTCGAGACTTATTGTAATGTTCTATCTTTGTTCGTTCTTTTGAATTCGGAGACTAATATGATGAATTGTATTCAGAGACTAATCTTCTATTGTATTCGATGAATCTGCTGTTGCTGTGTGGTGCTGTCTATATTCTGTTACATTTTGTAACCTGTGCAAAAATCAGAAAAGTAAAAAAAATAAAAAACCTAATATTCATACTAATGGCGCACCACCCCACGGTGCGCCATTAGAATGCCAAACATACTAATGGCGCACCACCCCACGGTGCGCCATTAGAATGCCAAGGATACTAATGGCGCACCACCCCACGGTGCGCCATTAGAATGCCAAAGATACTAATGGTGCACCACCCCACGGTGCGCCATTAGTATGCCAAAGCACCTGGGTAAATATGGCCCCTGGGAGGCATACTAATGGCGCACCGTGGGATATACTAATGGCGCACCTAGGGTGCGCCATTAGTATAACAGATACTAATGGCGCATCACAGGTGCGCCATTAGTATCTGATATACTAATGGCGCACCTAGGGTGCGCCATTAGTATAACAGATACTAATGGCGCACCACAGGTGCGCCATTAGTAAAAAATACTAGTGGCATGGTACTAGTGGCGCACCAGTAGTGCGCCATTAGTAGGCAAAACTGGTGCGCCACTAGTAGGCCTTTTCCTAGTAGTGAGGCATATTAACGGGCTATGGAGACGGCCATCAATAGATATCAATGTGAGTGAGTAGGGATTGACATGCAACGTATGCACTAGAGCTATAAGTTTATGAAGGCTCAAAAAGGAAAACTAAGTGGGTGTGCATCCAATTTACTTGCTCATGAAGACCTAGGGCAATTTGAGGAAGCCCATCGTTGGAATATACAAGCCAAGTTCTATAATGAAAAATGCCCACTAGTATATGAAAGTGATATCATAGGAAACTCTCTATTATGTAGATCATGGTGCTACTTTGAAGCACAGGTGTGGTAAAAGAATAGTAACATTTTCCCTTCTCTCTTTTTCTCTCATTTTTTGGGCCATCTCTTTTTTTATTTGGCCTTTTCTCTCTTTTTTTTATTTCCTCACATGGGACAATGCTCTAATACTGAAGATCATCACACTTTTATTTACTTACAAGTCAAAAATTACAATTCGATACTAGAACAAAATATTACCTATGTGAATGTCTCCGGCGGTGTACCGGGATGTGCAATGAATCAAGAGTGACATGTATAAAAAAATGATGAGCGGTGGCTTTGCCACAAATACGATGTCAACTACATGATCATGCAAAGCAATATGACAATGACGATGCGTGTCATAATAAACGGAACGGTGGAAAGTTGCATGGCAATATACCTCGGAATGGCTATGGAAATGCCATAATAGGTAGGTATGGTGGCTATTTTGAGGAGGTATAAGGTGGGTGTATGGTACCAGCGAAAGTTGTGCGGTACTAGAGAGGCTAGCAATGGCCAAAAGGTGAGAGTGCGTATAATCCATGGACTCAACATTAGTCATAAACAACTCACATACTTATTGCAAAAATCTACTAGTAATCGAAACAAAGTACTACGCGCATGCTCCTAGGGGGATAGATTGGTAGTAAAAGACCATCGCTCATCCCCGACCGCCACTCATAAGGAAGACAATCAAAAAATATCTCATGCTCCAACTTCGTTACATAGCGGTTCACCATACGTGCATGCTACGGGACTCACAAACCTTAACACAAGTATTTTTCCAATTCACAACTACTCACTAGCATGACTCTAATATCACCATCTTCATATCTCAAAACAATAATAAGAAATCAAACTTCTCATAGTATTCAATGCACTTTATATTAAAGTTTTTATTATATCCCTCTTGGATGCCTATCATATTAGGACTAATTTTACAACCAAAGCAAATTACCATGCTCTTTTAAAGACTCTCAAAATAATATAAGTGAAGTGCGAGAGTTCATCAATTTCTATAAAATAAAACCACCACCGTGCTCTAAAAAGATATAAGTGAAGCACTAGAGCAAATTTGCCTAGCTCAAAAGATATAAGTGAAGCACATAGAGTATTTAAATAAATCACGATTCATGCATGTCTCTCTCAAAAGGTGTGTACAGAAAGGATGATTGTGGCAAACTTAAAAGCAAAGACTCAAATCATACAAGACGCTCTAAGCAAAACACATATCATGTGGTGAATAAAAATATAGTCTCAAGTAAAGTTACCGATAGACGAAGATGAAAGAGGGGATGCCTTCCCGGGGCATCCCCAAGCTTAGGCTCTTGGTATCCTTGAATATTACCTTGGGGTGCCTTTGGAATCCCCAAGCTTAGGCTCTTGCCACTCCTTATTCCATAGTCCATCAAATCCTTACCCAAAACACGAAAACTTCACAACACAAAACTCAACAGAAAATCTCGTAAGCTCCGTTAGTATAAGAAAATAAATCACCACTTTTGGTACTATTGTGAACTCATTATTTATTTATATTGGTGTAATATCTACTGTATTCCAACTTTTCCATGGTTCATACCCCCCCGATACTAGCCATAGATTCATCAAAATAAGCAAACAACATGCGAAAAACAGAATCTGTCAAAAACAGAAAAGCCTGTAGTAATCTAGATAGTTCTCATACTTCTGTAACTTGAAAAATTCTGAAAAATTAGAAAAGCTGAGGAAATTTGTATATCAATCTACTGTGATTTTAAACAATTCTGGGACTGAGCGTAAAAGTTTCTGTTGTTTCAGCAAGATCAAATCAACTATTACCGTAAGCTACCCCAAAGGTCTTACTTGGCACGGACACTAATTAAAATAAAAAACCACATATAACCAGAGGTTAGATGAATTAATCAAAGCAAAACAGAATCTAGAAAGGAAAAACATAAAATAAAATTGGGTTGCCTCCCAACAAGCGCTATTGTTTAACGCCCTTAGCTAGGCATAAAACACGAATAAATCTAGGTATTGTCATCTTTGGCTTTTATCTTTTTAATGGGAATATGCTCGAATCCAGGAGGTTCCTTGCGTTTCCCTTCATATTCAGAAATTTTTAGATCTAAAGCCTCCAACCGCTTATTCCAAAGAGTGATCAACATATTCATGCGGTGAAGGTTTCAGCTAACATTTTTGAGAGGTTCAAGAGACTTTTGCAAAATTTTCGTTACTTCGCAAAGTTTCTGAAAAAACATGGGTCCCTTCTTGAGTATGATACAGTCCCTTTTGTGGGGGTAGTATTCCTACTATTCCCTCTATAATCTCATACGCAATGCTGTGATCAATTTCAGTAAAATTACCTTTTGCAGCGAAATCCAAGAGTTGTCTATGGGACATGTTTACCCAACATAAAAATTATGAAGTAAAATCTTGAAATCTCCCTCTATGGTGCAATTACGATAGGACTCTACCATCCTATACCAAGCATCTTTTAAATTTTGTCCTTGACTTTGTTTGAAGTGAAGAACTTCAAAGTCAGGAGACAAAGGAAGAGAAAAAGGACTAGCCATAGGAGCTAAATGGGCGTTTAAACACACGAGCACACAAAAAGATAACAAAGAAGACGAACGGAAGTGGGGCGAAGAAAAGGCAAATCTTTTTGAAAATCATTTTAGAAGTGGGGGGAGGAAAACGACAGGCGAATGGCAAATAATATAATGCGAGGGATGAGAGTTTATGATGGGTACTTGGTATGTCTTGGCTTGATGTAGATCTTCCCGACAACGGCGCTAGAAATTCTTCCTGCTACCTCTTGATCTTGCGTTGGTTTTTTATACGTCCATTTTGCATCATGTTTTACTACTCTTATTTAAGATGTTTTTATCCATAATAATGCTTTTTGGAGTAATTATAATGCCTTTTCTCTCATAATATGCAAGGTATACACAAGGAGGGAGAATTCCGGCAGCTGGAAATCTGGACCTAAAAAAGCTATGTCAGGCTACCTATTCTGCACAACTCCAAACAAGCTCAAACTTGAAGGAGAATTTTTATGGAATATATGAAGAATATTGGAGAAAATAACTACCAGAGGGGCCCCACTAGGTGGGCACAACCCACCTCGGCGCGCCAGGGAGCCCAAGCGCGCCCTGGTGGGTTGTGCTCACCCAGGCCCACCTTCGGTGCCCATCTTCTGGTATATAGGTCATTTTGACCTAGAAAAAATAAG
The DNA here is from genome assembly GCA_036873465.1 of Thinopyrum obtusiflorum. Taxonomy (NCBI): domain Eukaryota; kingdom Viridiplantae; phylum Streptophyta; class Magnoliopsida; order Poales; family Poaceae; genus Thinopyrum; species Thinopyrum obtusiflorum. Next base: position 23,601 of record JAAAWM010012158.1, on the reverse strand, counting down.
GAGAGGACTTTTGGGATGGAGCGCCGCCGTCTCGTGGTGGAACTTGGGGAGGAGCACTTTTGCCCTCCGGCGGAGCGATTCCGCCAGGGGAACTTCCCTCCCGGAGGGGAAAATCATCGTCATCATCATCACCAACAACTCTCCCATCTTACGGAGGGCAATCTCCATCAACATATTCAACAACACCATCTCATCTCAAACCCTAGTTCATCTCTCGTATTCAATCTTGTTACCGGAACTACAGATTGGTGCTTGTGGGTGACTAGTAGTGTTGATTACATCTTGTAGTTGATTACGATATGGTTTATTTGGTGGAAGATTATATGTTCAGATCCAATATGCTATTCAATACACCTCTGATCTTGAGCATGGTTATCATTTGTGAGTAATTACTTTTGTTCTTGAGCTCACGGGGAAATCATGTTGCAACTAATCATGTGAATTTGTTTGATATTTTGATAGTTTGTATGTTGTGATTCCCTTAGTGGTGTCATGTGTACGTCGACTACATGACACTTCACCATATTTGGGCCTAAGGGAATGCATTGTGGAGTAGCAATTAGATGATGGGTTGCGAGAGTGACAGAAGCTTAAACCCCAGTTTATGCGCTATTCCATAAGGGAGCGATTGGATCCAAAAGTTTAATGCTATGGTTAGAATTTATTCTTAATACTTTTCTCGTAGTTGCGGATGCTTGAGGGAGGGTTAATCATAAGTAGGAGGTTTGTTCAAGTAAGAACAGCACCTAAGCACCGGTCCACCCACATATCAAATTATCAAAGTAGCGAACACAAATCGAACCAACATGGTGAAAGTGACTAGATGAAATTCCCGTGTACCCTCAAGAACGCTTTGCTTATCATAAGAGACCGTTTTGGCCTGTCCTTTGCGTTAAAAGGATTGGGCTACCTTGCTACAGTTTTGTTACTACTATCGTTACTTGCTCATTACAAATTATCTTGCTATCAAACTACTCTGCTACTTACAATTTCAGCACTTGCAGACATTACCTTACTGAAAACCACTTGTCATTTCCTTCTGCTCCTCGTTGGGTTCGACACTCTTACTTATCGAAAAGAGCTACAATTGATCCCCAATACTTCTGGGTCATCAATGCTATTTTCTGGCACCGTTGCCGGGGAGTGAAGCGCCATTGGTAAGTGGAATTTGGTAAGGAAACATTTATATAGTGTGCTGAAATTTATTGCCACTTGTTACTATGGAAAACAATCCTTTCAGGGGTTTGTTCGGGGTATCTTCACCCCGACCGGAACCACAATTAGCTACCCCTCAACCTACTGCACCTACTGAAAATATTTAATATGAAATTCCTTCGGGTGTGATAGAACAACTGCTAGCTAATCCTTATGCAGGAGATGGAACCAAACATCCTGATATGCACTTGATATATGTGGAACAAATTTGTGGATTGTTTAAGCTTGCAGGTTTACCCAGAGATGAAGTTATGAAAAAGGTTCTCCCTTTATCTTTGAAGGGAAAATCATTGGCATGGTATAGGCTATGCGATGATATTGGATCTTGGAATTGGAATCGATTGAAATTGGAATTTCACCCAAAAAACTATCCTATGCATCTAGTTCATCATGATTGGAATTATATATATAATTTTTGGCCTCGTGAAGGAGAAAGTATCGCTCTAGCTTGGGGGAGGCTTAAGTCAATGTTATATTCATGCCCCAATCATGAGCTCTCAAGAGAAATTATTATCCAGAATTTTTATGCTCGGCTTTCTCGTAATGATCAAACCATGCTTGATACTTCTTGTGCTAGTTCTTTTATGAATAAGACTATTGAATTCCGGTGGGATCTTTTGGAAAGAATTAAACGCAACTCTGAAGATTCGGAACTCGACGAAGGTAAAGAGTCAGGTATTAAACTTAAGTATGATTGTGTTAAATCTTTTATGAATACCGATGCTTTTCAAAAGTTTAGCACTAAATATGGACTTGACTCTGAGATAGGAGCCTCCTTTTGTGAATCATTTGCTACTCATGTTGATCTCCCTAAAGAGAAGTGGTTTAAATATCACCCACCTATCAAAGAAGAAATTAAAGAACCGGTACCAATTAAAGAAGAAACCATAATTTACAATGTTGATCCAGTTGTTCCTTCTGCTTATATTGAGAAACCACCTTTCCCTGTTAGGATAAAGGAACATGCTAAAGTTTCAACTATGGTTAACAAAAGCTATATTAGAACACCTAAACCTGATGAACAAGTCAGAGTAAAGCCTAGTATTGCTATGGTTAAAGATCTCTTGGAAGAAGATATGGATGGGCATGTTATTTACTTCTGCGAAGAAGCTGCTAGAATTGCCAAACCTGATAAAAAGGATAAACATAGACCTGTTGTTGGCATGCCCGTTGTGTCAGTTAAAATAGGAGATCACTATTATCATGGTTTATGTGACATAGGTGCTAGTGTAAGTGCTATTGCTTGCACCTTATATCAAGAAATTATGAATGACATAGCACCCACAGAGATAGAAGACATAGATGTTACTATTAAACTTGCTAATAGAGACACTATATCACCAATTGGGATTGTTAGAGATGTTGAATTCTTATGTGGGAAAATAAAATACCCTACTGATTTCCTTGTTCTTGGTTCCCCACAAGACGACTTCTGTCCCATTATCTTTGGTAGACCTTTCCTGAACACCATTAATGCTAAGATAGATTGTGAGAAACAAACTATCATTGTTAGTTTTGGTGATGAGTCTCATGAGTTTAATTTCTCCAAGTTTAGTAGAAAGCTTCATGAAAATGAATTGCCTAGTAAGGATGAAATAATTGGTCTTGCTTCCATTATTGTGCCACCTACTGATCCTTTAGAACAATATTTGCTAGATCATGAAAATGATTTACATATGCATGAAAGAAATGAAAGAGATAAGATTTTCTTTGAATGACGTCCTCTGCTTAAACACAATTTTCCTATTGAAACTCTAGGATGTCCTCCTCCACCTAAAGGTGATCCTGTGTTTGAATTAAAAGAATTGCCAGACACTTTGAAATATGCTTATCTTGTTGAAAATAAGATAAATCCTGTTATTATTAGTGCTAACCTTCCAGAACATGAAGAATAAAGATTATTAAAACTTCTAAGGAAGCACCGAGCTGCTATTGGATATACTCTTGATGATTTAAAGGGCATTAGTCCCACTTTATGTCAGCACAAAATTAATATGGAACTTGATGCTAAACCCGTTGTTGATCACCAACGTCGGTTAAATCCGAAGATGAAAGAAGTGGTAAGAACGGAAATATTAAAACTTCTGGAAGCAGGTATAATCTATCCCATAGCTGATAGTAGATGGGTAAGTCCTGTTCATTGTGTTCCTAAGGAAGGAGGTATTACTGTTGTTCCTAATGATAAGAATGAACTTATTCCACAAAGAATGTTACAGGCTAAAGAATGGTAATTGATTTCACAAAATTAAACAAAGCAACTAGAAAAGATCATTACCCTCTGCCTTTTATTGATCATATGCTAGAAAGATTATCTAAGCACACACACTTTTGCTTCCTTTATGGATATTTTGGTTTTTCACAAATACATGTTTCTAACCTGATCAAGAAAAGACCACTTTTACTTGTCCCTTTGGAACTTATGCTTATAGACGTATGCCTTTTGGTTTATGCAATGCACCTGCCACCTTTCAAAGATGTATGACTGCTATATTCTATGACTTTTGCAAAAAGATTGTTGATGTTTTCATGGATGACTTCTCTGTTTACGGGAAGTCTTTTGATGATTGTTTAAGAGATCTTGATCGAGTTTTGCAGAGATGCGAGCAAACAAATCTTGTATTGAATTGGGAGAAGTGCCACTTTATGGTTAATGAAGGTATTGTCTTGGGTCATAAAATTTCTGAAAGAGGTATTGAAGTGGACAAAGGTAAGGTTGATGCAATTGAGAAAATGCCATGTCCTAAAGATATCAAAGGTATTCGTAGTTTCCTAGGTCATGCTGGTTTCTATAGGAGATTTATAAAAGACTTTTCTAAAATTTCTAGGCCTCTTATGAGTCTTTTGCAAAAGGATATTCCTTTTGTTTTTGATGATGATTATTTGGAAGCCTTTGAAACACTCAAGAAAGCCTTAATTTATGGACCTATTGTTCAACCACCTGATTGGAACTTGCCTTTTGAAATTATGTGTGATGCTAGTGATTATGTTGTTGGTGATGTTCTAGGACAAAGAGTTGATAAGACACTAAATGTTATTCATTATGCTAGTAAAACTCTAGACAGTGCTCAAAGAAATTATGCAACTACTGAAAAAGAATTCTTAGCAGTGGTGTTTGCTTGTGATAAATTTAGACCTTATATTTTTGATTCAAAAGTAATTGTTCACACCGATCATGCTGCTATTAAATATCTTATGGAAAAGAAAGATGCTAAACCTAGACTTATTCGATGGGTTCTCTTGCTACAAGAATTTGATTTGCATATCACTGATAGAAAAGGAGTTGAGAACCCCATAGCTGATAACTTGTCTAAGCTTGAAAATGTGCCTGATGACCCACTACCTATTGATGATAGTTTTCCCGATGAGCAGTTAGCTGCAATAAATGTTTCTCATAACACTCCTTGGTATGCTGACTACGCTAATTATATTGTTGCTAAATATTTACCACCTAGCTTTACATACCAACAAAAGAAAAATTCTTCTATGATTTAAGACACTACTTTTGGGATGACCCACATCTTTATAAAGAAGGAGTAGATGGTATTATTAGATGTTGTCTACCTGAGCATGAACAGGGACAAATCCTTCGGAAATGTCACTCCGAAGCTTATGGAGGGGATCATGCTGGAGATAGAACTGCTCACAAGGTATTGCAATCTGGATTTTATTGGCCTCCTCTCTTCAAGGATGCCCGTAAGTTCGTCTTATCTTGTGGTGAATGTCAAAGAATAGGTAATATCGGTAAGCTCCAAGAAATGCCTATGAATTATTCACTTGCTGTTGAACTATTTGATGTTTGGGCATTTGATTACATGGGACCTTTTCTCTAATGGGTATACACATATTTTAGTTGCTGTTGATTATGTTACTAAATGGGTAGAAGCTATTCCAACCAGTAGTGCTGATCACAAAACCTCTATTAAAATGCTTAAGGAAGTTATTTTCCCAAGGTGTCGACTCCCTAGATATTTAATGACTGATGGTGGTTCACACTTTATTCATGGTGCTTTCCGTAAAATGCTTGCCAAGTATGATGTTAACCATAGAATTGAATCACCTTATCATCCTCAGTCTAGTGGTCAAGTTGAGCTTAGCAATAGAGAAATAAAATTAATTTTACAAAAGACTGTTAATAGGTCCAGGAAGAATTGGTCTAAGAAATTAGATGATGCACTTTGGGCTTATAGAACAGCAAATAAAAATCCTATGGGTATGTCTCCTTATAAAGTGGTTTATGGAAAATCTTGTCATTTCCCTCTTGAGTTAGAACATAAAGCATATTGGGCAATCAAAGAACTCAACTATGATTTCTTGCCGGTGAAAAGAGGTTATTTGATATTAGTTAATTAGATGAATGGAGAACCCAAGCTTATGAAAATGCAAAATAATTCAAAGAAAAAGTTAAAAGATGGCATGACAAGAGAATCCAAAAGCGTGAGTTTAAAGTCGGATAATATGTTCTTTTGTACAACTCTCATTTCAGATTCTTTGCAGGAAAACTCCTCTCAAAATGGGAAGGCCCATATGTTATCGAGGAGGTTTATCGGTCTGCACCCATCAAAATAAATAATGCCGAAGGTACTAACCCGAAGGTTGTCAATGAATAAAACATTATATCTCAGGTACGCCCATTAATGTTGAAAGTAATATTATCCAAACTTTGACACTGGAAGAACACATAAAAGAGTCCTTCTGGAACACTCCAGAATTGTGAAAATAAGGAGGTACGTGATATGGTAAGTAAACGGACTCCGAAAAATCAGCAAAAATACTTTCTGTCAGTTTTGGAATATTTAGAAAAATAGGAAAATAAGAAACTTCCAGGAAGCATACCCTGGTGGGCACAAGATAGGTGGGTTGTGCCCACCTGGGGCACCTTCTGGACTCCTTTTTCTTCCGTATGCTTGTTCCCCAAGATAAAAATTCTTTCTATACTCCCCGAACCTGTTGACCACCGTATCACAGAGAAATCCTCTATTCTCTTTTCTTGCTGTTTTCTGTAAGATCCCATCTACCATGGCCGCTTCAAGCTCCTCCAAGGACAAGTTCTTCAAGAACGTCATCAACCCATATTTGCGGGAGGTGGTGCAGCACCCTCAAACCATCCGGATGCATGAGGGGGTGCTACACATCTGCGATGTGCAAGGACCCAAGGGGACGGGAACCGTGGAGGCCAGGCTTGAAGCTATGGAGCAGGAAGTCTTCCGGTGCAAGGGGATGGTGTGGAGTGTGGGCTTAATGCCAATCACCTCATGATCACGGACCTTTCCCGTGATCTCAAGGTGGATGGCAAGCCCATGAAGGACATCGTCTTCACCCTCAACGAGCAAATCAACTTTCTACAAAGCCAGATCTATGATCTTCAAAACCATGTATTTGAATATGAGGCGAGGTTTAAAGGTATGAGTTTGGCTGCTAGTTGCAGGACCCGTGAGACTCATTCTTACTCTTATGATGGTCGACCTCTGCCGTGGAAACCTGAGGACAAGATCTCTTCTTCATCACCACCACCCTCATCTTCACCACCAAAGGAAAATTGAGTATCGGGTATGGGCACTCCCCTTGGCTTTGGCCAAGCTTGGGGTAGGTGCCCCGGTATCGTATCATTCCCACTATTTTTTTACTTTTACTATTTTAGTTTGATCTTCTGCTTTCGATGAATAAAAGTTTAGTTTGATCATTTCTTCTTTGAGAGTTTGCTTAGTGATCTATCCTTGTAATCGTGTGCAAGATATATAATAAAGTTTAGTTTGAGTTTTGCTTTCTTTACTTTCTTGCTGCAATTAAAGGAAAAGAAATAAAAAAGGAAAGGAAATAAATCAACAAGATCATATGGTAATCTTATGGTAGGTGATGGCACCACATAAGGAAAAGTATAAGTAGAAAATTTTATTAGAGATTGACAAACATAGCATTAGTCAATGATGCAACTCATGAAAGAATTAACAAGGGAAGAGAAGATTCACATATAAATACACTCCCCCCCCCCCCCCCCCCCCCCCCCCCCCCCCCCCCCCCCCCCCCCCCCCCCCCCCCCCCCCCCCCCCCCCCCCCCCCCCCCCCCCCCCCCCCCCCCCCCCCCCCCCCCCCCCCCCCCCCCCCCCCCCCCCCCCCCCCCCCCCCCCCCCCCCCCCCCCCCCCCCCCCCCCCCCCCCCCCCCCCCCCCCCCCCCCCCCCCCCCCCCCCCCCCCCCCCCCCCCCCCCCCCCCCCCCCCCCCCCCCCCCCCCCCCCCCCCCCCCCCCCCCCCCCCCCCCCCCCCCCCCCCCCCCCCCCCCCCCCCCCCCCCCCCCCCCCCCCCCCCCCCCCCCCCCCCCCCCCCCCCCCCCCCCCCCCCCCCCCCCCCCCCCCCCCCCCCCCCCCCCCCCCCCCCCCCCCCCCCCCCCCCCCCCCCCCCCCCCCCCCCCCCCCCCCCCCCCCCCCCCCCCCCCCCCCCCCCCCCCCCCCCCCCCCCCCCCCCCCCCCCCCCCCCCCCCCCCCCCCCCCCCCCCCCCCCCCCCCCCCCCCCCCCCCCCCCCCCCCCCCCCCCCCCCCCCCCCCCCCCCCCCCCCCCCCCCCCCCCCCCCCCCCCCCCCCCCCCCCCCCCCCCCCCCCCCCCCCCCCCCCCCCCCCCCCCCCCCCCCCCCCCCCCCCCCCCCCCCCCCCCCCCCCCCCCCCCCCCCCCCCCCCCCCCCCCCCCCCCCCCCCCCCCCCCCCCCCCCCCCCCCCCCCCCCCCCCCCCCCCCCCCCCCCCCCCCCCCCCCCCCCCCCCCCCCCCCCCCCCCCCCCCCCCCCCCCCCCCCCCCCCCCCCCCCCCCCCCCCCCCCCCCCCCCCCCCCCCCCCCCCCCCCCCCCCCCCCCCCCCCCCCCCCCCCCCCCCCCCCCCCCCCCCCCCCCCCCCCCCCCCCCCCCCCCCCCCCCCCCCCCCCCCCCCCCCCCCCCCCCCCCCCCCCCCCCCCCCCCCCCCCCCCCCCCCCCCCCCCCCCCCCCCCCCCCCCCCCCCCCCCCCCCCCCCCCCCCCCCCCCCCCCCCCCCCCCCCCCCCCCCCCCCCCCCCCCCCCCCCCCCCCCCCCCCCCCCCCCCCCCCCCCCCCCCCCCCCCCCCCCCCCCCCCCCCCCCCCCCCCCCCCCCCCCCCCCCCCCCCCCCCCCCCCCCCCCCCCCCCCCCCCCCCCCCCCCCCCCCCCCCCCCCCCCCCCCCCCCCCCCCCCCCCCCCCCCCCCCCCCCCCCCCCCCCCCCCCCCCCCCCCCCCCCCCCCCCCCCCCCCCCCCCCCCCCCCCCCCCCCCCCCCCCCCCCCCCCCCCCCCCCCCCCCCCCCCCCCCCCCCCCCCCCCCCCCCCCCCCCCCCCCCCCCCCCCCCCCCCCCCCCCCCCCCCCCCCCCCCCCCCCCCCCCCCCCCCCCCCCCCCCCCCCCCCCCCCCCCCCCCCCCCCCCCCCCCCCCCCCCCCCCCCCCCCCCCCCCCCCCCCCCCCCCCCCCCCCCCCCCCCCCCCCCCCCCCCCCCCCCCCCCCCCCCCCCCCCCCCCCCCCCCCCCCCCCCCCCCCCCCCCCCCCCCCCCCCCCCCCCCCCCCCCCCCCCCCCCCCCCCCCCCCCCCCCCCCCCCCCCCCCCCCCCCCCCCCCCCCCCCCCCCCCCCCCCCCCCCCCCCCCCCCCCCCCCCCCCCCCCCCCCCCCCCCCCCCCCCCCCCCCCCCCCCCCCCCCCCCCCCCCCCCCCCCCCCCCCCCCCCCCCCCCCCCCCCCCCCCCCCCCCCCCCCCCCCCCCCCCCCCCCCCCCCCCCCCCCCCCCCCCCCCCCCCCCCCCCCCCCCCCCCCCCCCCCCCCCCCCCCCCCCCCCCCCCCCCCCCCCCCCCCCCCCCCCCCCCCCCCCCCCCCCCCCCCCCCCCCCCCCCCCCCCCCCCCCCCCCCCCCCCCCCCCCCCCCCCCCCCCCCCCCCCCCCCCCCCCCCCCCCCCCCCCCCCCCCCCCCCCCCCCCCCCCCCCCCCCCCCCCCCCCCCCCCCCCCCCCCCCCCCCCCCCCCCCCCCCCCCCCCCCCCCCCCCCCCCCCCCCCCCCCCCCCCCCCCCCCCCCCCCCCCCCCCCCCCCCCCCCCCCCCCCCCCCCCCCCCCCCCCCCCCCCCCCCCCCCCCCCCCCCCCCCCCCCCCCCCCCCCCCCCCCCCCCCCCCCCCCCCCCCCCCCCCCCCCCCCCCCCCCCCCCCCCCCCCCCCACATGATTTCTCCCATGACCTCAAGAACAAAAGTAACTACTCACAAATGATAACCATGCTCAAGATTAGAGGTGTATTAAATAGCATATTGGATCTGAACATATAATCTTCCACCAAATAAACCATATAGTAATCAACTACAAGATGTAATCAACGCTACTAGTCACCCACAACCACCAATCTATAGTTCTGGTAACAAGATTGACTACAAGAGATGAACTAGGGTTTGAGATGAGATGGTGCTATTGAATATGTTGATGGAGATTGCCCTCCCCAAGATGGGAGAGTTGTTGGTGATGATGATGACGATGATTGCGCCCTCCGGGAGGGAAGTTCCCCCGGCAGAATCGCTCCGCGGGAGGGCAAAAGTGCTCCTGCCCAAGTTCCACCTCAAGATGGCGGCACTCCATCCCGAAAGTCCTCTCCTTATTTTTTCTAGGTCAAAATGACCTATATACCAGAAGATGGGCACCGGAGGTGGGCCTGGGTGAGCACAACCCACCATGGCGCGCTTGGGCTCCCTGGCGCACCCAGGTGGGTTGTGCCCACCTGGTGGGCCCCCTCTGGTAGTTATTTGCTCCAATATTCTTCATATATTCCATAAAAATTCTCCGTGAAGTTTTGGCTTGTTTGGAGTTGTGTAGAATAGGTAGCCTGACGTAGCTTTTTCAGGTCCTGATTTCCAGCTGCCGGAATTCTCCCTCCTTGTGTATATATACCTTGCATATTATGAGAGAAAAGGCATTAGAATTACTCCAAAAAGCATTATTATGGATAAAAACATCTTAAATAACAGTAGGAAAACATAATGCAAAATGGACATATCAACTCCCCCAAGCTTAGACCTCGCTTGTTGTCAAGCGAAAACTGAAATCGAAAAACATGTCCACATGCTTTGAGAGAGAGGTGTCGATAAATGCAATATACGGACATAGAAGCATCATGTTTATTATTATAACTACAACAAAATTAAACATAAGGCTATTACCATAGAAATTTTATCATATACTTCTCATGAATGAGTAACAGTTCATCACACAATCGAAGTATAAAGCAGAAACTCTATTAGAAACCAACAAACTATGTTCTCAGTCAACTTTGCAACTACAATTCATCATATTTTCAGGAAGGGTCATGTATCGGAGCCTTTAGGCAAAACATTTCAACTGGACACATAGAAAGATAGGGGCTTATAGTTTCACCTCCCAACGTATTCACCTCAAGGGTGATGTCAACAATAACAACTCATGCCACCCATATTCAACTGGACATATGTGCCTAGATCTTTCCTCACCACATGCTGCTTGCCAAAGGAGAAAAATAAAAAGGAATAGAGAGAACAAACTTTGACTCTTTGCATAAAAGTAAATACATAAAAGTAAAATATAGGCCCTTCGCAGAGGGAAGCATAGGTTGTCATGCGCTTATTTGTTTGTATGCTCAACCCCTTAGTGCAAAAGAACTTAACGTTGCATTGCCCCTTGTGATAGCGACCTTTATTATGCAGTCTGTCGCTTTTATTCTTCACCATCACAAGTTCGTGCAACGCTCAATTTTCTCTTACACTAAATAATCTCACACATTTAGAAGCAATTTTTATTGCCTTTTTGCACCGATGACAACTTAGTTGAGGGATCTTGCTCAATCCCTAGGTAGGTATGGTGGACACTTGAAAATAAGATTTGGGTTTAAGGTTTTTTGGATGC